>CAJUYG010000391.1:8979-55692 GCA_910591675.1 Galerucella calmariensis | reverse complement strand
ATCATCCAAACGGATCTTTCTCGACTACGTCACATTTTACAGTAAGAGGCGTACGGTGCGCGCGCTATTCACATTGCAGCGGCAATACCTTTCTTCGCTAATAATATTCATGAGAGCTTATGGCAGCATGTGTTGAATGCCTTGCTATAGACGCGAAGGTTGTGGGATCGAATCTCACTGAAGTTTTTTTCAGATTTTTAAATATACAACAGGACTAAAAATGGCTGACGCTTTTACAACAGGACTAAAAATGGCGGCCTGCATTGAAATACTAAAAATGACTACATTCAAATTTGCCGCGCCACTCTCAGCGCCACCAAGCGGAGATTTTTGAAGTAGTGAAGTAGAAACTGTATAGCTCTATCTACTCACGTCAGTAGAGTGTCTTTACCGGACTCGCCTGTTATTCGCCTCGCTTCGCCCGTCTCATAATTTCAGACTCGTCCGATAAAGAATCACTTTACTGCCTTGGTACATAAATAATGTAACGTTTATTCTAATTTATATTTACAATTAATTTATATTTACAGATTTATATTCAAATACAGTCCTTATTTAATAATAATTTATATAATACACTAAACACACACTAACTAATTTATATGAGAGTCACTTTGTCGAGGCGCGATTGCTATCTTTCAGTATCAACACTAACTGACTAATTAACTCCGCTGCGATGCTCGTCGCCTATTTATACTTGCACGTCTTGTTCTAGAAACTTCTGGTGGATGCGCTGGGTTTTTCTAGATGTTACGTGTTCCAGATCATTCTCGAAAATAAGGCGGAGGAGCCATAGTCGTCTCATATGGGAATTTCACTGGGGGCACTAATTGAGCACATTAATGCAGCAGCTCGCGTAACATTGCCCCCTCCTTAAGAGACAGTTCCTCCTGGAACTAACTAGGAAACGGAAACGAGATGACTGTATCGGCAGCTGGTTCCCTTGTTACATTTTCCAGTTGCATGGAAGTAACATGCGACCGTCTTCTCTGTTGGCTGTGTCTCCCGTGCTTGGCCGCAGACTAGTACCTGCACTTCGGTGTCTCGGAAGATTACTTCTACCATGTTACGGATTATTCGCCAATCTAAATGCCTACATTCAATATTGGGCATGGCTAGCCTATGCACGTCCAATTCAAGCACATGCTCCCTCAAGCCTCGTAATGCTTCCCAGACATCCTCGTACGTTGGTCTTTCGTCGAAGGTGTTTCTCGTCACTAGGTGGAAATTGTAGCGGGAGCCGTCTTGTAGCTTCAGAGCTTTACCTGGTACTGGTAACTGGCTTTGCAAACGTCGAGCGCCACTCTTCTTTATGAACAGAGATGCCAGTCCGCGTGCATCGGTTACGCTGGCAGGGATGTTTATTGCCAGTGAGTATTCCTCTGGAACGGTAAGCATGTCTTGTCGTCCCTCAGTGGTGACGCCGAATCTTGCTTTTCCGGTACCACCATAAGCACCCATGAACTCTACAAAAGCAGGATCGGCTACTTCTTGAAGCTGGTTTACTTCCTCATCGTGGTCACCCTCGAATGGCGCTAATCGGTTACGGTGTACCACTTTTGGCTTTCCGTTTGGGATCTTGCTGATACGATAGATGACATCGTTGATTCGTTTCTTTACGAGGTACGGACCGTCCCAAGCTTTCTGCAACTTTGGAGAAAAACCCTTTTGTCTTCTTGGGTTATGCAGCCAGACTTTGTCTCCTTCGTGGAAACCTCCTTCAGTAGCTTGCGTATCGTACCTTTTCTTCATCCTATCGCTAGCGATCTGGAGATTCGATCGAACCAGCTCGTGTACGTCGTCCATTCTTTTTCTCAGCTGGGTTACGTAATCTTCACCAGCTATGTCTTCTCCGGGTCGGCATCCAAATTCAAGGTCGCAGGGTAATCTCATTTCGCGTCCGAACAGAACTTTTGCTGGTGTTTGGCCGGTAGACTCATTGATGGCGGATCTGTAGGCCATCGCAAATAGCGAGAGATATTGGTCCCAATCTCGCTGATGGTTAGATACTACTTTAGACAGGTATTTGCCAAGAGTTCTGTTCATTCGCTCTACCATTCCGTCCGACTGTGGATGCAAAGCCGTAGTTCTCGTTTTCTTCATGCCGAGCTTTTCACAAACTTCCTGGAACAGCTGGCTTTCGAAGTTTCTGCCCTGGTCGCTGTGTATTTCCAGGGGCACTCCATATCGGCAAATGAACTCATTCAAAAGCACGTCGGCAACAGTTGCGGCTTCTTGGTTTGGAATGGCATACGCTTCTACCCATTTTGTGAAATAATCAATCACCACCAAAATGTACCTGCTGCCATTTGCTGTCGGTGGAAACGGTCCGGCAATGTCCAGGGCAATGCGTTCAAAAGGGCTTCCGACATTGTACTGCTTCATAGGAGCCTTTCTTCTTCCTTGTGGTCCATTGGTCGTAGCACAGGTAGTGCACTTCTTACACCAGTCCTTCACATCTTCGGAACTGTGCATCCAATAAAACCGTTCTCGCACTTTCTGGAGGGTCTTCTTCACACCTAGATGTCCTCCTGACGGACTGTCGTGTAATTTCCGCAGTACTGCTGCTACCCTTGTTCCTGGAATCACCAACTGTCTTCTACTTTCGGAACCTTCATCGTTCTCGATTACTCGCTGTAGCAAACCGTTTTCCAGAACCAGCGAGTCCCATTGGGCCCAATACGATTTCATCGTTGGCGAGTACCTTGAAATCTCCTGCCAAGTAGGTCGACAGTTTTCCTTTTTCCAATGTCGGATTTTCTTCAAGTCGGGATCGTTCTCTTGTTCCTCTTCCAACTTTTCCGGTGTCCATTCGTCGCTGGTCACCGTGGTTCTTCGAATGGCAGCTTCCTTAGCTTCTGTTTTGGTGCAGTGAGAGCACTCTGCTGGGCATGGTCTTCTGTTTGTAGCAGTTCTCGGTCGCTTGCACGAACTGCGTACATGTCCCATTTCTCCACAATTCCAGCATCTCACAGCTTTCGGTTTTCCATTTGAGATGCTTTTCATCATGTTGACAAGCTGGTCAAGCTTGTTCTCCACTTCTTCATCTGCTACAGCCCTCACCTTGCCGTATACTCCGGAAGCTTGTGTAGCTGCTTCGTACTCCAAGGCTGCAGAGAGTACGTCAACCAGTGTCTTATGCCGAGCCAAGCGTAGAGTTCTCTGCATTTCATGGTCACGAACTCCATCGATGAATGTCTGTACCCCTAAACATTCCATGACATTCTCCGGTGCCGATGGATAGGCAAACCGCACCAACCTCGCAATGTCTGCTTCGAATTCCTGCAGAGTATCGTCGCGTTTTTGTTTGCGGTTTTTGAGCTGCGACTGGTACAGATGCTTCAAGTGTTCCAGGCCATATCTCATGTTCAATCGCTTTTTAAGTTGCTCAAAATTTTCGGTCTCTTCCACTGGAATGGTCTGGAGGATATCCATGGCGTCTCCTCTAAGGGCAAGAGTTAAATTCAACGCTTTTTCTTCCTCACTCCAGTTGTTTGCCTTTGATGCCGCCTCGAATTGCTCAAGATAGTTCGGCCATGACGTTTTACCATCGAATGTTGGCAGTTTCACTCGGCTGTTAATATCGTTTTCCCTTTTCGGTTTCAACTCTACTTTCTCTGCCAGTTCGTCGTTGTTCGGGGCTTGCCTAGTTGTAATATCCGGGTGATGACTAGTCTTCCTTTCGATTTCTTTGATTTTTTGTTCCATTTCTTGCCCCATTCTTTTAATCTTTTCTTCCACGGCAGAAATTTCATTTTTTATATCCGTCGAAATTTTATTTTCCATATCAGATTTTAGGGACGAAATTTTATTTTCGACTTCAGCGGCAATGTCCTTTTTCATTGACAAAATATCGGAAGAAATATCGTCTTTCATAGTAGAAATCTTCTCGTCCATAGAGGAAATGTTAGCAGAAATATCGTTCTTCATGGTGGAAATATCATTTTTCATGGTAGAAATCTTCTCGTCCATATTAGCAGAAATTGACGAGATTATGGTGGAGGACTCGTCATTGAATAAGAATGTTTCTGGATCCAAGTCTTCACTTTCCAGTGCTATTTTCAGTCTTTCAACTAATTCACTCTTCTTACCGGACGTTTCCAACTCGCGATTTTCCAATTCTGCTTTTAGTTCCGTCACTTTCAGGTCACATAGTCTCTTAGCCATTTTTACGTAATTATTTATTTATACTATCCCACTTCTGACACCACAGTAACGTTTATTCTAATTTATATTTACAATTAATTTATATTTACAGATTTATATTCAAATACAGTCCTTATTTAATAATTTATATAATACACTAAACACACACTAACTAATTTATATGAGAGTCACTTTATCGAGGCGCGATTGCTATCTTTCAGTATCAACACTAACTGACTAATTAACTCCGCTGCGATGCTCGTCGCCTATTTATACTCGCACGTCTTGTTCTAGAAACTTCTGGTGGATGCGCTGGGTTTTCTAGATGTTACGTGTTCCAGATCATTCTCGAAAATAAGGCGGAGGAGCCATAGTCGTCTCATATGGGAATTTCACTGGGGGCACTAATTGAGCACATTAATGCAGCAGCTCGCGTAACAATAACTATTCTTTTTTCTTATTCTTTTGGGAATCAAACCACAATAATGTTTTTTATTTTTTATTCCGACCTTTCGGTAGCGTTCCAGCTACCGTTGTCAAGATTAACTAGTAATAAAATTGATAAAAAAATTGAGACAACTAGTCTAGACTAGTTGTCATATTTTAACGTTGTGTCAGATAGGGATCAAACATTTTTTTATCAATTTTATTACTAGTTAATCTTGACAACGGTTGCTGGAACGCTACCAAAACGTCGAAATAAAAAATAAAAAACATTATTGTGGTTTGATTCCCAAAAGAATAATAAAAAAGAATAAGTAATGCCACAAGGAACTTACAGAAGATATAAATAACTATTACAAGAAAGTTGACTATATGATACAGTAAATGAATTTGTTACTGAATTTAGTATAAGCGAATGCGCATAGTAGCTTGAAAATAGGTCAATATTGGTTTGAGAGGTTCCTATATTTTTTTGCTGATCTGTAGCGGATGTATTAAGTTATAGCGATGGAAAAAGCAAAATGTTTATTATTGGGAGGTGCGGTTGAATTTGTTTTTGATTTCAGTTCTGTTAACACAGAGTCGGAAAAGCTGCAGCTCTAAGCATACAGTGTGACCCATTTTGTTTGGAATCACCCCTGTAAAATCCGCATTTCTCAACCGATTTTGATTTAATTTTTGTTGTTAGATTCAGTATTAAAAAAAATATTTTGGCACATATTTTCATAGTCTAATTGCTACTTTCAAGGCTCTCTATGTTAATTTTTCTTTACCAAAAAAGACAAAAGTACACTAGGCATTTTTTTCTCAAATATAACTATACCGCTGGATTCAGAATCATCACAAATGTAAACTATCAAAATTTTATAAAAAACTTTTTTCTACTCCTATACCTACTATAAGTTGTTAATTAAATGCCAAGTTTCAGTTTCATAATGATACTCATTATTACACTGGTTTTCATTATAAAACTGAAAAATTGACCAATAGAAATCTATATTTTCAAATACCCAAGTAGGTAGGCAGACCCAATATTTTCTTGACAGTTTGACAGTGTTTTATGACAGTTTAAATCTTTTGCGTCAGTTTTTAAAAGAAATGTCGAGCTCCAGACCAAAAATACTCAATGACCTAGGTGAATAAATATTCAAACCCATCAATTTTTGTTTACAATAATTTATTTTATCACTAATTTTGTATCAGTAACCTACCTATATACCTACACTCCATGCTATTATGTCAACTCTCTGCAATGTGGTCCCGTGGCAGAGTAAGGAAAGGCGCTGTTTAAGATTGTTTTCGATCTGTACATGTCGTGTTGGAATCCCGGGCGGTAAATTTTTTTTTATATTTTTTTAAATCAAATTTCTTCGTAGAAAAGCTAGTGTAGGTATGCAGCTCGCATTAACCATACGAAACTCGCCTTTGGCTCGTTTCATATCCCGGATAATGCTTTTGTGTATTATCTAATAACCATCATTACATGATCGTTGCATAATATACTATTATTAACGACAAAGTTATTACAACATGAATTTGGGAGAAGTGGTATTTTCATTGATTTTTTACGTAGAATGTAGACAAATTATCGAAATGGCAACATGGTAAACAAAAACTAGGACTCAAACAAATCGCACATTGAAAATTCGAAGCCGATAACCCATTTTGGAGGTATAGCTTCTGAAAGTTGATGTAAAATTGTGCTTAATAATTTGGATTGTTGGCAAAGTAGTCTATGACAATACGGTCATTGAAATTTCTTGCCTGCAATTTTTTTTAAATACGTTTGGTCACTGCTCCAGTCTCGGCGATCTGGGGGTCTATTCTCAAACAGTGACATTTTTTGTCGCATGCGAGATTTTACTTCTTTATATACATCCTTAATTGACAAAAGTATAATCTCGCATGCGACAAAAAATGTCACTGTTTGAGAATAGACCCCCTGGACGTCTCCGATTACCTAGGTATTTATATTACTTCTCGTTCACTTCTGTCATTGTAACCACAAAAAAGTACAATTTCAACTTAGTCTTGAATAGTTAAATAGTAGAATATTTGAAACATTTAGTACTTACTATTTCATACAAATGTTACTGACTGACATAAATAAAATTCCAAAATCAAAGCCTACTTGCGACTCCGTTGATTTCATTTTGTTAATAAATGAAATTATTAAGCACAATTTTACATTACTTTCAGAAGCTATAACTCCAGAACGGGTTAAGTTATCGGCTTCGAATTTCTACTGTGCAATATGTTTGAGTCCTTGTTTTTGTTTACCATGTTGTAATTTTCAAAATGTGTCTAAATTCTACGTAAAATATTACTGAAAATACATGTTGTAACAACTTTGTCATTAATAAAAAAAATTTCATAAAATGTTGGTAGTTTACATTTGTGATGATTCTGAATCCAGTGGTATAGTCATGTTTGAAAAAAAAAATGCCTAATGTACTTATGTATTTTATGGCCAAGAAAAATTAACATAGAGGGCCTTGAAAATAGTAATGTAACATTTATTCTAATTTATATTTACAATTAATTTATATTTACAGATTTATATTCAAATACAATCCTTATTTAATAATTTATATATCACACTAATCACACACTAACTAATTTATATGAGAGCCACTTAATAAACACTTTATCGAGGCGCGATTGCTTTCTTTCAGTATCGACACTAACTGACTAACTAACTCCACTGCGATGCTCGTCGCCTATTTATACTCGCACGTATGTATTTCTAGAAACCTCTCGAACTCGAAGTTCTGGTGGATGCGCCGGGTTTTTCTAGATGTTACGTATTCCAGATCATTCTCGATAATAAAGCGGAGGAGCCATAGTCGTATCATATGGAATTTCACTGGGGGCACTAATTGAGCACATTAATGCAGTAGCTCGCGTAACAGTAATTAAGCTATGAAAATTTGTGCTAAAATACTGTTTTTGACACTGAATATAGCAAAAAAATTAAAACAAAATCGATTGAAAAATGCGAATTTTACGGGGGTGCTTCCAAACAAACTGTATCTTTCCTAGTGCGTTATTTTGAGCATGTTTATTTTTATAATCATTATGTTTCACAGCATATAAACAAGGATATGACATATTTAAGTATTCAACAAAACGCAAAGGGACGCTACAAAATAAAAGCACTTTTATTTATATTTGAGGCTAGCCGTACATAACCTTAAAATCCGATTTGGGCAACTACTGCGCATGTTTAGTATTATTGTATACAAGAAAATAGAACATGTTCCAATTTATGGCATGCAAGTTGACTGAAAATGCGCGCGCAACCACTTGTATTCAATTTAGGCTGAAATATTGTACCGTGTCAAACGGCTCTAAGACTGTCTATCAACAACACTAATTTGGCTATGGGGCATGTTCTGAGAAATGTAAACAAGGGAAATTTAAGAACGAGTGGGGGCTAGATAGTCGAATATGCAGGTGACATAGTGATAGTAACGAAAACAAGGAATATCATGAAACAAATGCTAGGTACTAGAATTAGCAACCGAATGGGAAAAAATGGAATTAAAAATAAGTAGAAACAAAACAAAAATAATGAGAGTTGGCAAACAGTGTGAAAACAGAATGATAAAAATGGGGGAATATGAATGTGAGAAAGTGGAAAAGTTCAAATCTGGGAGTCACGATCAGCAGTAATGGGGAAGTAAGATCAGAAATAAACGAATAAATAATGGCTTCTAATAGGGATACTATGCCAATAAGAAACTACTAAAAAGCAAACTATTAACAAGATACACTAAATTTAACATTTACAAAACAATAATAAGACCTGTGAAAATGTATGGAGCAGGAGCGATGACAAGGACAAAAAGAGATAAAAGAGATAAAGAGGAGTTGATGTTAGTAGAACGAAAACAAATGAGAACAATAAAAACTGATGACAATGAATACAGGCAACGTATAAATTATGAAATACTGAGAGAAATAAACGGGAAAGGTATAGTAAGGAGAATAAAGAGACAAAGAATAAAATGGCTCGGACATGTATGGAGCGAAGGTGAGCGCGCAATCGCTTGCTCAATGCTACAGTGGGAACCAGGTGGTGGGAGAAGGCAAGAAAGACCCAGATCTAAGTGGCTGAAGGAAGTGGAGGAAGACTTGGGAAGGATAGGAATCGTTAGATGGGAGGGAAAAACGAGGGATTATATGGAAAAAATAAGCTAGAAAATAATGAAATGAAGGGGATTGATCCAGAAAGCGGATCTAGGAAGCGTTTATGCGGCGCAATCTCACAAGGGGTGTCTAGCCACTTTATATTTATATCGTGGTTCGATTCCCCGCTGTGGTGTTTTAAGTATTCGAAAGTGTTATGAAAATGGTGTATTACTTTTTTAAACATAATCATACATTTTTTTTATTGAGCCAGAGGGAATTGAAAGTGCATTTGAACTTATTTTTCTACGACCTTTCCATATCATATTATTATTATACATATTATTATACACTGTGTTATTTATAATTTGCGACATAGGGATACCTGTACAAAACTGTCAAATGCGAGCATTACAGATTTGGAAAGTCGAACTCCATTTTCATAACACTTTTGGATGATCTTAATCGATTAGGTGATGGCTTACATGGTAGTGCACGGTGTTATTTAAAAGTTAAACCTGAAGTATGGCGATTCGCTGAGATAAACTTTTTTCTTTTTGTTTTTACTTCTTTTTCACAATTTTTGTCTAAATAACATTAAATTTAAAATAAAAAATAAAGTTATTTGTTTTAAAAATGTATCTATTTAATTGAATGCTCAAATTGTTCTCCGTTTGTTGCTAAACAGTGTCCCAAACGATCATAAAAGTTTCGCCGTACATTATTAAGAAATAAATAAATAAATAAATTTTTGAAACAAATAACTTTGCTTTATTTTAAATTTAATGTTTTTTAGGCAAAAATTGTTTAAAAAAACTGAAAACAAAAAAAGAAATTCCATCCCAGCGGCGAAGCGAACTGCCATACTTTAACTTTTAAATAACACCGTGCACTAAAATATTGTTAGCCATCACCTAATTGATTAGGATCATCCAAAAGTGGTATGAAAATGGAGTTCGACTTTTTTAAATAATAATATCCATTTTTTATTAATTTAAGAAAATTAAAAGTGCATTTGAACTTATTTTTCAACGACCTTTCCAAGTCTGTTATTATTTTTTATGAACGCTCTATTTGGTAAAAAAACTTAGCTCGAGTTTGACAGTTTTGTACAGGAATCCCTATGTCGCATTTTATAAATAACACTGTGTATATTACCCCCCTCCCAATCAGGAGTTGTTTTTTCCGTTCTTTAAAACAATAATGCAAGAGGTTTCATGTGAATCGGAGTTGTGCCATGAAGTTCCTGGGTAAAAAACGTCCTTAATTGGACTATTAAGAACTTGGCTCAATTATGATGACTAATAAATGATGAAGTTATTGAGTCATTTGAATACTTCAACAAATCTCAACACTTTTTACACATCCTGTATATCAGAGGCAGGTGCTATTTTAAAAGATTCACTTGTATTTTACATCTTACTATAAAAATAATCATACCTATCATTAAAAAACACCGTGACCTTCTTTATTGTTTGAAATAAATCTATTCATTGAATATTATGTAATTTGCATGTATTTAGCACAATTCTCGAAGAAAATATAAATATATCTGAACATGGTAGAAATAAAAAATTTTCAAAAATTATTATCGCGTTGTTTTGACCAACACCATGACATAATCTCGGTTTATGTTTAAAGGCCATTGGGAAATAAAACGTGTTAATAAATCTATTAAAACTGTGATTAGCATAACTTGGTTAGAAGGAAGGCAAGGGTAGCTGGTATTACATTTAATGTATTTTAACGAGTTTCCATAATACAGTAAGGTACCTGTTTGAATATTCCGATATCTATACTAATCTTTATTTATACTATTATTATAAGAAGAAAATTTTGAATTGTTTGTTTGTAGTAGATAAAATCAAAAACTACTCAACGTGTATTTAAAAAACTCCACACCCACAGAAATCCACATTATCAGCAAGCATCATGGGCAATATTTTATTTTTTAATATTATAACTAGGATTCTCAAAGTCAGTCTGACATAGGAATACATACCGGCAGTATGACAAAATGTTAATGTTATTTACATACTCAAAGTGGGTAAAGTATCTAAACCAACAACAACAAAGGAATAGAAGTCTCGCTGAATCTGCCTCCACTACACATTTTTATTCAAAGCATAGCCAAATCTGTAACGCGAAGTTAATAGCACATGAGCCAAACGCACGGTGCTAACTATCGAAAGTTTATCGAGGAGCTTAAAGCGGATGACTTCATGGAGCAACCATTGGATGCAGCAGCCACGAGATATAGCTTTAATAATAAGTAAGCCTGGAAGAAAGGTGTATCCATACGGAAGAGTCAAAGGCCGAGTTAGGTGAAGTGCCAAAATCCTAGAGCTAAACCAAAAGATAGTTATTCCAATAAGCCTATATGATGACGTAACAAGGTCATGGTAGCCCTGGGTACCAGGGACGAGGGACATAAGGCAACGAACTGGTGGTTGAAATTACCAGACAAGGATCATCAATGCCATTCATTGGACTGAAACTCTTCTGCGGTGTCACAAAGTCGACAATAAATATAGCTATAATGAAGTAGGTGTCAGAAAAATCTCTAGAATGGTGGGTAATCTTATCCAGATAGAGTCATGCGATGGTGGGTGATCTAATCAGGATAGAGTCAGGTGAAATAGTTCATTAGAGGACATTTGCCGACTATTACGGTAGACTTAACAGGGCACTGTAAGGTTAACAGGCATGCAAAGCTAATGGGGTTGACAGACGAAGCTATGTGCTTGCAGATTGTGTCACCTAAATGAGGAAGCTCCAGTACGACAGGTGCGGTTATTTGTACTGGGTGATGAGAAGCCACCGGCAAGAAATTACATGAAAGGTTCAGTCTCGAGGCTATTTGGCTACTTGAAAAGAATCGGGGTGGAGGATGTAATCTAGATTCATAGGATCACATAGATCTTAAGAGGCCGCAGTGAAATCAAATCTAATCTAATCTAATTTAAAGAGTTGAAAATGTCATATATTGTCATAAAGATACTACAAATAGAGGCAACAAGCCAGCTTCGAACTCGTCAGGATATAAGAGAGAGATAGAATGTAGGAGGTTTATACTGTCTTTCTCTAATAGCGTGTATGCTGGAGTTTAGACGGACATTTCCACTTATAGAGCGCCCTATGGCTTGTTGCCTCTATATGTAGTATCTCTATGTATATTTTGCATCCTATTCGTTCAAGAAGGGAAAGAGCAAAAGTTAAGGAGTTTAAAAAAAGGTTTGGCTGTTTCCATTTGTTATTCGACTTTTTAGTAGCTACTTCTTCATGAACTATGTAGAAGTAAGGGGCACAATTGATATTTTTGGTCTCAGTGAAAGACACTGACATGCTGTATTGATTTTTATATTTTGAAGATACTAATTTATTTTATTTTATGATTTTACGTGTACTGCTACTTACTCCTCTCCACAGATTGTGGTTTTAAATTATTCCTTTATTATTGATTTTTTTATAAAATTGTCGGAGGATTTTTGTTTATATGGAAGTATATTGAAACAATAAATGTAACTACATTATATGATTTTTAATTTCACATATCAAAACTATCAATGCAAATTTCTATAAAAAGAATTATCATTTATATTTGCACACAATAGTTATTATTTTAATTCCATCTTTAAATTTCCACACAATAGTTATTATTTCAATTCGATCTTTATATTTCCCCCACTATAGTTGATACTTTAATTTTCAAAAATGTCCAAAATGTTTCCAACTTCTGAAATTAGTATTACCAATTAATTCATTAATATCTACTTCCCTCGGTTTTTTTTTTCTCAGTGCAATTTTAGTCCCTAATACCATCAAGCTTGTGGTCAATTGGAATTTTGTCTCTTCTTTTGATGATCAAATATAAAATTTGAATAGGGTTTATATTATTTTACATCCTCCTTATTGTCAATTCCATATTTCTATTGATAATTTAGATTAGTTCCATTTATATTTAAAAAAATGTTTCTTCCGCTCTCAAAATTTTTCAAAAATCAACAACATAAATATTATGAATCTGAATAATATTCATTTTAATGGAAAACAAAATTTATCCTAAATTTCATATCGATGCAATACATACATAGTAGCTGCTGAAGAAGCGAAATGTGTAATTTGCTTATAAGTAAGAAAAGAAGAAAATTATTTGTCTTAATAATTTGTATTTTCATCAAACTGTCGGAAAGTTGGCTATAGTTGATTATTGCAATACTTATTAAGTGCGCCCAGTACAATATTAATGAAAGATACAAAAGGCAAAGGATTATCATAATGTCGGATCTTCAAGCAGCCATTGAAGCACTGAGCTCTTGTGTAATCAGTTCCAAAAGGAATGCCTAGATAAACTCAATCAATCAGGCGAGAACAATTTAGTCATCTTACTGTGGAATAGAATGAAATGAAATAGGGGGACTGGAATACCCTTCTGGGGGCCTGAACCCTTTTGCGGAATCAGCTCCGATATAATATTCGAAGGAATAGGTATAGCCGAGAAAAAAAAAGATCTGAGAATCAAAGATTCTTCCGGGTGACTACAACCTGTTGAGATCAAATCAATGCATAAGTCAAAGTAAAACTGCGCTAAGAGTTTTAACAGGGATCCTAACGGAAAATTATCGCCTGAACGGACACTTGAAAAAGCTCATAGTGGTGGAAGTCGAAGGAGAAGAATGTAGATTTTTTGACATGGAAGAAGAAATCATCCACATACTTTCTACTGCACAGCACTTCAGAATCCTAGGACACAGCACCTAGAAGATAACTGGATAGAAGAGGAGCATCCACCTAAGTTGAAGCCTGCAGATATCCTAAAATTCAACCAGGAAATGGGACTGAAGGAGCTACTAGTTTCTGAGACTCTTCTCAGAAACTAAGTAGAAGTACACAATAGATCTTTCAGGTCTCAGTGAATGTCACCCCAAAATAAATACATACATATAAGTATGCCTATGTTTTTAACAGAATTCTTCCATTGAGTCCGAACAGATCGACGTTATTTGAAATATTCTAAAGAAGAATGTATTTATCCTCAGTACGTTCCTTTTGTGGCATTACTAATTCTTTTTTCTCTTATTTGTTTGTCTAGTTGTAAAATTTTTTCGTTGTGTCAGATAGGGACCAAAAATTATTTAATTACTAATTAATCTTGACAACGATACCGAAACGTCGAAATAAAAAATATAAAAACATTATTGTGGTTTGATTCCCAAAAAATAAGAGAGAGAAGAATGTATTTATTTATTTCTTGTTGCTACTTTGGATATTGACTGGAAAATAAAATGGAATATTACCCTCCTGTATTAAAAATTCCATATGAAGCGGGATCTTATCGCGATAACTATCGATAAGATCCCGCTAGCTATCGAAACTAATGTCGCGATTTGGACAAGATTCTTCAAGTTCTAATCAAGAAAAAGTGACCGGAAGTAAACCCAAAAATACAATACTTTTATTTCTTCTACTCGAGAAAAATTCTACCGAATTACACTCGTTCATCAAAATAGACCTGATAATTTTTTATTCAAGCATGTTGTCAGTAAAAACTGCATTCGGTTATTTCCATATTTTGTTGAAAGAGACCTCCTCCTTCGGAGTCGGACTCTTTCGCCAAAATATGAAAATAAACTCTTGTAGTTATTAGACAACATGCTTTCATTGCTTTCATAAAAAATTATCGGTAATTTTGATGCACTTGTGTAATTACTTCCGATAATTTTTATTTTGAGATTGTCTTCATATAATGTTTAAGGCCTGTTAAAAGAGTATTTTTGCTTTATTTATCCAATAAATAGGCAGCATTGGAATTATCAGATGAAATTTGACGTTTTTTACAGCATTTGGACATTTTTAGCGTATATCGAACCCGATATTGTGAATTGAGTAGCATTAGGAAAGTCTAAGATCACACCAGATTTTCGTTTTTTTTTTAGTTAAGCCTCCATATACAACATAATTATTATAAATCTCGATTCGAAATTGGGTCTACGAAACTGCAAATGTCAAATTTTTACCATCCTTCGATAATTTCAAAAGGCGCTTCCATTCAATATTCGTTGATTGTTAGTGATTTTGGCGGTAAAATAAAACTAAATATGGGTTTTTTTCAACGGCAATTGATGCGGCTGTATATAAGTTCATAAAAAATTTCATATATGCAATGAACAAACTTTTCAATATTGTGAATCTCCCATGTCAGTAACGGCATCGGTAGAATAATATTATATTTCTGTTGTGAAATGTGGTATTTATTGATTTCATCTTGTAGTTTCTTTTTTTGGGCGGAGATGGGAAACTCATGTTCGAATGGGTCCTCTTATAGTAAAAAAAATTTTGATGATAATACGTAACATAAGAGTCAATATCTTTGTTTGCAGATCAGCTTCGATTATAAATTGGAATTACAAATTTATTATGAATTTAAATGAAGTTCTTCCATTGAGTATTCAAGAAGTTCTGTTTCTAATAGATTTCGTATACTTGAAATTAGCATAGATCACATTCCAACTTTATCACATCACCTTTGCGATATTTTCACAATATTTATTATTCTTTTTATGTCTAACCTTGTGACAATTGTACATTTTTATTTTCAATTATTTCAATGCCAAAAATAGACATGTTTGATTATTTTTCCACACATTCCACATCATTTATCGACTAGTTGAATAATTTATTTATGTAATGTTATACCAGGTGTCTCATTATTTATTTATTGTTACTTCACCAAATACAAAACTTCATTGGTGCCGTAAGCTATATTTAGACAATTAATAATATGATGGAAGCGAAATTGTGATTTCTACCAAAAATGGTCTCATTTTCAAGCTTATACTTTATTTAGAAGAATATACTATACATTTTCTTAAATGTAACACCCTGTATATAATTAGATTTGAACATTGTGCTATCTTAAAGTCATAAAAAAAATAATTTTTATTCACATGTGAGATCAGAAGATCCTTTTTTCTTTTTGATGGGTTCTATCTGCTCAATTTGTGAAATTCTCTGAATTTCAATGTCACCATTTTTTTATTACTGAAAGCTACATTTTAGTTTGCAATTAGTCAAACAAAACTTATGAAACTGCTACTAGACTGGTTCATAAGTGTCAACGATTCCAAACTTAGCTAGGTTTACCAAAATTGTTTCTCATGTTTAATGTTCAACAGGAAAATGCGCGAAAATGGCAAAAGTTATAAACAATTTGATTAAAAAATGGGTTCCGGTTTTTTTGTAAGTTTCTTAAAAAGCCTATGAGATATCCGAAATTCAAGAACAGGAAATTTTTTGGAAAGAAGTCCCACTTTCCGAAACCGTACCGAGTACCTACAATATATAAAATTGTAATGTAGAAAATTTTTCTCCGGTAAAATATCTTTACAACGGCATCTTTTCTACTGACAAGAACGTTACGTAATTTTGTTAGCGTAGTTATTCAAAATGTCATTGTGTTATTTCTTGTTAGAAAACGCCAGTTAAGTTCAGTTCAAATATGAATGTACTAGCCTGAAGAAAAAAACAGACTTGGAACACAATTCATTGCAGAAATTAAAAAGGCAGTGTCGGAGAATATATCTCCAAATACGTGAGTATCAAAAGCATATGGTGAGCACCACGGTGCAGATGCTACAGGAAGAGTACTATCAAGAATTTAATATAAAAATAGACCCATTTACGAACATTGCATTTAAATCAGCCCGTTTGGACTCAAAACGAGAGGAACAAGGGAAAAGAAAAGATAGTTCGAAAGCTCTTACAACACATGAACTATTGGAAATAATGAAAATATAAAAATTCATGATAAAGATTCCCCAGCCGGCCTGCAGGAAAAGATATTTTACTTATTCTCTTTTGAACTGCAAACGAATAAGTGAACTGCAAAGTACATCATTTCCAACAAGAGTTGGACTTTGAAGGAGAATTTACGGGACTGATCGAACACAATCCCATATTATCAAGGAGGTGCAAAAGCTTTAGCCAGTTTCAAAGACTAACAGAGATCTTTGTTCGACTCGTCTATTTTTAAAATTAATTGGAAAAAATACCAATCCAGAAATGACATATGATAGTCAAAAATACACCTATTGGAATCGACAGCATGTCAAAATGGACCAGAATCTCGGCATACGAAAATTGGTGTAAATACCAAAAAAGTTGGAGTAACAAACCATCCACATTGCTCTTCCACCATTTCTGCCCTTGCAAAAAAAGGTGTTGGTGAGCAAGGAATTATCAAACTAACAGGAAATTCCCATGCCAATTGAAAACTTACAGACATTCTGCAAGTACTTGTTCTACAGTCACATCATAACGATAAAAATAATGCACGAATATTCAATTATCATAATTATTATCATACATTTTGGCATCCAAAAAAACGGAGAGGCCGATAGACTTGCTCTAGAAGCCACTACTAGTGAAACAGAGAGTGAAGTAGAAAATTCGGTGCTACAGGACACAAAGTACGTACAACAAATGTGGCAAAATGAGTGGCACGTATTACTTTGGCCCTATACAAATCTTAGTATAACATCAAGACTCCGATTCGGCCAAACCAACATCACTCACAGTTATATTGTTACAAAAACTGAACCCTGTTAATTGCCAATTAACTGTAAGACACATTTTAGTAGAATGTCCAAATTTCAAGTAAGCAGAGATGAAAAATAATATTATCAATGAATTAGATGTGGTACTCGATGTAAATTGTAGTGTTCAAAATTTAATGACTTATCTTGAAGATACCAATGAGCGAAGTATGATGTAGATATGACGTCTTTCGGTGGAGACGTAAAACCGAGGTCCCGCATCCATGGATGTTGGGCTCGTTAAAGAACGCTACCACTGGTTAGAACACTAGTGGGTTCGCCAACATTTCCGCTTAGGGGTAGAGTGCTCCCGGCGTCGGTGATTAGCCTCAGTCGCAGAAATAGACCGACGTTAAAAAAACAGAATAAAAAAAACATTAAAAATCTTGAAGATGTAATTATGATATTCAAATTGTAATCTAAAAGAATTAAATGTAAATAATATTGTCGCTAATAACCCTAGAGGTTGATGCCACTGAGATTAATGATGAAAAAAGTTTTTGTTTTGTTTATGTTCCATTGTTAAATGTAAATTTTTCAATTCTATGTTTTTTTTACCTTTTCTATAGTTCATTTAAAAACCAGGAGGAGTAATTTAAAAAGCCTTTATCACACCACTAAAAGTTACCAGATTAGTTACTAAAGGGTGTGTTCCGAAAACGTAGTCAACAGTCGTGTTCCAAATATATTGATAGCAAAGACATTAGTCATCAGTCGATTTCTCCTCTGATTTGCAGTATATTTTTCAGATGTACCTACACATTAAACAAAATGTAAGACTTTTTCCTGTTTCGTTTCTTATTCAAACATAAGAAGATTCAGATTCACATCGACAAAAAACACATTATGGTCATTATTGATGGTGGAGAATTACAGATAGTCAAGTTACTTTAATTATATTTATTCCCATTAAATTGATAAGAATATGACAATTGATAATATGTTCTGGCAATAACAATACTACAAAATTAATAGCATTGTAGAGCAATATGCAGTATTAATTTAAACATTTCCAACAGTTATCTTTATGTTGCCGGATTAAGTGTAATAAACCATTTTTCAAATACTCCTGAGATACCTTCTCCCTTATTTTTAACTTCAAAAACCAATAATGTATTTTCTACCAAACCCATTCTTTTCTATATTGTTTTATATCTTCCATGGCATGTTCTTCCGATGAACTTTGACGATTTCTTCCCAAATATGTATATAACAAATAAATAGTACCTACATTTGACCAGTCAAAACGTGACACAGATAAATTTAATTTATTTCAAGAAAGTCTGAACGTTTCTTTGAAGCTTGCAAAATTTTGTCCAGCACAGATAACATTTTTGTTCTTCGAACGACACTTTTTATTCACTCATCACAATTTTTCAAAAGTCCTGGTATTCCACCAATATTTTCTGCACTATATAATGTTCCTCTACTTCAGTATTCCCTTAATACTAGCTAAACCGATTTTACTACTTTAAAAAAATGTAAAGTGATAATGCACCCACTGCTTTAGAATATTTTTGGTTTTTCATCCAATATTTATTTATTTATCTGTCAGAACTATCAAAAATGAAAACTATTAGCTGATGTCAATATTAAAAAGTGTTGTGTGAAACTGGGCTGAATCTGACCAATCAGAGGTCTACAGAATTGCCAACTTAAATTCGAATCACTCCTCCTGGTTTTTAAATGAGGTATAGTGGAATATTCATGTCGAATACCACTCTAGGAAAAATTGGGTAGGTAAAATTGTTCTCAACGTTTTATCCAATTTTACTGCTTTTAGGCAATAACGCTCATGAAATTTTTGATACAATCACGCGCCCCGCAGCTAGAGATTTTATAAAAAATGTCTTTTGGAAGATTGCCTAGCAACAAACTTTCATACGTTTCGGAAATTTGTGATATTATTATTCAAAATGAGAATTGGGCAAAAATGGTTTATATGGCTCACGCCTGTGCAACACAATTCGCTTCCTTAGTCAAAATAGTTATTTATGATACTAGTGCGTGAAGTTATGCTTTTGCGCACAAGTTGCGAAAATGCAAGAAACGAGCGTAGCGAGTGCCTTTTTCGCAACGAGTGCCTTTTTCGCAACGAGTGCGCAAAAGTACTTCACGCACAAGTGTTATACAAAAGTTTATCTACGAGCACATGAAGAAAAAATACAAAAAAATGTGCTCTGAAGGGGTTAAAAAAATAAAAATGAATTTTCTATAAACAAATATATACATAACGAATTCTAATTATTTAAATTCATATTTACAGTAAAATGAGGACAATTATTTGAATTACTAATTATAACATTGGGTAATTTGTCTTTTTTTAAAGTAACAAATATTTTTCACTATGTCTGACATTTCTGTCAAATTTACTGTCAGCACAAAAGTTTATACAACAAACGACTAAATTCAAGGCAACTAGATAATCACGTAGCTAAAAAAGAGTGTTAAAATGAAAACCCCACTTAAAAAGCATTGGTCATTTACGCACGCTTTTGGGTCTTATAATGAAAGTCCCATATAAAAAGCATTGTTCATTTACGAACGCTTTTTAACGTATGTATAATGTATGATTTCACACATTTTTTTTGGTTTGTAAATGCCTTATTTTAAAGGTGATCGTAGATAAATAGTATATTGTATAATTAGTGGAAAAAGCATAATATTCCCAAACGACTTTAACACAGGAGTTTGGGAATATACTTTTCCCACGAATTATACATACTATTTTTTCTTCCATCTTTGATTAACATTTAAAAAATTAATTAAAAAATATTTCATTCAAGATGTAATCAAGTAAGTTTAGATGGGTTTGTATTATGTTTATATTGAAATATAGAAGTGGTAACCATGGAAATTACTTTGTTATGACAAAAGTAAAATAATTTTTCTCCGATCTAATATATTGACGAATCTCTTAATAATAAAGTAGAAGTGGCTAATAAAATATTCAACACCCCTGCCTCGACTTTAAATGAAAATGATCGAAACGAGATAAACCAAACAATTAGCCATGCAGCTTCAACGTCTATAAATTCTCGTTGCCCTCCAGTACAATTTACAAATTGTACAAACTGTACAATAAATGTAAATATTAACAACAATTAATTTGTGTTCAAGAATATCGTTATAAATTAGATGTTTCTCTTATAACAACTTTATCAATATAAAAATTAAAACCATACTTTGTTTCATTTGATTGTAATAATCCATTTGTAACATTACCGCACGCTACAGTAGTGCGGTAAGAATATCACCGCACTGTTATTTTCTAATTGCTTAGCAACTGCCCACTATTCTGGAATGTTGAGCTTTGCGCATAGAAAACAGGTCAAAATAGTGTAACTTTTTCCACGATCGGAGAAAAAGTTTGTTTTTACCAATTCAATATAAATATTGGGGAATAAATAAACTTGTACTATCTAGACACGTGAATAATACGTCGGCTAATAGTATATTACGTAACGTGTGTGGTAAGAAGCATTTTATGCACGAATTTTACGTGAGTGCGTAAAATGCTTTACAACACGAGTTACGTACTATACTTTACCTACGACCTACTTGTACTTGTATTTTTTATAAGAAGCATAAGAAATAACAATTACATAATTAGAGGTGCTTGGCAAACTCCATCTCTATTACTCTATTACCAATGAAAGAAGCACATTAAAGAACTAACGTTTAATCATTATTAATATATTGTTGATAATCAAAAGTCCATTTTTCAATTATAATCAATACATATACTTAGCCCTTTGGGCTTTTCATAGTTAAACATGGCCGTATTGAATGTTTTCAAATAGTGAATTTTGAATAAAATGGTGACGTCTATTGACAGTTGCTAAGATGTTGCTAGGGAAGCCATGCGATTAACTTTACAGCTGTGCGTTTTTTTTACAGTGCGGAATAGACGTCATTACATTGATACCGACTGTGTGTTATTGACTGATTACAGGGGGGGTCGTAGGTAAATTTTTTTACACCTATTTTACAATGAAGTATACTTTTGTGATCTCATTTTTACCTGTTTAAAGTTAACATAAAAGCCTTGTTCATTTGTGAACTTAACTTACCTTAATAGTTATTTAGAAAAAAACACTTTATGCACTTGTGGCATGCAATATATTTTCTACGTACATGTAAAAACCAAAAAAAATTTTTTTTCATTGGTGAACCATTTTACCTATTTAAAGCACGCCTCAGCGTGTTTAAATCGAACTTTAAAAAACGCGCGTGTTTTAAAGTTACCGTGGCAACATCAACAACTCGAGAAACGAAGTCTAAATCATGTCTAAATGACAATTTTTTCATTATTGATCTGACAGATGTAGTTTGTAAAACGTCAAAACTTTTATTCGAACGATATTAACAATTTAAAATTTATAAATTAAAATGGTAAGTGCCGTTGGTATTGTTTGAAATAATAATATTTCGATTTTTCAAATCTTAGGAAATTGTATTTAAATTAATACTATTGACATTCACAGACCTCAATAAGGTTGAACTTCCATCAAAATACAAATTAGTTGATGTTTTTCTCATTTCCATGACAACGCAAGGTATACATCATATACGTCACGAATTCAACCATTTGACATTTAGTTCATATTTCCATCTATGATCTCCATTTCTTGTTGACCAGTATTTATAACTTCAAAGTGCACCAATAAAAAAAATAGCGTAAAGTATTAGTGGATAATTGGTCTTTAAAACACTTGCTCTATTTCGAAAAATCGCGCGTGTTTTAAAGACCTTAATATCCACTTATACTTTAATATACTAATTTAGGTTGCTCTAAATGTACTAAAAATGGCGTAGATTTGAATGTTTATGTTTGTCATTATGACTACCTGTCATGTGATTACTTTGAGGTTTGACATGAATTTTTCAATTAACCATCAATGTATGTAAAATCTTTTTATTATATTTTTTTATTTTTCTGTTTAGTCGGTAGTAAGCGAAAAACAGGAAATGCTTTAGTAGGCCTTAACTATCAGCTGCCCTCGCTTCTGCCCTTGTGACACAATATACTATTATTGCTCCAATATAATGAAGAACTATTTTTTTAGATATTTTGATTTTTAAAATTTTGATTAATAATCTACGCCACTGAAAAATAAAAAACGTCTGAGAACATTTTTTTCTCAATTATCCTTATTATTTGATTTTCAAATAAATAAAAGCAATATAACAATAATTCTACTAAATTTTCAACTGTGTAAAAAAATAATTGTCATGAACAAATAATTTGTTTATTAGGTTGAATTTTTAGATTTTCGAATCTAGTTGTTAATATTCATTTTAATTAGTTAGGTTTGGATTAGCTAATTGGTTTTAGTAGGGAAGCCAATAGTTCTCGCATGAATTTTGCAATTTTTACTTTTCAAATTCTCCAGTTTTCTTAAACTTCGAATCAAATGCGCTCTAAATAATAAAAGTCAGTGGTCCAGCTCAAGTTTGGAATGAAATGGCACTTGTGTACTAGTCTATACAGTTTTCAGTGACAACCGCTTATGATTGGTTCAAAAGATTCAAGTACCCAAATTAGACAAATATATAGTTAGACGTTCCGTATATAAAATGATAATAACACGCTGCTTAGTGTTTTTTATGTTTATGTAGAATTGATTTGGCTCGATGGTGTAGGTTAATTTTTTTCTGTAAATTTTTATCTTATTTATTGTGAAATATACTTATTTGATAATATATTTAATATTTTAGTTCATTTTAAATAATAATTTAATGTGAAACATTTTGTTGAAGCAAATTGGAGTCAATTGTTATAATAGTCCATAAAACTATTTATTTCAAAGATTAGAAAATGTGAAGGCGTAATTTGAGTGAAAAGCAAAATATAAACATGAAGTTAATGAAGTCGTTGGCTACTAATATTATAGTGTCAACTCATGAGTGCCTTTTTAGGAAGATGTGGAGTACTCAACTAAGATTCATTTCGAGTGCGTTGCAGATGCATGAAATTACAAATGGATTTTTTTTAACAGTGCAGCAATGTGTCCGAAATAGACAGTGGCGACCGTCAGTAAATAATCCATTTTTATAAAACAGTTACAATATTAGAATTGAAATATTTTGTAGCACAGAGATTTTGGTATTTTTTTAGCAGGATGTAGAACTGAGATGATATATAGGTTGTTTTTTTTTTTAAAAAATTCCTCACACGATTCACCCTATCAATTAAATTACCATGTGAAAAAAAAACAACCTCTACTTCTTTTTCCATTTGTTTTTGAAGCCTTGATATTCATCTGCTTTTCGAGAGAGAAATTTAAGAAAAATTCTTGGACACCTAACCACAGACTTTGGTCTTGAAGAAAAGAGGACGTCTTCACTATTGTTGTTGTCTTAGGATCATTTACAAATCTGATTAGTTAACCTTTTTGAGAATAAAGATTTTTTCAAACTCAGTATGACTTCATATCACTTGAGCACTTAGTTAGTTGGGCTCAGTGAAGTACATTTCCGATAAGAATGTTACCAAAAAAAACTTTAATGGGGTTATATCTAGCTAAATATTCCAAAAAAAAACAATTAGGGTAAGCTCGTACTTTTCTATCTACAGCTATACGTTTCTATTAATTTCTGCTTGCATTACATCAACAGGAAGGTCTTCTCAACTTTTACAAATACTGAAAAATAAACTAACGCTCTACTATCCGACAAAGATAGTGAATATTCATTATGTTTAGAAAGGGGGTGGTAGATGACAATACAATTGTTGTTTTCAATGGGCGGAAGTTCTTGGGATGAATATACACGGGTTTGAGCAAGATTTATTGAAAATGTAACAAGCACTTCGATAGTGATATAATAGATGACTTCAGAATATTTTGGCACTCCGGAGTCAACCTTGGGAAGTGTCAATGTCTCTGAGTCTCCTAATTTTTTTGACTTTGAACTTTTTTAAGACCAAGAAATGGAAAATAGTTTTTCAATTTGGATATTTTCTTAAAAATGATAGGAAATCAACTTTTGGAAGTCAATGTCTTGAGTCTCCTAATTTTTTGACTTTGAACTCTTTTAAGACCAAAAAATGGAAAATTGTTTTTTAATTTGAATATTTTCTTAAAAGTGATAAAAAATCGCCAAACTTGATTTAAATTTCTTTAAAAAAACTAAAAATTAGAAAAAACGTACAATATTGTAAATATTTTTTTTTTATTTATTTTATTCATACTAAAACTATTTATATATTATATATTTTTTAAATGCTTTGGATGATTAAAAACGTTCAATTTAAGTATAAGTTCAATTTAAGTATAAGTTAAATTTTTTTCTTAAATTTCGTTTAAATAAAATTAAAGTTCAATATTCTATTTTTCAGAAAATAGTAATTTCTTAATAATAGCACCATCAATTATTACATCATTTAAATATTCCTAATCATACCTTTTCACGACTTGATCGTAGCCTTATCACAACTTGTCACCGTCCACTAAGCTCCACTATCAACCGTAGTATGATGCAGAGTTTACTAAGACGTGATGCCAAAGTACTACCCACTCTTCACTGTGCCACTAGCCCAAGTTATTTCTTTATCTTTTTTTCTTACTTATTGAAAACCGATGTCAAGGTCGTACATGGAATAATTTTCAAATGGGGTTGAAACTGGGATTCTTTAAAATCAATATAAATTATGTATTTTCAGTTTTTTTAAACCCTTGTATTCAACTACTACTACCAAAATATACTTGATTTTTATTTCATATAACTTTTTTATTTTTGCTCCATTGAAAAAAACTGAAGGAAATTAGTCCCAGATTGTTGAACATCAGATTTCTGAATAAGACCGAATTTAAATATTTATACGAGGAAAAATGAAATAATGTTTCAGTTTCCAAGTTCAAGACACCTTGTGGTGTATTTGCAAGAAGGAGTGCTTAAAAACATATATCTACACACATAACAATCAAACGGGGAAACAGAAGCTACTCTCCATAATTTGGTCCTAAGAGATACTGTGGCACTCGGGTTGGCATAAACTGTCCTCACCATTGGTCGATACACGTCTGCATTTCAAGTAAAAACTAATAATAGGATGAACAAAAAACTGAAAAATTAACTTACAGTCAGGCTCCGCTTGAAGCTATTAGCCTACAATTAGTCTGGAACTGAACAAGATAGACAAGAAACTCTCAACTAGGCTATCGACACTGGGTAAGAGACATTTACTGACCTGGTAACTGGACACTACACCCTGAGGAAATATCTGCACAAAATGGGCAAATTTAGTGAGTCTATGATGAAATACCTACTTACATACTCTGCTTTTGTGAGAACTTACAAGAACAAGACTAAAGCACTTAGGAGAAAAAATAATACAACCACTACAAATACTGAAAATCCCTCCAGTCAAACGAATGGCCTGTATAGAAGACACGAAGCTTCTGGAATGGAAGTAGGAAATGTTGGAGCTGGTACCGAGATTCAATTCAAGTACCTGGGCCGTTGAGCTCAAATCGAACGAATGACAGATGACACTATGTGGTGAAATACAGCCTTTGTCTTTTTAGAAGGAAGAAGGAGCAACGGGGTAGGGAAACTGACAGTAATAAACGAAGGGGTCTTAGTCATTGGAAACGTAGCAGGCTCGCATACCGCAGCAATATGTAACTAGCAACGGGCAACAAGCAATATTATCTATATGTATTTCACAATCATTCATCAATCGTTTATTATTATGTAGGTAGATTTGTGATCCAATAACATAAGTATATGTGTTTTGGTATTGATATTTTCATTTTACATTATTCAATAATAAATTTGTGGCACTTGAAGAAAATTATTTATGATTATAGACGGAACGATCGTAGTAGAAGGGATGTTGTGGAGAAGGCATAGGGTGTAATTGCGAGCGAAGTAGAAATCTTTGGTGAGCAGCAGCCAAAGAGAAGTCCAAACCTTCCTTCTTCTAGCATGTTTGCTTCCAGATCTAATAAAATTAAGAGACCTTCAAAAGAATTGAAACACTTGAGCTTCCAGATGAATTTTTCTTACCCTAAAATAACACTCAGATGGTACTCAGTCCACTGTTTCCACTCATTGAGGGCAGTCATTCTCAATAAGAGAATATGACGAAGAACTAATAGGTTTCTATATTAACCTTCTTACCTGATATGTCAAATTCGTTCACAGAATATTAATTGAAAAGTTGTGATGTTATTTTTCTCGTTCACCTTCACTAAAACACTACTTCTCAAAGTTTCTGTCAGAATCTTGTGGTAATATGATGTGTGGACCAGTGTTGACAATGTTCTTGATCTCATCCGATAGAACTGGATGGGAGAGCCTTCAATTCTTAAGTATATATATACCCGCCCTGTAATCCCTGTAATTTTTGAGCACTTGAAATGATTGATCAATCCAATATTGCCTTTGTTTTTGCCTTTATTTCTTCTCAAATACTGCCACATCATCAATTGATATGCGAGGTAGCATAAAATGAATTGTATGTTGCTTATTGCTGGTTGATAATTGTCTTTTGTTCCAGTATGCGAGTCCTCTCATACTGCCAAGAAATCGACACTGAGAGCGCTTTCAGACGAGACACTTTGTGGCCTGCTACTAGTACCTGAAAAAAAACGTATCTCTAAAAGTTTGAGCACTGGATATAACCAAGCCGCTAGTCTTTCCTAGTATGCTTTGTGTGAAGCGAAGTATTTTTTTATTTTCATTCGCCACTGTATTGCTAGATCTTTGTAACCAAATGGGTCTGCGTGGGAAATACGAAGAAATTACAGAAAAATGTTCTACAATTATTTGGTTCGATCAAATTTCTTTGTAGATGCCGATTCAACTTAATGGACCTGACACCCTGTGTAAATATCCTATTTTCGTTTTATGTCCTAGATTACTCGAGGCAAATATTTACAAAGCTATCACAATTTAAATATTAAAAATTCTAAATGGGATTAAAGACAATAAAAAGGTTTCGGGACATTTATCAAAGTAGTCTTATTTGGTTACCGAAATTGCGCGAGGTATTGAAAATTTAGGCAGAAAAATATGTAATACATAATGAAGTTTTTGGAGAACCAAGAACTAAGGGCGATATTGATAGTATTACATAAATTATATTTTATGTTCCGAGAATTGCTTTTTTAAAACAAATAATATTTACTTATAAAAATAATATAGTATATGTACCTATAGTATAAAACTATATATAGTGAGAGAGCAAAATAAATATTAATGTTACTACAATGAATTTAAATATGCTAGATTGTATCAGAATTATGCCAGAATTAATGCATATCTATTATCCTCGCATGAATATTTAATATTATTATTTGGTTGTCCTCGAAAACTGCAAACACTGCACTATTAGCGTCCTACTCTAAATGGTACCGATTGAGATTCCCACATGACGTCACACGCTGTCGGCTACATGCGCAAGAACATACCGTGGTAAGTGTATCGTGGGTATTACATAACTTTAGGAAATGGTAATTCGGGATTGGAGAACAACGTTGAAATCACATTAATACATTAACCTCCAAGAAGTAGTTGTTACTTCTTAGTGAACTGTAAATATAAGTTCTGTTAAAAATGCAAGGTCTGCTAAAAATTGTACATCCACCATTATATATTATTTCCGTATTACTGGACTTGAATTTCTCTACTTCTGAAGTAGGCCTTCAGGCTTTTCGAGAAATATTTACATTTCAACATTGTCATGCAGTTTTTTGGATACATGTTGATTTTACAGAGTGAGCTTTAAGTATGGAACTACTCAATTATCTCAGAAACGGATTTTTTTATGATACTTCTATTAGGAAATAAATTATAAGAGATTATTCAATCATAGCAAACTAAATTTATTGCTTTAATTTCGGTGGAATAAATGCAGGTATAACTCAGAAATTATGGCATTCAGGCATAGAGAACATAAAAAGAAAAATATTCAGTATTTCTTAAGGATTTCAAAAGGCGAAAAATATACATGGTGATCCATTTGAAATAGAGATAATTAAGGCGTTACTTTAAACTCACTCTGTGAGGTCCACTTTAAGAATATTTTGAATTTTTCGGCAATTTTGGTTCAATTCAATTATTATGCCTCCATTATTAAAGGCTTATTCGCTGCGAAAATTTCCAGTGTGCTACGTGGTAAAAAGTGTTTTACTAATGCACTTATTTTATCAGTGTTAAATAATTATTTAAAAAAGGTTGTTTGCTGTTTTAGTTTCTTTCTCATTATACTTACTTAATTATCGCGATTCTTGACTACCCTATATGATGCTAAACCGTTTTGTAGTTTAATGTACCTTCATACTATAATATATGGAAACCAATAGTACTTTTACATTATAAACAATGCATTGTTTATTATTGTTGTTTCTGATAATATAGTCTAATTCCTAGCGGTCATTATAAAGTCGATATTGGTAAGTTACTAAATTCAACAGAATAATCTGCTCGTTCTTGTGAGCTTCTTTGAAAAATTTATTTCACTAAAGAGTTGCCATTTTGAGACAAAAACAAATAAGTATTCTCTTGGCTATATATTTAATTAAAAATCCCATATTTATGGTGTAGGGTATATTTTATTATACTTTTACTTATTCCAGATAGGATAGGACATTGCTTAAGACATATATCCATTTTTTTCATGGATACTTTGTCGGTCCAGATAGAGTTTGTTTAACCATCCTTTGCCGTTTAGTTTAGTTTAAAACCTCGGTACGTCACAGATGTGCAAATGACCAAAATCGGTACAACGCGGAAAAAACGCATGTATAGCAGTAAAGTTGAAAACATCGTTATTTGAAGTTGAGTTGTTGAGTTAAATTACTGCTATACATGCGGTTTTACGCGTTGTACCGATTTTGGTCATTTGCACATCTGTGACGTAGCACCCATGAAGTTTTAAACTAACTATACGTCATAATCTGTGACGTATCCTGCTGTTTTACGTTTGTCTTATACAGTTGGCAGAAGCAAACGTGAGCCCTGGTGGGCGTGTTCATGTCGCTGTAGTTGTGTTTTTGTAGTAACAATTCGATATTCTGAATCGATAACCAAATATCGATACCATAAATGTCAACTGTTAAGAGATATATAAACAAAGTCAAACTTGCTGAAAATGTAACTCTAAATATTAATAAAAAATTTTATATTGGACCAAAACTAAAACTACCGTTTGCCCTAAATGTCTATATTTTCAAATTACATGACTGTATTAATGTCATGAAAAATAAGGGTCAAGTTTCTATGGAAAGCAACAAAATATGAACTGGTTATAGTCCAGTCTACCGATGCAAAAATGGAAATTACCCGAACTTAACGAACTTAACGTAACGGCAAAGGATGGTTAAACAACTCTACAATTATGTATGTTTATTAATAAACTAAGCCCATTTCTTTCTGTCTCTTGCCATTGTTTTTTCCTCTGCCATGTTTTTCCTTTTCCATAACAACATCACATGTTTGATTTTATCTTCCCTTTTTCGTTCTTTTTTTTTGTATTTTTGATTGCCATATTTTTCAACTGATCGTGTGTCTTTCATTCTTTGTAAATGTCCTCACCAGCTTAATTGTCTCTGTTCTATAAATATCTCTTATTTTGGTATTTTTCAATTTGTCTTTCTTTGTGACTCCTTCAAATCCTTGATACTTCATGTCAACTGCTTGTATCTGACTATTTTTTCTTTTTGTTAATACCAAAGATTCACATCCGAATGTTGATTTTGGACGGTAGATTGTTTGAATACTTTTTTTTACAAACGTCAAAAAATGACAAGGTTTGCGCATTGACAACAATATGCGAAGTGACACTTTTTTCGGATTCTTACGTTACCATGACACCGTGCGCCGAAGTACTTCGCGCACACTTTTATATTCCAATCTTTGAAAAAATGAAGCAAAACTCCAAATTACTATTTATTTTTAAATGCATAACAATTAAATAATGTTAAAATATTGAAATAATAAATAAAAAAATAACTATACCTAGATACTATTTACAATATTAACATTAATCGTACAACCAGTACAGAAACCAATATTTATTCCTATAATAAATTGGGCATTTCACATCTATATAATAGGTATTTAATTATAATAGATTTTGACGTTTGTAGAAAAAATTTTGTTTGCATCTCGTGCGCGAACTACTTTGGTGGTCTCGAATAATTCAATTCTCGATCACCAAAGTAGCGTTTCGAGCACTAGATACAAAAATAACTATTAACTTTGTTTTTTGGATGTTTTTTTATTTGTGAATATCGAGTTCATCGTGTAATAAATTTTCATCGTTTTTGCACTCTATTGTTAATTTCGTCTTTCTCCGGGCGATATGCCGAGGGTAATGGAGCAAGATCAGATTATTTTCCAGTAACTTCGCTGCGGCCTTTTATTCGCCAGTGGCGTCACATGTTATTTTATTTTAATTTTATCATTACTGTAAGAATTGTGAATATTTGGTATTTGAGAGTAATTTATACATTTAAAAGTCCTCAGTATTCAACTGTACATTTCTGTGTTATTCGTAAAGGATGTACTCTGAATATTATTAAAATTATTGCTATATCATCCATCTCAGATAAATGTGCTTAAATTAGTTCCAAAGCCAAATACGAAAAAAAGTACCCATTAAAATTCTTTCCACGCCAATGGAGTAGATACAAAAAATAAATTTATTGAAATAAGAAAGTTCATTCATACATTTTTTCCAAATTTAATCGACGCATAATGTGATTATTGAAAAAAACTAATCGAGATATGAGAAGTAAATAGTAAGCATAAACATTATCTTTATTTTTTGAATGGTAATACGATGAATGCAAATATTGACATCACTGGCTTTTATACATTTTATTGGGACGGAAAAATTTTATTTGCTTTTGATAAATTAAAAAGGCAAACAGGCTGTCCTAAATAATATGTTTGCTCTTATGATTTGAATTTCGAGGAATTTAACCATAATTTGCTGGCATTGAATTTAATTTTACTGAATAGACATGATGACAGTGACTACGAATAACTAAAATAATCATTTGAAATATTTGTACAGATTACAAATATTCTAAATTAATCACTTATTTTTACATCACAATGAAAAAGGTATCTGCAAGGTGGGTGCCGCGATTTCTTGATGCTGATCAAAAGCTCGCTCGCATATCTTCAAACGTAATTCAGGTGAATTTTTCCGTCCATATGTCACAGTTGATGAAGCTTGGGTAAATCATTATACCCAAAAAACTAAAATACAGTCAAAACAATGGATTTCATCCAAGGTACGTGTTCCCAAAAAAGCAAAACAATTTTTTCGGGCATGGCCAAAGGTGTAATCTTTATTGATTATTTAGAAAAAGGGAAAACGATAGCTGGCCAATATTATACTAATTTGCTGACACGATTTGATGTCGAACTTAAGAAAAAGCGACCGCATTTGTTGAAGAAAAGATTTTTGTTCCACCACAACAATGCTCCTGCCCATTCAGCCGCTATTGATGTAGATAAATTACCCGATCTGCGTTCCGATTTATTGCCTCATCTGCCATATTTACCTGATCTGCTACCTTCGATTATTTGCTGTTTCCAAACTTAAATTTTAGGACAAATGAAGAGATGATTGCAGAGACAAACTTCCGAAAGAATATTTTTTGGATGGATTGAAAAAATTGGAAACTCGCTGGACTGTGTGGAGTGTGTGGAGTTGAAAAGAGATTATGTTGAAAAATAAAATATTCTTTTTACAGTAAAGTGACTTCTCCATTGAAAAGTTACTCTTCCGTCAAACCGCCCTAGTAGTAATGGGAATTAAACTTTATAATAGAGTCTCACAATGTTTTAAAGATATTGTCTCAATTCATCAATTTAAAGAGAAAACAAAAAACCATCTCATTGATATGTGTCCATATTCAGTTGAAGAATAGTTTGAAAATAGTCGGTGAATTTTGTCTAAGCTGAAACACACAAGTTTTCAACTGCCTATAACTTAGAAAGTAATGAGTATTTCCATTTGGAAATATCAATATGAGGTTTACTTGAGATCTGACACATCATCACAGGCGCGTTGACGTCATTACATTGAAAAAACTTAAATGGATGCGGAGGTGAGAGTTAGCTCAAATTGTTCCACGATATAACGTTCACTCTTATAAAATTATTTCACATTTTGGAAGCTATTGGTTATTGTTAACAATAAACATCAAATTGAGAATTTTATATAAATATTAACACTGATACCCTCAATGTAGTATATTGTTGAATTCAGGATAATAGCCCTTCCATTTGAGCTAACTTTCACCCCCCGATCAATTTAAGTTTATTCAATGGTATGACATCACCTCGCCTGTGATTAATGTGATCTCCGTGTTGTCTCCAATCCAGAACTATGCTCTCAGAGCTTCTGGACAGATGATATCAACCTTGTACTGATGGGGCGCAAATACGCCGAAACCAGTGTACAGTTTCTTCTAATTACGAACCAATATGGTTGGTTATACCGTGAAGATATCCCAACCCTTAACTAAGAAGTGTAATTCATTGTATGTCGGGAAATATAGTCCGAGAAGTAGATGTTGCTTTATAGTGAACGGTCTGCATTTTGAAAAGTAATTCTCAAACTTGTAAGGCGTTATAATAGTTAATGCTATTATCTTGACATCTATTGATAACTCGCTATACTTAAATATGACAATTGTTACAGTAAACTTTGATTAGGTAAATTACCTTACTGTATTTGTATTCATTATTTTATATTATAAATACATTCTATTATATTATATTGATATTTTCGTTGTTTAGCTCTACTTATACACAATGATATGGTATAACTTTTCAATTAATCCAATTTATTTTTGCCCAAAAGTGTGTTTTACAAGTATTGCTATAATAAAACCGATTGATACTAAAAATGGAATTGAACAGGAGAGGTCAAATTTCAGGATTCACATAAGAAAAATATGAATCTGATAAAGTCGTCTAAGAATATGAGAATTATTAAATAAGTTTATGAGGGTTACATTAAACTCATTACATATCATTAATAAATAATGCCGCCCCAATTCTGATGATATTGGATTATTAAAAATGAAGATTGTAAATGTAGGTATAAATTAGTAACACAAGACAGCCGATGTAATACTGTTTTTTTTAATTCAGTTTTTGAAATCAAATCAGCGTTGTGTTTGGCCGTCATGTTTGATTTGGAAATTACCTTCGGCAAGACATTACATTAAAATAATCAAATGCATGCATCTCTTAGTAATAAATGAAGCTATTATTGTGGAATCCCATCGTTTCCGGGTACCCCAGCCTCTTTTGACATGCCAACAAATAATCATTTCATGAATACTAACTACCCACATAGAAAGAACACTGAGCAAATATACGTTAGAAAATAAATCAACATTATAGGTCACTACATACAGACACAGAGGCGGAACAGATATTAATTTTATTTAAAAACGGGTAGAAGTTGATATTTACCCTTTGATAGGTCTAAACTTCTTAATGATCAGTAGGTATGACCATCAAAAGCTCGGACTATTACCAAGCAACAATCTTGAGAAAGTTTCCATAAAAGTATAAGGGATTTGTCAATATCCGAAAGATATTTGGCAGATTTTTTGACAGAAAAATTCATAACCCAACACAACTAAACATATATTTATTAAAAGTAGATACAGCTAGTGAAGGTACAATTATTAAAATTTAACGTAAATTTTTTCTCGTTATCTACTATAGAAGATCTATTACCACGCATAATAATTATGATCTTGTTTTGATGTTCTTGATCGAGATTTAAGTATGGTTTCATAGAATTTTAATTGCTAGGACCAGTAATTTTCAGCGATTGTTGTTCCTCTACATCACTTTTTGCCAATTTGCTAACAGCAGTTGATCTATTCAAGTGAATTAGTTATCTTTTTGTCCTTTACATTCAAGCCAATTGCCTCAGCAGCAAATTTAGTCCATCCATTCATTCTATTCCTTTCAACAGGTGCATTATCGTACCATTTGTCAGTCTCATTTCTCCAGTGTCGATTTGATTTTAAGAAAGTCGTGGTAAGGTAATATTGTTGCCTCCTCGTTTTGATATCCATTTATGAAAAAGACGTACAGGGCAGCTTGGACTATTGTAAACCAACCATTTACTACTTGTACAGCTTTTAAAACCACCTTGGCACGCTTTATTGAACACCGGAATTTTATTCAATGCGATTTATTGGAGAATCATCGTTATTTTTCTCGATTGGATAAAAATCCACCAGGCAAGCAACTGCCTCTCCTCCTCTCCACGGTTATTCTGCAGCAGCAATATCGGGAAATTTACACATAAGATATTCAGGAGTATTTTCATCCCAATAGTATTTCTGATTGCATCGCTGGCATCTCGAGTTGATTTAAATACTATATTGTTAAAGGAGTCACTCATAATATTATTGTCCTTATAGTAATTCCATTGTAAAAGTTGCACGAAACTTTCCACATTGTCTTCGCCGTTGCGTATTTAAATTCGGTCCCGTCTTTCTTTCTCGTATTAACCATAGCAATTGTCTGTTGTAATATAAAAAGAGCTATATTATAGCTGATAATAAATTGGCTGACATCAGCGCCTACTAACGATATCGTTTTTGTGCTAATTAATGAACAAAAAATTATGAAGGGGAGTTTAAAAATGCGAATATTTCGAAAACCAATAACTGTTGAGTCTAATGATAGGTATACCTTTTTGTCGTAAAAATAATGTAGTTTCAATATTTTTCAATAATTATAGGGATACCGTTGACGATAAATAAGTTAATCGCACAGTTACACCAACAACATATCTTTTGTGGCGCCCTCTAGAAAATACATCGAAACGGATAACATATTTTGATTTCTCAGGCCCTAAAACCCCCTCTTCCGTTTTTTAAGTTTGTATACCAAAAACCTTTCAATTTACTGAGAAAAAACATTTTTGACAATTCAACTTTGCCACCCTGTATCTTTTTATCATCAATATTTTATTGAAGGAACTACAATTTATGTAAATACAGAGAGTTGAGTGAAGTGCAAATATGTCATTCGAAATTAATATATTTAACAAATTTGACAGAAGAATGCGACCTAAGGAAGAGTCGAATGGTTTGTTTACTAAAATCCAAGAAAGTCTGCTGCAGAAGTCAAGTAAATATATATGTCCTAAGACACAGACTTCTAATCAATTCGTCACCTTTATATTCACCATTAAGGAGTGAGGATGGGTTAGAATTCAAACAACACAAATCTTACTGTTTGTACCGTGTGGCCAACTAAGAACGGCCGTCGGCCATCTCAGGAGTGGATTATAGCACAGGTTCGGAAATAGTTTTTTTTCTACAACTATGAAAAGTGACGTATTTCTGATAGCTTACTTAATTTCAAAACCAAATATTGCTCATACTGTGAGAAATATTATTTCTCACGGCACTTTGCCCACGCCACATACATTTATATGGAGAATCAAATAAAATCGACAAAAACTTAGTATGCTACTGTCATCTTTCACTACCTACTTAGTTGTTACAAAACTGTCAGATTATATTAGAAGTTTTTAAATTCGAAAAGGTAGTTTCAAATAACAGAGAATTTAATGAAAAGAAATGACGTTCCGGGTTTGACCATACAAAATTGTACAAATTTCACCATCAACTATAATTTTGAATAGAATTATTCAACAGTTTAGCGATGGGATACTTCGCTGTTATTTTTGTTTTACTAACCATAGTTATTTTATTTGTATTCTTTAAATTTGTGCAGTTGTAGAAATAGTATGGTGTGCAACATGTGAGGAAAGTACTTTTATCACACTCGTGAGAAAAGTTGAACTTTCCCCTCTTGTTGTACAATATACAATGTCCGCCATAAAGTTTGAACCATAAGGGAATTTTTTTTATTATTGTAGTTAAATTACAACTTTGGATAGCAATTACTTCTGCTTCTGAAATAACTTAAAATGCGCCAAGTCAAAGTTGACAGGTAACATCTGTCAATTGTCAAGTTCGTAATTTTGGAAAAAAATGTCCTGAAAACGGGTCAATTTGTTAAAATTTCGAAAAATGTTACTTGGAAATCATGATTCTAATCACATTTTATGACGATTTTGAGAGAGAAATTTCAATAAATTTCATATTTTCGTATTTTTTATTCACCCCTGTATCTGGCTACTTTAAAATCATTTGAAACTCTTTAAAGTAGTATAAAGGCTACCATTCCATTGCATATTGTGATCATAATATTCGTACGTAAGCTGGTTTTGAAGATTATTGATATTTTTAACTAAAAAAGAGGTAGTCTCTGGATTATTTTCCAAATTTCAAAAAAATCAGAAATTGTTTTTCAACTTTTTCTTTATTAAACTTTAGTTGGATAGTACAAAAATGGTTTTAATTATAATCTGAATATCTTAACGCATAACGACTACTTCAAAATTACAAACAATAAATAGAACACTTTAAAGGAAATTACAACTCCGTGTGCCTCCCTTCGGTTTCCATACATTTTTCTGTTCGACGGTTAAATTCCCTGACAGCATTTAGTAAGAACTGTCTAGGTATATTTGCACACTCTTTCCTTATATAACATCTTCCAAATGATCCACATTTTGAAAAGGCCTGCTTTTGTATACTTTTTCTTTTAAATAACCCCAAAGGAAAAAGTCCATTATGGTCAAATCGGGGGATCGCGCCGGCCAAAGAAATTCAGAAAACCTCCCGATCCATTTTCCTCTAAACAAAATGTTTAAAAATTCCCTGACTACAACAGTACTGTGAATTGATGCTCCATCTTGTTGAAAAACCAAACGCGACCTTTCATTCAACGGCATTTCATCTACAAATGATGCAATTTCTTGTTGTAACAAGTTTAAGTATCGTCTAGCATTTAAATTTTGTCTAAAAAAATAAGGTCCAATTAACCTTCCCTTAAAAATGCCACACCACACATTAGTTTTAAAAGAATACTGATCTCTACACTCTATATTAAAAAATTGGGATTTACATCAGCCCACCATCGACAATTCTGAGAGGATACCGTTCCATTGGAGGTAAAAGTGGCTTCGTCCGTAAACATAATGTACCTTGAAAAATGTAGGATGTCTTCAATCTCACCTTGTATTCGTGCACAAAATTCTAATCTTAAGTCAAAGTCTCTTTCTTTCAATGTATTAATAAATTTAGGCTTATATGGGTGATAATGGTGTTTCTTTAAAATTCTCCTTACACTTGTATTTGCTACATTATTTTGTCCTCTCCGATATTCCAGCTACAGAGGTAACCTTATGCTCCACAACATCTAGCAATATTTCTTCTTCTTTGTCAGCAATTTTCCATGCAACATGTTTTTTAAAAATGTTATTCAATGAACCGCTGTCCTTGAATTTTGACACAATTTTGCCAACCGTCGCTTGGGAAATATGTCTTTCAGGATGTCTGGTTAGATTAAAAATTTCGGCAGTAGTTCTATTTGTACGGTCTTCGCCATGAATTGAAATTATTTCAACCTTTTCATCTTTTGTAAGCATGTTTACAAAATTGCCGACAATAACAACTGTCAATTTCGTATTTTGTTTTTAAAACTTTCATTCGGTTACTTATAGCAACGACATTCCATGGATGTACTGATTTTTTGTACATAAGTTCCTTTAAAGTGATCTATTTATTGTTTGTAATTTTGAAGTAGTCGTTATGCGTTAAGATATTCAGATTATAATTAAAACCATTTTTGTACTATCCAACTGAAGTTTAATAAAGAAAAAATTGAAAAACAATTTCTGATTTTTTCGAAATTTGGAAAATAATCCAGAGACTACATCTTTTTTAGTTGAAAATATCAATAATCTTCAAAACCAGCTTACGTACGAATATTATGATCACAATATGTAATGGAATGGTAGCTTTTATACTACTTTAAAGAGTTTCAAATGATTTTAAAGTAGCCAGATACGGGGGTGAATAAAAAATACGAAAATATGAAATTTATTGAACATCAAAATTTCTCTCTCAAAATCGGCACATAAGTATAAAATGTGATTAGAATCATAATTTCCAAGTAACATTTTTCGAAATTTTAACAAATTGACCCGTTTTTAGGACATTTTTTCCAAAATTACGAACTTAACAATTGATAGATGTTACCTGTCAACTTTGACTTGGCGCATTTTCAGTTATTTCTGAAGCAGAAGTGATTGCTATCCAAAGTTGTTATTTAACTACAATAATAAAAAAATTCCCAAATGGTTCCAACTTTATGGCGGACATTGTACTATTTCCTAACAAGTGCAGAAAGTGATACTTTCTCGCACGCGACTGAATTTGACCCGAACGACGCGGGGCGGTCAAGAGCGGGAAATACACTTTACGCATGAGTTAGGAACATTATTTTTTCTACGACCGTATATACAAAAAAGTATAAGAATCCATTTTTCAAAAATTATTTCATTTCATTATACATACAGTGCTATTTAAAAGTCCCCTCCCCCCTCGTATCTTTTGAACGGCTACACTTACATTAATAAAATTTGGAGGGTGAAGATGAAGTGTTGTAAACTTCTTCACGAATGGTAACAGTTGACGTGATAATAATAGATGACGTCACAGTGCCAATCTGGCCAATAATTTTAAATGGGACCTTATGGCAAGTGATATCTCGTTTGAAAGGCATTGACATTGGCTACATAGCCATATTAATTTTGCCTGGGCTTAAACTAATTTTGACGGATAAATTTAATAAATACCAAAATTATTGAAATTATTTTTTGAAATTTAACTAATCAAATATCATCAATGGAGCAAGTATTAGAAATGTGCTCCGTCCACTTCCTGACAGTAATACATCCTATTAGTAAACACTTGTCGTAGTCGTTCGAATGTGTCAGCTGAAATTGAATTGCATTCTTCAATAATTCTTTCTTTCAAAGTACTCCCATAGGAAAAAATCTAATGGTGTCAGATCTGGTGACAGAGGTGGCCATTCTATAGGACCTCGCCGACCGATCCATCTTCCTCGATATTCTTCATCCAGGTAACGTCTTACTGCACTATAATAATGTGCAGGAGCACCATCTTGTTGAAATGTTATTTCCAGATGGCCCAATTCATCTGGATTATCTTTCAGAATTTCAAGAATTAACGGCTCAATTGCATTTTGTAACATCTCCAGATACACTTCACCGCTTAAATTTGAATTTAGAAAAACATGACCAACTATGTGGTTTCCCAAAATACCTGCCCAAACATTGACTTTTTCTGGAAATTGGGTATGTTGTTCACGATTTGTGTCAATCCAATACCTTACATTTTGTGTATTCACATTTCCATTGAGGCAAAAAGTACTTTCGTCACTAAAACAAATTGTTTTTGTGTAATGTGGGTTTTGACTAATTTGATTTGTCATACATTCACAGAATTCGAGTCTTCTGTCGGGGTCGTCATCCGAAAGGTGGTGCACCATTTTTAACTTGGATGAAATTTATTTTTAGCCAACACTCTCTGTACTGTACTTTTACTTACTTCACAGATAGACGCAACTTTAGTTGAAGAGGAAGTAGGGTTTACTACCATTTCAGCAACTATATCAATTTTTTTATCATCACTAAATGTTGGTCGACCAAATCGTTTGGCATCTTGAACACTACCTGTTGCTTCAAGTTCCCTCAAATAAGTTCCCGAGATAGGGCGATCTGGGTATCTCTCATTAAATAAACGTTCCGCTTCATGGATATTCTTTCCCGATTCACCAATTATTGAGATAGCTGCTACTTTGTCGGCTTGAGTACGTACCATTTTGCCTATGTAAACTCTTAAACGTTTCTTTAAAAAATAATAAAATTAAATATTTAAGCTATTGAGAAAAACTTTGCAAAGCAACAAATACTATTAAATTGAAAACGTCAATTTTTTTGACAACTAACCAGAGGCGGACTGAAAAATCTTCAATATTTAAATGTGAAATAATAATTTTGCTATTTATTCAATTTATCCGTCAAAATTAGTTTAAACCCAAACAAAATTAATATGGCTATGTAGCCAATGTCAATGCCTTTCAAACGAGATATCATTTGCCATAAGGTATTTAAAATTATTGGCCAGAGTGACACTGTGACGTCATCTATTACTATTACGTCACCTGTTACCATTCATAGAGAATTTTACAACACTTTATTTTCACACTCCAAATTTTATTAATGTAAGTGTAGCCGTTCAAGAGATACGAGGGGGGAGGGGACTTTTGAATATCACTGTATATAAAGCTTTAAGTAAAAACTATAATAATTATTATAAATATTAATATTGAGAACACAACTGCCGGTCCAGTGGACTTATTTGGGTGTTAACTGATAAGTAAATGACGTCGATGAGGATGGCATCGGTTGCATGTCGCATAAAAATGACGGTGACGGCAACGGTTTCAAGTCATTTGTGGATGAAATAAGTATATTTGATATATTTCGTAAATATTTATTTACCTGTTGTAACAATAGTTACAGCTTCCGAAGTAGAAAGCTATCTAATAAAGTCAAAATTTGCATAATTTTTCCTGCACTAGTGCGGGAAAGTGACACTTTTAAAACAAAAATGCGTGCGGGAAAATGGGTTAAGTCGCACGGTCGTAGAAAAAAAATGTATGACAAAAGTGGCGTCGAGAAACGCCTGGAAATTATTTTCAGAGTTGTAGGTCCACCGCTAGAGGGCGTATTTGACAATTAATATTTTAAAATGCAAAATTTTTCAAAATTCACTCAATTAAGGAGCATATTAAAATATAATCAGATTCCTCGACAAATCCTGCATATTTTTGATGTGATAAGTTTAAGTCTATCTCTTCAAATAAGGAGGGGGGGGAGAGTGGGAAACTTGTTACGAAAAAACGCCTGTAATTCCGGTTCTGCTTGACCGGTTTTGATAAACTTGATGTTGTTTGAAAGAGCTTTTGTTGAACAATCGAAAATTTGTAAATATGAAGCAATCGGATCAATAACATAAATGCTAGATGGCACTGTTTTATTTTTTTCAAATATTGTGTTTTCTCGTAACAATTTCAAATGGAAGCATACAAATTGAAGTAGTTCTTTAAAAAGTAGACTAAATCAGTAATAAAACACTGCAAACAGCGAGGCGATATCTCTTTCCTACCCTGAGATATCGTAAGAAGCAGGTAAATGGCGGGAATTGATCTTTCAACGTTTAGAAGGATGGTGAAGTAAGTTGTGCTACATTTTTTCAATTATATAAGAATGTTAGCGATGTGTTAGTACATCAAAAGCATAAAATATCAATAAAAACCGATATTTGCCAAGCAACAACAAATACAGTTTAAAATATTAATTACGATTTAGGTCGCGCTGTATCAAACACCTAAACTCGGTTTAATGATAACTGATATTTTTCGTTTGTCCAGTGGGTTACTACTTATATAATGTTTCTCATTCTTATCATACCGAAAATATCATTGAATCAAAGTTAACATGTGAAAATATGACTAATGTATTCGCCGCCATTTTATGTCCAGTTTCAATAAAACACCAAATTATTTAATGAAATTATCTTACGCTGTGTGAATATAGGTACCTATTTTCAACTAACAACATGATAATTACCTAATTGAGGCAAAGTGAAGTAAAAATGTACCAATAATAAAAATAATCAGAGGCCTGGCGAACAAAAATGCATTTATAGATATTTATGATACAAGTGCGTGAAGTTATATTTTTGCGCACGAGATGCGAAAATGCAATCGCTACGCTCGTGCCTTTTTTGCAACGAGGGCGTAAAAGAACTTCACGCACAAGTGTCATACAAAACTTTATCTACGAACCCACGAAGAAAAAATAAAAAAATGTGCTCTGAAGGGGTTAAAAAATATAAAAATGAATTTACCATAAACAAATATGTACACAACGAATTCTAATTATTTAAATACATATTTACAGTGAAATGAGGACAATTATTTAAATTACTAATTATAACATTGGGAAATTTGTCTTTTTTTAAGGTAACAAATATCTTTCACTTTGCTTGATACTTCTGTCAAATTTATTGACAGCACGAAAGCTTATACAACAAAAGACTAAATTCTAGGCAACTAGATAATTACGTAGCTAAAAAAGAGTGTCAAAATGAAAACTCCATTTTAAAAGCATTGGTCATTTACGCACGCTTTTGGGTGTTATAATGAAAGTTCCATATAAAAAGCGTTGTTCATTTACGCACGCTTTTTAACGTACACTTATAAAATAAAAACCATACATTGTTAAAATTAAACATACCTACGTGATCTAAAACATAACCAACAATGGTATCCACAAGATAGCCTTGTCTATCATTAAGTGTGTACATTAATGCTTTCCCCATAGTAGTTTTTTGGAGTTCTTGGAGTAGATCTGACAGGTTCAATTGAGAAATGTGTATGTTTGAGGTACATTTCGCTTGCTTGTTACTTCTACCTACTTGAATATAATTGTCATTTATTTCCTTTCCCTTCAAAGATATCTCACAATTCTTGTAATCGCCATGAGTTTAACAATTCATTCATTCTATTATTAAACTTATTTTTGACCAGAGCTCTTCAACCACATACTTCACAAAAACAAAATAATTAGTAAAATTGCAAAAACTGATCTAATTTCACATGCAGACTGACGCGAAACGTATACAGATGGTGACCCTTACTAAATAATAGGGAAGGGTGGGGTGAGAATTTTTTGTTTCAATTGCCACATAATTTGTAGGCTAATGTGATTTCTTACGGGTGAAGAAATATGTGATTTGTAGCAAATAAGTTTTTTTTTCTCGTAACAATAAATGTAAAATTATACTGAAATACTTATTTTTTCGGTATAAAGTAGATCTTATTTGAGGCTAATAATCCATCCATAGGCTTATTTAAAAAATGTATATTTTTGTCAAAACTTTCAAATGATTTACTATGAATATTTAATGTGTTGTTTTAAAGTGATGGAATATTATTGAATATGTTAGATTTTTTTCTGGGTGATGAAAATAATTTTTACTCAAATAGCATTATTACATTTTATAACAAAATATTATCTTGTGCTTCGTAGACTTTCATAGTTTCCGAAGAACAATTGTATGAAGGTGTGCATAAAGGAGAACACATTTTTTTACATTAAAGAAATTACACTCGAATATATCATTTTTTTATATCAAAATTTCCCAATATTTTCACGTTAATATGGCTTCTTAATAATAAATAAGCAATGTTAGCTTTAAACAAAGGGGGGTCAAACAAATCAGTTTATTTGTCTATAAATACCTAACTCTTCTCTCGTAGTATGTATAATGTATGATTTCACAAATTTTTTTGGTTCGTAAATGCATAATTTCAAAGGTGATTGTAGATAAAAGTCAATTTTCGTTTAATAACAAGGAAGGCCTTCAATGTGTCTTATTTATATGATTATACTATTTTAGATTGTACATATATCACATGGTCCTACACCAAAGTTTGAATGCTCAAGATTTCGATACCACGTTGGGTTTTTGCAACTGGCTCTCACATATGATACACGACATTGAAGCTGCTGTTTTCTATACTCGTCAGCGATTGATTTCATGCATTGAAAATGATGGACGACATTTCGAACATCTAGGCGGCACTATTTACATACCTACTTATTTATTAAAGGTTCCAATTGTTCGATTGATCAAATTAATTTAAACTTCGTTTTCATTGTTATATAGTAGCGCCAGCATTACATTTAGGTAATCTAGTGGCAAACATAACATTAGTATGATAACAGTTTAAATTACTGCAGACCAATGTAAGATCTTTTCATTCAGGCTAAATTTAATAATTTCTGTTAACGCGAACCAGCCTTCTAGACGTTGGAAGATCATAACCCGCCATTTACGTGTTTCTCACCATATCTATGGGAAAGAGATCTCGCCTTGCGGTTTGCAGTGTTTTATCACTAATTTAGTTTACTTTTCAAAGACCTAGGTACTCCAATTTGTATGCTTTCATTTGAAATAGTTACGAGAAAACACAATATTTAGAAAATATAAAACAGCGCCCCCTAGCATTTATGTTATTGATCCGATTGCTTCATATTTACAAATTTTAGATTGTTCAACAAAATCTCTTTCAAACAACATCAGGTTTATTAAAATCAGTCGAGCAGAACCGGAATTACAGGCGTTTTTTCGTAACAAGGTTCCCATTCTCCCCCACCCTTATTTGAAGAGATAGACTCGAACTTTTCATATTAAAAGTATACAGAATTTGTCGAGGAATCTGATTATAATATTCAATATGCTCCTTAATTGAGTGAAGTTTGAAAAATTTTGCATTTTAAAATGGTGGACCTACAATTCTGGAAATAATTTCCAGGCGTTTCTCGATGACACTTTTGTTATAAATTTTTTTTCCCGAACCTGTGCTATAATCCACTCCGATGGCCGTTCTTAGTTGGCCATCCGGTATATCCTATAACATTCTTCGAAATATAAATTGGTAATGCATAATAATTAAAAATTTTGTGTTTTCTTTTTAATGAAACTCTATAGCGAACAATAAATAATAATGTTAATTCTTAGAGAAATTTCGCATTATTCACAGGTACATCTACATTTTATAATTTGATGGTTGTAGATCATATGTTTACCCTTTCAACTGTTAAAAAATGTCCACCCAACTATCGTGGCACTTCGGAATAATTTTGGGAAATTTTATTGGTAGCTTGGTCATGGTAACTATTCAAAATGAAAAGGCATCTTATAACCTCCAAACTTAGTTGTCCACTCCCTTTCAATTAATGAATAATATTTGTTGTAGCTCCTATGCCCAAGCTCCAGTTTTGTTGAAAAGCTGCATTAAAAGAGTGTCCTGAATCTCTATTTTATATAGAAAAGTGGAAATTTAAAAATATGATTAAATTTTAATTCGAATCCTTTTAATAAGCAAATATTTGCATACGTATAATGTATATATTTGTTTATAAAAGATGTGCAGGCTATCAGTGAAAATAAATAACATATTTTTATCATTCGCCTACTCTACTTTTTATTTCAAACAATGAAATAACTGTTAGCTTATGAGTCAAATATCATCATTATTATCATTATTCATAAGCAAGACACATTCAAACGTAATCTAAAATTATACAAGGTAATTCGACAATATATGACGAACGACTTATAAGTTAGGCATATAGGTACAAGTGTAAATCTGAAAGTTTGTTGAACGGAATGCTTCGTAAAATTTGACGTAATTGTGTACAACTTTCTCGACAACCATTTCAACAACATACATTTATTATCTAAATTCCCATCGAGCATTCAATAATAGCCGTAACTTCCTTTTGAGATAATTCGAACTTTTAGATCAAAAGAATAATATTTCTATGACTTGTGGAACCTCTCCACTACGACCTTTGGTTTTCATACCTACAACTTTTTTTCGAGCGAACATTTTGATCGTCTCTTGTATGTTTGTATATTTTTACATTCTCAATAACCATTTATATTTATAAGTTTTTACTGTGCTTTTGTGAATTATGACTAATTTATAGTATATTAAGTATCAAGAACGGTAAGGGTTGTTTACCGTTCGACAGCAATTTTGCTGGAGACCGGTATTACCCTTAACGTTCGAAATGCTTATACCATTTTTTGCGCGATCGTATTGAAATATTCGGATTTCGAATAAAATAATTTGAATTTCTTCGAAATGAACGAAATGTCAAAGGTGACATTTATACTTCTCGTTTCTCGATCAGTTTAAAATATAATTTGCATTTTGGTGAAATTGTTTTCATGCTATTTATTACTTTTTATATTGTTCTGTTCGATTCTGTTCATTAAAAAATATCAATCTTTTTATTTTTTTGTTTCTTTTGTGTAATGAATGAAGTAATATATTATTTAGGACCGGTGTGAAGCTGGTAACCCAAAGCTGGTAACTCATTTGCCGAACAATACCGAACGATCAGTGGCGTCGTTAATATCATTTTCACTCCGCAGAGAATAATTAAATAGCTAAGAACAACAACCCAAGTATCTTAAGAATTCACAGAATATTTAGTCCGGATAAAAATCATTAGATGTGGTTAAAGGGGTAGATTCAGTCATTTATATTGGATGCAGGTGATTTTCACAGAAAAAAGAATTATGACACAATTTGAAATTTATAGCTGAATCGAAATTCCTTTCGAAAGTGATGATAATTCATTTACTCCACTAATATAAAAATGACTAAGCCGAAGTCCAAGGGGTAGTTTTTGTTATTTAATTTCGGAATATGTCATTTTGACGGTGAAGAAAATGACGGAGCAACTTAAAGTTCATATATAAGTATCCTGAAGATTAATCGAATGCCCAACCAGACGAAAAATGACTTAGCTTATCTCCAAGGGGTAGTTTTTGTTATTTATTTTAGAAATATGTCATTT
>CAJUYG010000390.1:170668-204204 GCA_910591675.1 Galerucella calmariensis | reverse complement strand
CAATACCAATTACCAATGAGAGAAGCACATTAAAGAACCAACGTTTATCATTATTAATATATTGTTGATAATCATAAGTCAATTTTTCATTTATAATCAATACATACTTAGCCCTTTGGGCTTTTTCATAGTTAAACGAGTTGTTTTCAAATAGTAAATTTTGAATAAAATGGCGACGTCTATTGACAGTTGCTAAGATGTTACTAGGGAAGCCGTGCGATTCACTTCACAGCTGTGCGTTTTTGGAACTTAAGTACGACCCAATAGATCTGACCGTTACGCGTTACGTTACGCTACGTTATGTTACATTGCTTCGTTATGTGCCTTGCTTGCGTGCTTGTGCCTCCTTAGTCTCTCTCTCGTTTACGAAGCAGCGATTCATAATAATATGCTTCTGTCCGGATTCGAACCCGGGCCGCCCGCGTGCAATGCGAGCATTCTACCACTGAACCACCGATGCTATATTTAAATTCTATGCAAAGCTGGTATTCGCAGTGCTGGTGATCTACTTGAATTTGTTCGGATAAATTTTTACTATTATTTCCATAATTTTTTTTGCGCGATTAAGGGGTCTACAACATTTACTTTTCGAAATACAGGGTGTTGAAATTTTGAAAACTTGAATGTTTTAATTCGATAACTTTAAAATGGATGGATAAATTGATTTGACATTTGGCAGGTTGTTTTTAAATGTAAAAGGGCATATTTTGAAAGAAATTGTAGTTTGTGCAACTAGTGTGGATATGATGGCCATATCGCACGAGGACGAAGTTTGAGCACGACGCGCCGTAGGCGTCGTGCTTATTCGTTCAAGTGCGATATGGACAATCCACACGAGTCGAACAGCATATTTTTTCTACGACCCACTTGAGAAAAAATCAAGAAATTAAAAATTTCTATAAACTGTAATATACCTAACTTCAAATTAAAAATTTAACAATTCAATTTTATGTATCCACTAATTTTGTGGTAAACGTACAGTTCTTGAATGTCCAATTTGTATAATGCTATGGTTTCCTTTTTTAAATATACGATGCTGTTATAAGTAGATGTTGCCAGTCGGACTCCCTCATGAAGGGTACCGTACCATTATCTATAATAATGAATATTCTGCTAAATATTTCAAACGTCTACCTATTGTCGTTATTAATAACAAGCAGAATAATTATTTAAAAATAAAATTAACAATAAAAAAAACTTCTTCACGGGGAATCGAACCCGGGTCTATCACGTGAGAGTCTGGCTTGCTCACTACTCCACCACCGAGGAATATGCAAATTGTTTATCTATAACGTCAGATGTATTACATAATTTTTTGCTTAGAAGGAACTAAAGTTCCTACCGTGTGTCCCGCGACATGTTCTACCTTTTTTTCACCGTGAGTAATAGACATCATCGTCAGTATCCGTAATGATCTATTTACTTAGTAACCAAATAGTAGGGAATATGGAATTTACTAGTATGAGAGTAGAAAAAAATATTAACAGTTTTGGAAAGGTCGTTGAAAAATAAAATCAAATGCACCTTTGATTTTCTTAAATTCGATCTGGTTTTGAATGCTTTCAACCGCGTATGAGATAGCCAGAAGCACGGGATATTTGAAAGTTAAAAGTGAAGTTCGATTCCCCACTGAGGTGTTTTCAGTATTCGAAAGTGTTTGAAAATGGTGTACTACTTTTTTAAACATAATCATACATGTTTTCATTAAACCAGAGCGAGTTTAAAAAAAATTAAAAGTGCATTTGAGCTTATTTTTCAGCGACCTTTCCAAATATTATTTTTTATGAACGCTATTTGGTAAAAAAGTTTGCGTTTGACAGCTTTGTACAGGAATCCCTATGTGACATCTTATAAATAGCACAGTGTATATTACACTTCTTTTTTCAAAAAAGGATTAATTTGTTGAAATTTAATTAAGTTAGTTAGTTATTCGATATTTAAGGAACAGAGTCTTATTAAAATTCAAATGTTCAATTTTTTAACGAGTCATTTGATTTCAAAATAAAATAATCATTCGTCAATTTTTTAAAAGAAACAACTTGTATACTTCTAACCCATGTGAGAGCCAAATTTTCCGAAAATGTGCAATTTAATAACATTTAATTATAAATTAGTTTTTCCCTAACAAAATAGGTACTCTATAGATTTTGATCTTATACAGGGAGTCCCGTGAAAAAGTACCGTAAATTAGAGGCATAATAGATCGTTAAGAAATATTTAACATGCCCAAATGCAACTTTTCTCTTACCTTCTTAGTTTGTGAGATACAGGCTGTTTGAAAGTGTAGAAGAAATACTCATTTTATTTTAAATCTTCTCAGGGGATGAAAGTACAAATTTAAAATTTTTTGTAGGTTATTGTCTTTTCCAAATACATCGACAGTATTAATTATATCAAATTCTAATAAGCCAGTGGCGTGGTACGAGGATTTCGTAAACTTTCATTGTACCATATTTTTGAACACCGTGTATTGAGAACTAAAGACTTTTGACTGCAATTCATTATTAAATTTTCTACATAAAAGGTACTAAACTCGATATAACACTCCATTTACAATATTATTAACTTTTTATTGCAGTAAGATACTTTTTTATGTTGTAATGTTGTGAAACAATACATTGGTAGTAGTCGTAAATATTTTCTTAACACTTTATCTTCCCTTAAATAATTATGAATTACAAACCCATGAGAAACATTTGTGTTTAAATTATTTTTAAGTGATCTTCAAGTAGGTACTACAAATTTGTTTAAGAAAAAACAACTTAAAAAAGTGTTTTACTTTCATAAAAAGTAAAAAATCTTGAAAATGGAGTGTTTTATCGAGTTTAACAAAGAGTACTTTTCATGTAGGAAATTCAAGAAAGAATTGCATACAAAGGTCTTTGGGCCTAAATACATGGTGTTACAAAAATATGGTACAATAAAAGTTTACGAACCGCTTCTACCACGCCACTGGCTTTTTAGAATTTGATATAATTAATAATGTTGATGTGTTTTGAAGAGACAATAACCTACAACAAATTTTAAATTCATACTTCCATCCCCCGAGAAGATATGAAATAAAATCTGTATTTCTTCTGCACCTTTAAACAGCCTTGTATCTCACAAACTAAGAAGAGAAAAATTGCATTCGGGTATTTTAAATATTTCTTAACGATCTATCATACCTCTAATTTACGGTACTTATTCATCGAACACCCTGTATAATACCTGAACGCCCAGGATTTGTCTTTTTATACTTACAAAAAATTCATCAGAAACTTCTAATTTTCTGCATTTTTTTAAATTGAAATTTAAAAACCTTCCTTTCAAAAAAAAATTGCGTCTGATAACATTTCACTGGTAAATATAAAATCCCTTCTAAGCCATATAATAATAAACATCGCGTACAATCCAATTGGTTCATTTTCCAGACAAACGCTCTTAAAGAAAATTCAATATAATCCTGGACGTGGAAATCTGAATAAAAATAATCCGAAAGCAGACGAAGAAAACGGCATATTTCATTAAAAATATTCTAATAAAAACCTTCTTTTTTGTATTTGAATCATAAGCCGCATAAGCGTACATTCGTCGGTGAAAGGTGGATGCTGATATGCCAAAGTTGTCATTCTAACAGTTAACAGCAGATATTTAATTACCGATACAAGCCTATGTCCATTGTTATACTTACAATTACCATAATAAACCAATAAATGTCTTTAATTATAAATGTAGCGGACAAAACATACATCGAAATGAACAATTCGCTTCCATTAACCGCTATATATATATGTATATATAGCGGGGAGTCATTAAATTCTCTTCTGTAAATTGTAATTTGACAATTTAACGCCTGGTCATATTTTTGGCGGTACACACACATCTGTGCGCGCGTGAAAGAGTGTTTAGAAATATGGAAATTAATCTAGAATAAATTATCAATTGGAAACGGCTTTGATGGTCGTTGTGTTATTTATCGATTAGCTCTCGTTCACTTCGAACCGACAAAACATATGAGGTCCTTTTGGATACAAAAACTGTATTGTAAAAATTGTCACTGGTTGATATATCAACTTATTTGATCGTTTCCTACTTCAATAATCGAAGGCGTTTGGCTGGAGTGTTGTCTCTTATATTTTGCATATAGAACTAGATAGAGAATAGTATATTCTTCAACCAGTGCAGAATGATGGCTATTATTCACGCGGATGAAGTTTCCAAAACGAGGGAGCGCAGCGAGTGAGTTTTGGAATCATCCAAGTGAATAATAGCCATTCTACACAAGTAAAAGACTATACTTTCTCCACGACTAAAAAGAAAAAACTTCCGGTGAGGATCAAATATCAGTCGTCCGCGCCATAGTCAACCACCACTAGGCTATAGAGTAGAGCATATTTATAAAAATGTAAAGAGTAAATATATATACGTTACTCATATTTTTAATCGGAACCCTTACATTTATAAATGAAATTAATTCCGGGAGGCGTACATATCCATTATCGCTACTGTTCTCCATTTTTTTCTCTTATTATATGTAAAATTATGATTTTATAATTATTTTGACGTTTCAAACGACGCGCTGTCAGAAGCGATTTGCGTTCTTAGGTATTTGACGTTTTAAAGAGATGATTTGATTTATTCATTTTAATTCATTTTAGCGTGAATTCTGATAATAATAGAATGTGATTGGCTAACAAGAGTGAATTCTTTTGATTATTCACTGGTGTGAAGAATTTATATCATTATGCAGCTAAATATGTAAAAATAATTTATGCGTTATTATTTAGTCGTGGAGAAATGCATTTTTGCGTCCTTTGGAATAGATTCTGGAAAAGTTGTGGTTGATATTCTCGAAATGAAGCTAAAAGCGGACTATGTAATGGGACAGCCCATTGATGCAATAGCTAAGAGATATAGCTTCGATAATAAGTTCAAAGTAACTATACCAAACAGGGAAGACTGAAAAAAAAGTGTACCCATACATGCGGATGTTTTTTGGTATACAGATGGGTCAAAGACGTTAGACAGCGTAGGGGCCGGTATAGTAGGGCCAAAGCAAGGGATAGCCTTCCTAATAAGCCTATCTAGGAATGTCACAATTTTCCAGGCGGAAATGACGGTGATTCGCCACTGTGTGGGAGAAATTAAGGCAGAAGAGAACATGTTTAATTGCTATCATCACAGACAGCCAAGCAGCGCTAAAGGCACTCAACTCGGTATGGGAGTGTGAGCGGGCCCTAAACACACTGGGTGAGCGTAGCAATGTTACGGTAGCCTGGGTACCGGGGCACGAGGGTTATAACGAAAAAGCGGATGAAATGGCCAAACAAGGCTCATCAATGCCATTCATTGGGCCGGAACTCTCCTGCGGCGCTGCAAAAAGCATAACAAGAAGGGAAACAAAGAAGTGGGTCGCCCACAAATCTCTGAAAAAGTGGAGGAACTCACCAGGACAGAGGCAAGCGAAACAGTTCATATTAGAACACTCGCCAAAATTTACAGCAGATCTGATGAACAAAGATAGGAGAACTGTCAAAGCTGTAGTGGGTCTGTTATCGGGGCATTGTAAGCTAAATATGCTTTCAAAGCTGATGGGATTGACAAACGAAAAATGTGCAGGTTTTGTCACCTAGAAGAAGAAACGGCAGCACACATTCTATGTTAGTGCGATAGCCTGGCAGGTTTTTTGCATTAGGCGAAGAAAAGCCAATGACAGAGAGTCATATGAAAGGTTCAGTCTCCACGCTAATAGACTTTTTAAGAAGAGTCAGGCTGGAGAATGGAGAATGTAATCTAGAGGACAATAGATCTGAAAATGTCGCAGTGGAATAGGCAAAAAGCCATCTCATGAAAATCTATCTATCTATCTACTCGAAGTAGAGGTTTGGAAGGCGTTGACTGTATTTTCTAGGGACTGGAAGGGAATCGCAAGAACTTAGGTCAGGGTTGTAAGGAGAATAGTTTAACAAGCTACACATTTACAAAGGTAACATATTCATCCAAATGTACACCACTGGACCAACAATTAAAAATTGTTTTTCCATCAAAATATACTCTTTTACATTTAAAAACAAGCTGCCAAATGTCAAATCAATGTATTCATATATTTTAAAGTTATTAAATCTTTTTTTCTGGATCCTTTTGCCCTTTCAGGCGTCAGATGTGGATTCCATGTCCTGTATCCATTTCTTCCAAGCCTTTCTGTCTCTTTCAAGGTTTTTCATTTCTGCTATGGTCTTTCCTCCTTCTAAACCCATCTCTTGTATTTGGTCTAACCATTTCCTTCTAGGCCTACCCCTTTGTTTTTTTAGCAGTTCCCCAATCTCCATTATTTTCTTAGTTAACCTATTTGGTTCCATTCTTACCATATGACCATACCAGCTAAGTTGTCTCTTTTTTATTTTACCAATTACCAGTTCCTGTTTAGTTGTCTCTCTAATGACGTTATTTCTAATCCTATCCCATTTAGTTTTCTCTGCAATTCTTCTTAGATGTTTCATTTCTATGGCGTTTATTCTAGTTTCGTCCCATTTAAACTTGCATATAATATTGTAGGAACTGTTATCACATTATAAATTTTCATTTTCACTTCCAAGTCTATAGCTTTATGTCCAAGAATTGTTTTATTTAGAGAGTAGTACCTATATAAGTTATCAAATCAAAACATTTAAATTTCCATAACTTTCAACAACCAATATTTCAAAAAGTAAATAGGCTGGACCACTCAATCCTAATATCATTTTGTCCAATTTTACGAGAGGTATCTACCTAAATGCAAGTGTCATTTGAAAACACCCTGTATATATACTAATGACCACCCAGTTGCTATCACTCGTTTAACGATAGATCTTCCAGACACAAATTGCATTTTACTTAGACGGATAGTGTATGTGCATTTCCTGTCCCATTCGAAATAAGGGTAAGCTTGTATATATCTTTAACGCGGTATATGGCATCCTTAACACATTATTTCCCCTGTTTCGGTAGCCGTAATGGATTTAGACATTTATCCTTGTAAGTCTTCTTTTTGTTACTTGTATAATGTAATACACTGAATGTCATTCTTATATGCTACTTTTTATTAAAATGGAAATAGTAGATGGATGTTGACGGGCTTTTTTATATTCAAAAAGAAACTTTATATTTTACTCAATTTTTATACAATAGTTGGGGGAAAAGTTTGTTACTTTTATTATTTTATGTTCAAGTTAGAATCTTGTGTCACTGCGCTATGTAACTCGGATGAACTATTTATAGAGCAAGCTGTTGTGGAAAAAATTGCGAGAAAAAGGGGTGGAATTTATTGAATTTTCAATTTTCAAAAAAAAAACTTGAGTATATGAAACATTGTTCAAACAACGCCATCTAGAGGTTATTGATGTATGAAAACGCTGATAAAATTGTATACAATATTCAATTTTGAACAATACCAAATTTGTCAAAATCCATCGACTCATAAAATGAAATGAAAACTTATTCAAACACCGTCATCTAGCGGTTATTAGGGAAATTCAAAAGAACGGTAAAAGAATACATTATTTAGTATTAAATTTTTTCTCAGACGATACCAAATTTGTCAAAATCCATCGAAGGACTCAAAAGTCATATCCATTTTATTGAAACAAATTTTCAACTCGCCCCTTCAGGTTATTTCGAAAATTACAGGGAAAATAACTTTTTCCACGAGCGGGCGGAAAATTGAATTTTCCACACACATTTTAGTGTGGAAAATTAATTTTCCCGCACCGTGTAGAAATAATTTTCTGCACCGTTTGGAAATAATTTTCTACCTCAATATATCAAATTAATAATAAGCCGGTATATTGTGTAACTAACCAGCTATTTACTTTCATTTTTGTTTGTTTATTATCAGAAAACTGTCAGTGCATTTCTAAAATATTTTGCTCGTGAATAAGTGAATTGATGAACTCATCCCAGACCCAACAATGTCATAGAATTGTGAATAAAATAAAACAAAGCTTGGAAGACAAGGAATTATGTGTGTCAGTGTTTCTCGATATACGACAAGCATTTGATAGAGTATGGCACAGCAGCCTCCTCTACAAAATTAAAAAACATCTACCTGACCAACTCTATCTCCTCTTAAAATCATATCTAAACGATCGACACTTTCAAGTAAAATTTGACGATGAACTCTCAACCTATCATCAAATTAAAACTGGAGTACCCCAAGGCAGTGTCCTAGGCCCTTTCTTATATTTATTATATACGGCAGATGTTCCAACTACCAATGAAACGCTCATAGCAACATTTGCTGATGATACAGCAATTATGACATCTAATACTGATCCTAACACAGCTTCCAACCAACTTCAAAATCACCTAACTTTTCTGCAATCATGGCTAAAAAAATGGAAAATCGAAGTTAACACTAATAAATCTAATCAAATTACTTTCACCACAAAGCAGTGTGCCTGTCCACAAGTTACCATTAATGATGATCCAATGCCGATATGCAAAGTTGTCAAATATCTTGGTCTTCATTTAGACCAAAAACTGACATGGAAAACACATATCAAAGCTAAAAGAAAACAACTCGATAAAAAAATTAAAAATATGTATTGGCTAATTAACAAAAAATCACAGCTATCTACAGAGAGCAAAATCTTTATCTACAAGACCATATTAACACCTATATGGACATACGGTATTGAATTGTAGGGTTGCAGCAAACCATCTAACACCAAGATCCTACAGTCCTTCCAATCTAAAACCCTCCGTCTATTAATAAATGCTCCATGGTATGTTTCAAATGACACTATACACAGAGATCTAAGAATACCATATGTCAGAGACATCATCATTACTCGCTCAAATAAATATTTTGCCCGAAGATCTGTAAAAATCCAGAGAACCGTTAATGGTACCTGACTCAAGCCACCAATCCACATCTCATTTACTTATTACTCTATAGTGTAGTAGTAGATTGTAAATTTACTGTTGAATAAAAAAAAGAATAAGTGAATCCTCGTTAAAAATGAAAATACAAGCAGGGAGTTCTGTTGACTTCCCTCACGCTCGTAGAAAAACTATTGTACCTAACACTTGCGGAAAATGCTTTTCCGCACTCGGCTGCTTCACCGAACTCCGCTGCGCGTCGTTCGACAGACTCGTGCGGAAAAATTCATTTTCCGCACTTGTTAGGTAAATAGCTATTATTAAATTTGTCTTTCAAGTGTTGCATAGTTAGCGCCAGTCGAGAAATATCAAATGTCACAATAAACTGTCATGTTCCTGTTTCTAAACTGTATTTTTAAAGTCGAAAAATGGAAGTGAGGCAAGAACATTTTTCATTTTGTTTTGTTACAATTTTCAAAGACAGTTGTCCCAACCAGAAAGTCTTTCCAACCAACATCGGCAAACACCCAGTAAAACTGTACCTCAACTGATTCAGGAATATCGACAAGACACAAATCGTAAAATTGGAGCATTCCAAGGACCACAATCAAAAAAAAGTTTCCATTAAGGAAAATAGTAGTTTGTACAACTAGTGCGCGAAGCGTCACTTTTCCCACGAGCGCTGAAGTTTGTGGCACGAGCCGTAAGGCGAGTGTCGCAAATCTAGCGAGTGGGAAAAGTGATTTGCGTACAAGTTGTACACAATATTTTTTCTACAACCACATTTATTAATGAAAGAAATACAGTAATTTATATAGTTATTTTATTTAAACAGAAAGAACTTACAATATGAAAATAAATAGATAAATCAGTTGAATGTATAATTAATTGTAAAATTTGAATCTCAGGTAACAAATTTTCGGTTACAGTTCGAGCCTTTTCGATAATATCTGGACGAGTATTTTCAATGTCCGAATTGGACAACTCAAAAAATTAGTATATTAAAGTATAAGTGGACATTCGGGTCTTTAAAACACGCGCGATTTTTCTCGAAATAGAGCAAGTGTTTTAAAGACCTGAATGTCCACGAATACTTTACGCTATTTTTTTATTGGTGGACTTTGAAATTATAAATACTGGTATCTATAAGAACTACAACAACAAGAAATGAAAATCATAGATGGAAATAAAAACTAAAAATAAAAATTTTTGTAGAAAACCGTGTTTTGTATAGTGGTTGTGGGAAAAAGTCATTTTTCGTTATATATCGCATCTGTTAACTGAAGAAAATAAAGCAATTTGAGTCAATTGTGCCAAAAAACGCAGGAAAGTAAAAATATGCAGTATTGTCAGTGATGATGAACCAAACCTTTAGCCATTTTCAAAGCTTTACTTCGAATTAGAACCAAGAAGACTAACAAGAGGTGCAGTTAATTGTCAACAATGTTTTTGACTATAAACGTTTAGCACAGTCTATGAGTTTTTCGCAGGTTTCCGATACAAGTTTGAAGTTTGAAAAATAATTCGAATTTTATTAGTTTTGAACAAAGTTTCGCTAATAATTCGCATGTTAAAACGTTCATACTAAAGCCTACAAGAAAAAGTTGTACGCATCCCTTTTTGCGAGTAATAACTTCTCCAATAATTCAGCTACCACCAATTCCACGTGACAAATTGCTCACATTAAAAGTTTGGAAAACCATTTTCTGAGGTGGATTTGGAATATTGGAAAGCTTTGATCCCAATTTTTTTAGAATTTCCCATTTTAGTTGTGTATTAAACATATTAGACTCTCTCAGTTCCATCCAGTCAATTAATCAACTTTACAACCACCCATCCACTAGCACTACAAATAAAACAAACTATCCTATCTCCAGCACTTCAACATCAAAGTGACACTTATATAGATTCCTTTCTATATTGGCATCCAAGGAAACCAAGAGATCGAATTGAATACACAAAACATACTACATATAGTACATTCAATAGCCTTCTTGGTGTGCGTCATCGCTTGTGACGTATAACCGGGTTTTGGGCATGTCGTTTATTTTATTTGCTATTTTGACATAAAGCTAACCTTGAATTTGATAAATAAAATCATCAGGATCGTATTCAGCCAAATTCAAGGGTATGGAATCAATGTCATTATGTCCAATTTTACGAGAGGTATCTACATGCAAACGTTGTGTTAGTTGAAGACACCCTGTATATATCCATGATAACAGAACTACTGAGGTTTATCACGCCAATCTGTGAAGCCTTTTGGCCCAATATAATAATATAATATAAATATTTAAAATAAGAATTAAATTCCCTTGATCTTATTTCAACAAAACGTTCGAACATTTCATTATTATACAGTGCTATTCTAAAGTCACCTCCCCCCCCTCGTATCTTTTGAACGGCTACACTTACATTAATAAAATTTGGAGGGTGAAAATAAAGTGTTGTAAACTTCTCTACGAATGGTAACAGGTGACGTAATAGTAATAGATGACGTCACAGTGCCACTCTGGCAAATAATTTTAAATAGGACCTTATGGCAAGTGATATCTCGTTTGAAAGGCATTCACATTGGCTACATAGCCATATTAATTTTGTTTGGGTTTAAACTAATTTTGACGGATAAATTGAATAAATACAAAAATTATTGAAATTATTTTTTTTAAATTTAATTAATCAAATATCAACAATGGATTCTTATAGCAAGTGTTCGAAATGTGCTGCGTCTACTCCCTGACAGTAATACATCCTATTAGTAAACTCTTGTCGTACTCGTTCGAATGTGTCAGCTGAAATTGCATTGCATTCTTCAATAATTATTTCTTTCAAAACGCCAATGCTATCTGGTGGGTAGTATAAACCTTGGATTTCGAGTACCCCCCATCTAATGGTGTCAGATCTGGTGACCGAGGTGGCCATTCTATAGGACCTCGCCGGCCGATCCATCTACCTCGATATTCTTCATCTAGTTAACGTCTTACTGCACCATAATAATGTGCAGGAGCACCATCTTGTTGAAATGTTATTTCCAGATGGCCGAATTCATCTGGATTATCTTCCAGAATTTCAAGAATTAACGGCTCAATTGCATTTTGTAACATCTCCAGATACACTTCACCGCTTAAATTGGAATTTAGGAAAACAGGACCAGCTATGTGGTATCCCAAAATACCTGCCCAAACATTGACTTTTTCTGGAAATTGTGTATGTTGTTCACGAAAGGTGTGGGGATTTGTGTCACTCCAATACCTTACATTTTGTGTATTCACATTTCCATTGAGGCAAAAAGTACTTTCGTCACTAAAACAAATTGTTTTTGTGTAATGTGGGTTTTGACTAATTTTATTTGTCATACATTCACAGAATTCGAGTCTTCTGTCGGGGTCGTCATCCGAAAGGTGGTGCACCATTTTTAACTTGTATGGATGAAATTTATTTTTAGCCAACACTCTCTGTACTGTACTTTCACTCACTTCACAGATAGACGCAGCTTTAGTTGAAGAGGAAGTAGGGTTTACTACCATTTCATTAACTATAACAATTTTCTTATCATCACTAAATGTTGGTCGACCAGATCGTTTGGCATCTAGAACACTACCAGTTGCTTCAAACTTGTGAAGAAGCTCTCTCAAATAAGTTCATGAGATAGGGCCATCTGGGTGTCTCTCATTTAATAAAGGTTCCGCTTCAAAATTAATATGGCTATGTAGCCAATGTCAATGCCTTTCAAACGAGATATCACTTGCCATAAGGTCCTATTTGAAATTATTGGCCAGAGTGGCACTGTGACTTCATCTATTACTATTACGTCACCTGTTACCATTCGTAGAGAAGTTTACAACACTTTTTTTCCACCCTCCAAATTTTATTAATGTAAGTGTAGCCGTTCAAAAGATACGAGGGGGGGAGGGGACTTTTGGATAGCACTGTATAAATATAAAATAAAGAAGGTTATTGTCAAGTCCAAGCATGGTGCAAGACAAAAACAATTATATGTTTATCTGTTCTGCTCGAATTTGACCGGTTATAAAAATATACTTTCAGTAGTGATAAAAAAAGAAGTCGATACAGAATACTTGAAGAAGACTATTCTACATAGTTGAATAGTCACCTACTAGTGATTAATTAACCATTACGTATAAGTATGCTATACGGCTAGGTACTTATGCATAGTATTAGTTTAGTATGTAATGTAATGTATTCCATAAATGAAACAAACATGTCCCAGTGCTAGAAGTAGTTGTTTAATTTCTCTTGAGATGATCCTCCAAGTGACCCTCAACACCACCTACTCAGAGGCCCTTCCACACTTATAATCTACGGAAGTATTCATCGACAATACATCCATTACAAATCAATCACCCTGTATTTAGAATCTTCCTTTTTAGAAGTCGGTTCAAAATATACCAACAAATGTTGCGTCTTGTTATTTTATTAAGATTCTGCCTTTTTCCGACGTATTTTATACTTTTCCAGTTTATTTATATGCTAATTTTAAATCCTATTTAAATTTATGTTCGCATTTAGCTTACAGAATCTTATAATTTTGTCTCTTCGTTGGAAATTTTTCATCAACCAAGTTTTTAGTGTGGCAAAAAAACCATCTCTCCGTGAGTGTTTTTGTTCGATCTTACAGTGTGAATCGCGAATTACACCAAGTCAAATTTCCTCACCTTCTCAATGAAATCCAAATTACTTTTTGAAAAATATGTACAATAACATCTAAAATTACAAATTTATAACAAAAATTTTAGATTTTAAACCATTTAAACACCCTGTATAATCATATAATATATACCATTCTCATTTTCCTTTACGTCTATCGTCATGAATTCCTTTTTTCATGTCATAATGTCACGATTTGGCAATATATATTCTTTTGAATTCCTTTTTTTATCATCATTCGACAAAGCATGAAGTCGTTGACAAAAAAATGAATTCCTAATTTTAATATTCTGTAAACAATCAATACTGAAAAGATATGTCTTTGTGTCGTAACAGAAAAAAATATATATTTAACTCACATTTATATTGATACTGTAATGTTTTTTCTTATTTATTTAAGCAGTTTTTACCGTGGGATAAAATTATACACTCAATATGGCTAATTACTATCGATTTATTAAAGAAACACACTGTATACTGAAACTGTTTACCGATTCACTGTATACTGAACAACTCATGACTCACTCGAAAATCCACGTATATATACTCCTTCAAATCTCTAGAACATTCGCGATAAACCATTGTATGGCCTGGTACATTTCCAGAACAGTCTGGATTTTACCTGCGAAAGAACATTTCTAGAAAGGTCGCATTCATCGTTTGCGACAGGACCGGCTTCGGAATTAGTGAGCTCGTATCATTGCCCCCTCCTTAATAGTAAGTTCCTCCTGGAACTCTTGTGTAGTCGGGACTGGATGTTTAAATCGGCAACTGGATCCATTCCTACACTTTCCGGTCGTATGGAAATAACAGGGTACTGTCTTCATCGGATACTGATTACGTGGGGAATAGCTGCAGATTAAAATGTGGACATCGGTATCTTCGAAGATCACTTCCACCATATTCCTAATGACTCGCCAATCCAACTGGTTGCTCTCTATCTTAGGCATCGCTAGTTTCTTCACGTTGGATTCCAGCACGTGGTCTCGAAGACTTCGTAGCGCTTCCCACACATTCCGGTAGGTGGATCGATCCTCAAATTCGTCCTTTGTTACGAGATAGAAGATGTGTCGTGAGTTGTGTTTGAGTTTTGTCTATTAAATTTGGATCGTAATTATTATTAACTGCTATTTGTTTTATGATATTTAGTTATTTGTTGTAATTGTCAGTATTTTACGGAACTGTTAAAAGTCATACTATTGAAAGCTGCTAATTTATGACCGAATGTGTGGACCGAACTATTATTCACCGGTCAACGAAAAAAATATTTTTTCTTGAGTTTCTGTTCTCATGCTTAAATTCTGATTCTAGATATTGAAAAACACTTAAATAGTCATATGTAGTTCGTAAAGTTTGCTTTGAACTGATTTACAATGATAAGTATAATTTAATTTATTTCATAAGCAAAAGATGGAAGCACTTTGATTAACCCGAAATTATTTGTAAGAGGCACAGTAGTGAATGTGAACTTGTTTATTACAGCTGTAACAACTATATTTGTGTACTACTCAGTTGAAAACTGCATCAAGACAGTGTAAAAATGATGTTGATTCATTATGTTTTATTTATGGTGAATTTATTAAAGTTAGAAGTCAAAAATTTGCTTTATCAACAAATTTAAAACTTTGCGAAGCCTATAAAACCTATTTTAACCTGAAAATCAGTAATCAAAATGAAAATTGGGTACCTCGTCAACGGGTTTAATACGAGAGAGCTCATACGAGCATAAAAGAAATACGAAGAATATTCACTTTTTTGACATTAATTTCTTGTTATTTTACATCTATGTTATTGTATCCGAAAAAATGTTTTCTGATTATAATTTACAGAGGAAGTGTAGAAAAAATATAGAAATCAGTAATTTTTTCCGAAAATTTGGACAATCGCTAGTTTCTACAAAAGCAAACTTTAATCGAAAAAAATTTAAAAGCCTATTTTAAGGAATAGAACCTTCGACAAGAATTGTCTTTAGAGCGAGAGTAAAAACAATTTGGGGATCAAGGATTTTTCAGATAATGCCATTAAATTAAGTCTATAATGAAGAATTGTATATTATGGTCTAGTTCAGTGTCATTTACAATATGGGGTACTACTATGGGGATCGTCAACTTCATCAAATGATGTCTCTATTGTGCAAAAAAAAATAGTAAGCTAATATTAGAGATCATGTAAGGCCTATTTTTATTAAATTAGAGATTCTCACAAAACCTTGTTTATACATTTTGGAAGCTATCATTTTTGTGCATAAAAATAAACATAAGTACACTGGATCAATGATGCACAACAAAATACAAAAACCTGATTAGACTAACAAAAATAAATCAGGAGGGTACCTACTGCTAGGCAAACAGGATTCGATAACTTCCAGTATTATGGAAAAACTTTACACTCAAAAAATTAAAATTTATAGTGAAACAGGCGCTTGTAGGGCAGGCATTTTATGAAATTGAGGAGGTATTTGATTTTGAATGGTCCAGATCTTCATATGAAGATTGATTTACTCTTTTAAATTTAATTAAATAAATAAAATTCCATTTAAATTGTAAAATAAATGTTTTCATGTTGGATTTATGTAAATTAATTTTAAACTTGTGTGTAATGACGTGTCTAAACATGTTGTGTTTGTTTATTTATAGAAGTAACTGGCATAATATTGAATACCTTTTTGTAAAGATCAATAAATTTCTTTCTTTTTTTCTGTTGTAGCGTTGGAAGTACTTTTGTTAACCAAAAGCTGATTCTTAGCTTATCTCCTGAATGGTGTATTTCGTATGGCGAACTACTGTCCTCATTTATGTAAAAGTTTCTTCCCTTTTTGTCCTTTATGTCAATTCCATTGTTCATTTCATCATCTATCCCTTAAACTTTTTATAATTCTCCGGCTATCGATTGTAATCTATATAACTCGAACTATAAATATATGAAATTAGATAAATTGGAAAGGAACGCAGCCTTATTGCTTACGTAAAATTTTCCCGTCCCGAATTCGAAAATATAGTCAGCAAGTTTAAGCGCAATCACCGCGCATCTGTTCCGTTCCATTAACAAGCCAACTTGACTGGGTCATTATCTTTAGATGCTTTTGTAACCGGAACGAAAACGGTCCTGGTGTTGAACGTTTAATAGTTATCAACTCTTATCTTTATGCCATCGAGTACACCGACAAACTTCCCAGTTAACTTGCTGGGTTTAGTACGGTTCAACAACATTTTAGCGAACCTCTGTATCATTTACAGAGATACGATCTCGTGTTTGCGGGACGTTTATAATATGCATTTACCGAGACGGTCGTCGAAAAAAATATGTATATCAATTTTTGTTATTTTTACACCAGATAACGAGTCTTTATGCCACTGAAATTGAATTTTTCAATAGCCACCGTATTTTAAAGGAGCCGTCCCTTCGCCGGCACCACCTCAGCCTCCTGGGCTTATCTGTATCTGTAGAGTAGGGAGGGTGAGTGTGTAGGCTCACAGCACTTAGGCCACATGTGACCCATTGTACATCCTCTCGAGGAGTTGTCCTCCTAGGTCATTGTCCATCCTGTCCTCCCCAGGAAGGTGGACAGGTCACTAGGAGACATCTCCTTTATATCGGCAGGTGTAGACCAAGACTCACCGAACACACACTCACACATTACAGCCTATTCAGCCAATCCGTTCCCTGTATTAGCTCATACAGGTTCTTTGCTGGTTGGTTATAGAAGTCTTCTGAAGTCATTTGTGGGTCTACCATACAGTTTCTGCCTTCTGTGGTCCAGCGTCTCACAGTTGCATAATATATGCAGAGCTGTTTCGGTATCCTTTTTGCATCTTCTGCATGTAAGGTCTCCATAATACAGTCCTATTTTGTTTAGGTGCTCCTTTGTGGGAAAGTGTCCCGTAAGTAGCCCCGTTATGGTGCATAGTTTGTTCCTGCTCATTGAGAGCAGTTCTTTCGCTACTTTTTCTGATGGTTCTTTTATGAATTTCTTCCCATATATTTGCCTGGGCGTATTCTTCCAGTGTTTATTTTGTTATTCTTTCACCCACCCTTTCAACCATGACCTAGTTAAGCATCTGGAGAGGCCCACAGCAGGTTCAGATCCGTTCATCAGAGTTGACGATCCTGCTCTTGCGAGTTCGTCAGCTTTTTCATTGCCAGCGATTCGTTTGTGACTCCAGTGTTACACTGTTCCGAGTCGCCAGTCTTCTTCGCCGCATTCCCATACCAGCCGAGCTGTCACCCAGTGGCGGATTTACCACTAGGCAGACTAGGCAACCACCTAGAACCGCAAGGCAAGACCATTTTTGTAGATCGTATTTTGAGGAACAACTTTAATTCAAAATATTTTTTAATTTAGTCAATAGTTAAGGTTTTACATTGCACTTAGTGCAAATCATTAATACATACGTATAATATATATATATATATATATATATATATATATATATATATATAAATATTTTGGAACTTTAGTTCTTTACGTCAGGTTATGTTTGAGCGACCGGGGGTCGCGACGCAAAAGATCTGACCGTTACGCGTTACGTTACGCTACGCTATGTTACGTTGATTCGTTATGTGCCTTGCTTGCGTGCTTGTGCTCTCTCCTTAGTACTTAGGTACTTTTAATATTTTTTGCGCGATCCATCTTTTTTGTTTATTTACAGCATCTGTTGTCAGGTCAGTAGGTTGTGTTTACTGGTTTCTAAGTCTAAAACGTCGGTAAGTGATTTACTTACCGTTCAGTCGTCGGTAAGTAAACTACGTCCTAGCCCTACATACATTTAAGTGGTCCTAAATAATATATTACTTCATTCATTACACAAAAGAAACAAAAAAAATTACAAGATAGATATTTTTTAATGAACAGAATCGAACAGAACAATATAATAGTATATTACGTAACGTGTGTGGTAAGGAGCATTTTACGCACGAATGGAAAAGTAGCGGCGAGTGCGTAATTCCGTGAGTGCGTAAAATGCTCTACAACACGAGTTACGTACTATACTTTACCTACGACCTACTTGTACTTGTATTTTTTATAAGAAGCATAAAAAATAACAGTTACATAATTAGATGTGCTTGGTGAACTCCATCTCTATTACTCTATTACCAATGAAAAAAGCACATTAAAGAACTAACGTTTAATCATTATTAATATATTGTTGATAATCGAAAGTCCATTTTTCAATTATAATCAATACATATACATAGCCCTTTGGGCTTTTCATAGTTAAACGTGGCCATATCTAATGTTTTCAAATAGTAAATTTTGAATAAAATGGAGACGTCTATTGACAGTTGCTAAGATGTTGCTAGGGAAGCCGTGCGATTTACTTTACAGCTGTGCGTTTTTTTTACAGTGCGTAATAGACGTCATTACATTGATACCGACTGTGTGTTATTGACTTATTACAGGGGGGGTCGTAGGTAAAAAGTAATAAATAGCATGAAAACAATTTCACCAAAATGCAAATTATATTTTAAACTGGTCGAGAAGTATAAATGTCACTTTTGACATTCCGTTCATTTCGAAGAAATTTAAATTATTTTATTCGAAATTCAAATATTTCAATACGATCGCGCAAAAAATGGTATAAGCATTTCGAACGTTAAGGGTAATACCGGTCTCCAGCAAAATTGGAGACTTCGCTACGCTCAGCCTCCAAACAACCCTTACCGTTCTTGATACTTAATATACTATAAAAATAATAAATATCGTACACACAACATTTTTCGAACGTAATTTCATTAAATAATAGTCATGTAGTTAATCACTAAAATGTGGAATGTTGGAACTTTAGTTCTTTACGTCATGTTAGGTTTGAGCGACCGGGAGTCGCGACGCAAAAGATCTGACCGTTACGTTATGTTACGTTGCTTCGTTATGTGCCTTGCTTGCGTGTGCTCTCTTCTGAGTCTCTCTCTCTCGTTTACGAAGCAGCGATTCATATGCTCCGGCCGGGATTCGAACCCGGTCCGCCCGCGTGGAAGGCGAGCATTCTACCACTGAACCACCGACGCTATATTAAAAGTCTATGCAAAGCTGGTATTAGCAGTGCTGGTGATCTACTTGAATTTGTTCGGATAAATTTTTACTATTATTTCCATAATTTTTTGCGCGATTGATCTTTTTTGTTTATTTACAGCATCAGTTGTCAAAATGATATGAAGATTAAGGGGTCTAGCACATTTACTTTTCGAAATACAGGGTGTTGAAATTTTGAAAACTTGAATGTTTTAATTCGATAACTTTAAAATGGATGGATAAATTGATTTGACATTTGGCAGGTTGTTTTTAAATGTAAAAGGGCATATTTTGATAGAAATAGTAGTTTGTGCAACTAGTGTGGATATGATGGCCATATCGTACGAGGACAAAGTTTGAGCACGACGCCGTAGGCGTAGGAGGCGTTCAAGTGCGATATGGACAATCCACACGAGTCGAACAGCATATTTTTTCTAAGACCCACTTCTATAAACTATAATATAACTTCAAATTGAAAATTTAACAATTCAATTTTATATTTCCACTAATTTTTTTGTGGTAAACGTACAGTTCTTGAATGTCCAATTTGTATAATGCTACGGTTTCCCCTTTTAAATATACGATGCTGTTATAAGTAGATGTTGCCAGTCGGACTCCCTCATGAAGGGTACCGTACCATTATCTGTAATAAATGAATATCCTGCTAAATATTTCAAACGTCTACATGTTGTCGTTATTAATATCAAGCAGAATAATTATTTAAAAATAAAATTAACAATAAAAAAAAACTTCCTCACGGGGAATCGAACCCGGATCTACCGCGTGAGAGTCTGGTATGCTTACTACTCGACCACCAAAAAATATGCAAATCGTTTATCTATAACGTCAAATGTATTACATAATTTTTGCTTAAAAGGAACTAAAGTTCCTACCGTGTGTCCCGCGACACGTTCCACCTTTTTTTTCTAATTTCTGTACATTTCGCTCAAAACAGAAGTTGTAGACAATTTAATTTGCAATGAAAAATGTTTCTAAATTTTTCTCATGAGACCAATAGTTCTAGATAAACCGTAAAAACCATTTCAACCCCTTTTTCCAAGAATGCGGCCGTGCGACAAGGTTGGCGAGCCCACAAGCTTGGTTTTAACCTCACACTGACCCCCTACACATCTAAAAAATAAAATTGCATCCTCTAAAAAATGCAAGGTAAGGCCTTAAAAATGTAACGTTTCAATGTGCGCGCCAATGCATTGGTAGTTTCTCATCGTTGCCAAAATTTGGTGAAAGTCAATAGCAAATTAATTTTTCTCTTGGCTTTTGAGGTTCAATTTGTTTTAAAATAGCCCTTAAAAAACCTTGAAACTTGCCATTATCGGTTAAATTTTAGAAAATACATCTCGGTTGTAGGGGCTTCTCGAAAAGCCTTGCCTAGTGCATCCAATGTCTTAAATCCGCCACTGCTGTCACCCTAGAGCCCTAGAGTGCTTTAAGGGCAGCTTGGCTGTCACTGTAGATCCTGATCTGCCTGTTGTTGTAGGCTCTCACATCATTTCTTGCGAAAGATATACCTGGTAGTCATGTGGTCTGTTGACATTTTGAAGATGTCGTCATCCACATGCTCTGTGTGTCCTCTCCCAAGTGCCACGTCATTTTTTCAGTCGGGTTAAAGCTGCCTTTGTTTCGCATATTATGACATAATGTAGCGGAGGAAGGTCTAGCATTGTCTCCAGCGCCGCTGTAGGAGTAGTCCTCATTGCCCTGTAATGCCAATGCATGCAAGTCTTTGTACCTTTCTCAGTTTTAGCATTGCAGAGGATTGTCTGATCTTTGGCCACCGGATATTCCAGACTTTATTTTTTGTATTCCATCGCAATATTTCTTTTTCTCGACTGCTTATATTTATTTTATACGTGATAGAGAAACGGATTGTCTGAAGAAACCGAACAAAATTGTGTTTTAGTTTATCTCTTCGAGGATTTTCTTGTTCTACTTCGTTTAATAGATTCTATCTCAGTCCGGATTTGTTTATTCGCATTATTCGAAATCCTCTCTCTAGCTTTGGGCAATAACAATACCGCCAAATGAAGTTTACTATCCTGAAATGAAATACCAGTGATTTTGTTGATACTTTCTATTCGTACAGAATAAATTTGAAATTAAACTAATTCTATACCCTTTTTATTCGTTCATTATTCTTTCTTCATGAGTCAGCAGCGATTTAAAAAGCTGTTGTAGTAACAGCTTTTACCTAACTCAACGTGACCTATCTTCATCTCGAAATAAGCGAGAACAATGAACAATGATATAAAAATATTTTTGAAGCGCTCTCTCGGCTCGGGAATAAAGTGGAATATACAACATATATTGACAAAAATACGGTGAAAATTGATGGGTTCACATTAGACCGGAGCTCGTTAATTGTTCGCTAGATAACGTGTAGAAATATAGTCCAGTAACTCTAAGAGCTCATCCATATCTCAAATGTGGTTGTATGAAATCCAAACCAATGGTTGGACTTTCAGTTTTATTGAACCATTGATAGTCCAGTAAGTGAACACCTGAAAATATCGAAAGCTCTTGAAAAGTCACTGAAGACTTCACTTTGGGCTCAATTCGTAGGTCACGTCAGGTGTTTTTAAACGAGAAAAAACTTAACGCGATTGAGTATACGGAAGGGGAGGAAAATGGCCCTCTAAACCCTAGAAAACGGGTTACTCGCTAATATCTGGCTAAATATGCGAATTAGAGAATTATTTTTCAGATAAAAAATTAAGATCGTCTCATTATCTACAAAAATAGTCCCCATCATTTTTTTTCGAAAATTGGATAGTTATGGAGATAATGAGACCTAAAAGTCACATCAAGGAGGTTATTTTGATGACCATGACACGCTTAAGCTCTACCGGTATACAACCTGACGTAGGATCTAACCTATGGCGTGAGGCACTCGATGAGGTCCCACTGCTGCAGGCAAATTCGGACGCAATCTCACCACAATATGCCTTTCACAGGCCCTACAAGGTAATCATTAAATATAACACACAAGACACATCAGAAGAAGGCGCACTCCGCATCTTCACGGATGGCTCTAAAACCAATATGGGCTCAGGATGTGGAATTTACTCCAGATCTTTGAATCTAAACATCAAATGGACCATGAGCTGTAATGTCAGCGTTGCTCAAACAGAGCTCACTGCTATCTACATCGCCGCAAAAGAGATTACCAAAAGAAACACCACAGGTAATAAAATTCACATCCTTACGGATAGTAGACAAGCACTACTAGCCCTGAACAGACCACGTATCACATCAGGCCGAGTACTGGAGTGTCACCTGTCCCTGATCGAAGCCTGTAGCAACAACGAAGTCACTGTAGGCTGGATCAAGGGCCACAGTGAATCGAAAGGTAACCACATTGCCGATTCACTAGCCTCCCAAAAACTCTTGGACTTTACTGGACTAATATTCAAAATTGGGTAGAGTTTTATTGTTCACTGAAAATTTTGAAATTTTGGCGAATGCTTATGCGTGCACCCGCCATATTTTGAATATAAGTCTGGAATTTTAATATACTCCAATAATTCCCTCTCTAACAATAATCCGAAGGGTTTTGTTGAAAATTCACACACACATTGTTGGGCAGGTATGAGGATAGACGAAATTCAAATTGAATATTCGTTTTTTGAATACAAATTTTTTTAAATGGTAAAAAACCGCAGATTTATATTTCTATTCTTTCAGCAGATGTGCTGAAGGAAAGTTCTGTCACGTGTGAAACATTTTTTTAAGTTGAATTCACTGTTTGGACCCTTTCTAATATAATTGAAAAATTTAAGCAAGGTCAGCTTCATGTAAACAGTATAAATTTATATAGAGTTCATACAGTGTGTATACTTGCTAATATTCCGTTAGGTTTACAAAAAAAATGTTGAAAAAAAGTTTTTTTCAAATAATCCAGACCATCTGCATAAGTCGATTAGATGAATACAGGGTGCACCGTTGCTCCAAAATAACTCATTAACATATTTTTTTAAATAGTACACCATATAATCTATTAAATGACAAATACAACCGTCAAGACTGAAATTCTAGGATTCCCGCCGAAACTTGAAATCTTTGGCGAGAAACCTGAAATTTTAGCGGGAAACTTGAAGTTCTTAACGGGAAACCTGAAAATTTCAAGGGGAGATCAGAAATTTTTGCGGAAAACTTGTAATTAATTAATAATAATGGCAGAAAAACCTACCACTTTTTTGACATAAACAATTTTTTTATAATTTCAGATTTAAACCAATGTACCTTTGGAATTATTAAAGCTAGAATTATGCGGTTTTATTTGTAATTCAACAGACTATGGAAAACTAAAAATATATACATGGTGTACCTACTATTTAGAAAAATATGTTAAACATTATTTTGGAGCAACGGTGCACCCTGTATTCATCTAATCGACTTATGCAGATGGTCTGGATTATTTGAAAAAACTTTTATTCAACATTTTTGTTTGTAAACCCAACGGAAAAAGAAAGATTAGCAAGTTACGATACGTTTATGTAGGTACACACTGTATAATAACCTTTTTGGTGTGCGTCATCGATTGTTAATGTCCTTCTAACACATTACGTTGGAAGAAATGGAAAAAAGGGAAGTCTGTGATTAATCCCAATCAAAATAACACAATAATGAACCGTTTACATGTATTACAAACTTTAACCCGCTCAAGCACGACCTATCAATCGGGAGAAATTACCTCATCCAAAATAGGATGCAGACATACCTTCCGTAGCAGTAATATGTCTTACCTCTTTTTTTAATGTTCCACTGACAGTTCTCGTCTAGTCTGTACTTTGTTGTTTACGCTCAATTATTATTTATGGAAAGTGAATATTAATCTTATTGTTATATTTATTCAAATAATACAAAAATATGCCTAGATACACAGAAAAACATCAGCATTTTGAAAGTATTTTTTGTTAGATAAAGAAGCTGGTGTTTATTGATTTCATAGCCTTGTCTAATTTGGTTGGATACGATCCTGATGATTTTAGCTATAGCTATATGTCAAAATAGCAAATAAAATAAACGACATATCGAAAACCCGGATATATACGTCACAAACGATGACGCACACCAAGAAGGCTATTTTTCGTTCAAAGAATATTCTATCAATAGTTTAGAAAACACAAAAAATTTTTTTTTACATCCATAAATCTTGAAACACACTGTATAATTTACAGTGTGGAAACCACTTATGGAATAAAATTCTTTGTCATTATTTTGGAAAATTGTAAAAAATGACGAGACACGTCAACTTTTGAATTGAGTTGTGCGTTATGTAAACATAAATGTAAATGTACAGGATGATTCACGCAAGTATGCCATAGTTGGTGTTGTTTTTTTTTAACGTAACACCCTGTATATTTGCATATTTTTGAAATCCCCTTAATGAACCGATTCCAACAAACTAAATAATGTATGGTCAATTATGAATTATACAGGGTGAAATTTTTATTTTTACAGTTATTAAACACATACATAAAATACCTGATGTATTTGATTTTAATACATTAAGTTAAATGCTCAAAATGTTCTCCACCTAGTTGTTGGCAATAGCACAGTCTCCTATAGAACTCCTCCTTAACTTTGTTTAAAGTTTGAGGTGAAATATTCCGTATTTCTGTAGTTATCCTGTCTTTGAGGTCTACAATGCTAGTTGGTTGTGTTGCATATACTTTGTTCTTGAGATAACCCCACAGAAAAAAATCTAACGGCGTAAGGTCTGGCGATCTAGCTGGCCACTCAATAGTACCTCTTCGTCCAATCCATTTATTGGGGAAGATTTCATCTAAATAAATTCTTACCATTAAAGCATAATGGGGTGTTGACCCGTCTTGCTGGAACCAAACATTTTCATTCGGTGAGCTAGGATCTATTGCGTTTTGATATAAGTTTGCCAACGCAGGAATGACTTCATTTCTAAGCATATTTAAATATTTTTCAGCTGTCAAATTTCCATCTATAAATATAGGACCAATAATATGGTCGCCTATGATACCGGCCCAAACGTTCACCTTTTGAGGGTACTGAGTATGTGTCTCACGCATCCAATTAGGATTCTCTGCTAAAAAAGAATGGTACCAAGAGCTATCTCATTTCTGTTCAGCTTATTCATCAATCTTTCGCAGAAATCCATTCTACGATCTGGATCGTCTTCTGTCAACTCCTGCACAAAAGTTAATTTGTAGGGATGAAGTTTTTCTTTATGAAGACATCTTAGAACAGTTGTATGACTAACATTATTTTCACTGGCAATTTGACGTGTACTTGAAGTTGGATTATCTTTGACACTTAACAAAATATTCACTTTGACATTATCTTCAACGAAGTGTGGTTTTCTTTCCAATGGTTTGACATGTCCGAGTTCTCTGAATTGTGCATGAATTTTATACACAGTACTTTGTGAAATATTAGGCAATTCGGGATACCTGTGATTAAATAAGTTTGCCACTTCAACTTGACTTCTGCAGTTATCCCCGTACCCGATCATCATTAAAATCTCAATTCGGTGAGTCTCAGTTAAATATTTTATTGTTATGTCGACAAGGAAAGAGTGTTTGACAAAGATTTTAATTTTTCAGTATAAACTGTCAACACATCAACAACTGACAGAATAGAAAACAATCCACATTATTTACCGATTTTGTCTAATTATTGGCGTTTTTAGGCAATTTTTAGGTATTTATGATAAAATTCATGGGCGTAGCAGGTTTCATTTAAAATACAAATACGTCTAATAATCAGTTAGTTTAGATTTTTGATAAATCCATATTTAGCTAATTTTAAAAAGTACCAATATTCCTAGTGTAGTAAATTATTAATATTAAAATTCATTGTATAATTCATAATTGACCATACATTAGTTAGTTTGTTATATGGAATCGGTTCATTAAGAGGATTTCAAAAATATGCAAATATACAGGGTGTTTCATTAAAAAAAACATACTTGCGTGAATCACCCTGTACATTTAAAATCATGTTTACATAACGCACAACTCAATTCAAAAGTTGACATGTCTCGACATTTTTTATAATTATCTAAAATAATGACATAAAGAATTCTATTGTGGTCTCCACACTGTATACTATAAACTATTTGAAAGAGTTTATATTGAATTTTCATCTATCACAACCCCTCAAAACTTATTATTCGCACGTCACTGAGCTTCTCGTTAGCAAATCTATTAAAAGTTCTCAAAAAGTTTTTATATATTTTCCTAGAAGTTATATTACTTTGTAATACTCTACCATATTCAAAAATTGCTCTGAATCTACAAAACTAAACAACTTATTTCGGATTTAATTTCAAGTTTTGTTTGTTTTTGTCTGCTCATATCAGCGTGGGATCTTCTTTATATTAGAAATAATAAAAAATTTCAAAACGGGCGGAGACGTTGTGTGCATTCGCCATTATTTCATATTATGTTTCCTCAAACCTTCTCAATTATTTATAATTAAGGAGACAAAAATAATATCTTTTGATCCATGATGATGATGGGTAAAAATGTATTATAAATATCCTCATGAGGTTTGAAGGAAAGAAAAGTTTTTATTCGAAAAATCAGTGAATATTTTCTTAAATTAAAATCTGTAAATTTTGTTGACCGCATTCTCCAAAATTTGAAAAATCCGTTCGAGCTGAATTTATTAATTGTTATTAATGATATAAAGGAAAAACAAATTAGAAAAAAACAATCACGAATTGTAGTTTTTTTGCCTCAAATACAAACAAATGAAAATGATTTTTTTTATAATTTGAAGTCTGGTTGAATCAAAGAAATAAATTAAATACAGAACAATTGGTTGAATGCTTTAGATTCAAGTTCTTTTAAGAAATAAGATAGGCATCACAAAGCACGATAAATTAATGTTCATGGCAGCATATCAAAACATGCTTGTTCTTTAATTCGTCCTATTTTAATTAAATTTTCCTCCGTCTGTATTTTTATTTATGTATACCATCATTTGAAAAAAAAATTCGTTGAGAGATTGACAAATGACACTGGAGTAAGAAGAACTAAGAATGACATTAAAAGTGGCTTTTTAATGACACTCAACAGGCGTGAAATTGCGTTCCTAATATATTGAATAAAATTGGTAATTAAAATTGACAATGACATTTGGTGAAGACAAAATGATTTAAGTTAACAAACTTTTTCTGACTAAGCAGTGAAAATACAACTTTCACGCCTTTTAAGTGTCATTTTGCTCATTTTCTCAACCTTGTGAATCAAATACTCGAAAAAAACCACTAATCTTCCTACTTACACTCATTCTACAAGCAAAAGGGCAAAGGTCGAATTAGCAACTCAAAGATATCTTATTTATCTAGCTTTCCAAAATGTTTAATTCATTACCAGAAACATTAAGGACCTTTTTACTCTCCAGAAGATTTTAAATGAAGTCTCAAATAAGATGTCAATGTGGTCACAATCGAAAATAGAAATTCCCTTTATAAAAAATTCATTCTACTGAAAGAAGGAAATGAAAAAATGTAAAATATAATAATAACTATACAGGGTGGTTCTTCAGTAATTGTACCTACATAGAAGTACAGTACAATTTCACTTTAAAATATTGCGATTTTAATCAATTGGTCTTAATGAAATAATGATATTAAGAGAGATACAGGGTGCTGGACATTGCAATGAATTTTAATTTTCGTTTTTCACAATATCTTTTACCGTTTTTGACGTATATGAACAAAAATTTGATGTTTGGGGTTTTAGGATATGAGAAATCATAATTTTGTAAGTATTTCGATGTATTTTGTAGAGGGCGCCACATAGGCCACGTATGCGGCACAAATGTATACGCAAAACTTTTTTCCCTCCACATTAGCGCTACTTTTGTAAAAAATAATCAAAGCCACATCATTACAACAAAAAAAAGGTATATCTGATGTTAGTATCCCCAAATCTCAACGGTTTTAGAAATAATCACATTTCAGTAATTAACTACATGATTATTATTTGATCAAATTACGTTCCAAAAATGTAGTTGTGTGTACGATAATTAAGATGAACAGTTTTAGGGTATAGTAGCAGTTAACATGAAAAATATGTATGGTACTTTTAATATTCAAGAATAATAAATATCGTACACACAACATTTTTCGAACGTAATTTCATTGAATAATAATCATGTAGTTAATCACTAAAATGTGATTATCTCTAAAACCGTTAAGATTTGGGGATACTAACAGATACCTATACCTTTTGGAACTTTAGCTCTTTACGTCAGGGTAGGTTTGAGCGACCGGGGGTCGCGACGCAAAAGATCTGACCGTTACGTTATGTTACGTTGCTTCGTTATGTGCCTTGCTTGCGTGCGTGTACTCTCTTCTGAGTCTCTCAATCGTTTACGAAGCAGCGATTCATATGCTTCGGCCGGGAATCGAACCCGGGCCGCTCGCGTGGAAGGCGAGCATCCTACCACTTAACCACCGATGCTACATTAAAATTTTATGCAAAGCTGGTATTCGCAGTGCTGGTGATCTACTTGAATTTGTTCAGATAAATTTTTACTATTATTTCCATAATTTTTTTTGCGCGATTGATCTTTTTTGTTTATTTACAGCATCGGTTGTTAGGACGGTAGGTTGTGTTTACTGGTTTCTAAGTTTAACACGTCGGTAAGTGATTTACTAACCGTTCAGACTTCGAAAAGTAATAAATAGCATAAAAACAATTTCACCAAAATGCAAAATATATTTTAAACTGATCGAGAAGTATAAATGTCACTTTTGACATTTCGTTCATTTCGAAGAAATTTAAATTATTTTATTCGGAATTTATTTCAATACGATCGCGCAAAAGATGGTGTAAAATTGGACAAAATGATATGAAAATCAAGGGATCTAGCACATTTACTTTTCGAAATACAGGGTGTTGAAATTTTGAAAACTTGAATGTCTTAATTCTATAACTTTAAAATGGATGGATAAATTGATTTGACATTTGGCACGTTGTTTTTAAATGTAAAAGGGCATATTTTGATAGAAATAGTAGTTTGTGCAATTAGTGTGGATATGATGGCCATATCGCACGAGGATGAAGTTTTCAAGTGCGATAAGGACAATCCACACGAGTCGAACAGCATATTTTTCTACTACCCACTTAAGAAAAAATCTAGAAAATAAAAATTTCTATAAACTGTAATATAACTTTAAATTAAAAATTTAACAATTTAATTCTTTTGTGGTAAACGTACAGGGTTATTCATTATAAATTTCCCACCCCCTATCATCGTTATTATTACTTTTAGAAAAAAAAAGTCTTAGATAAAAGTTGTTTGGTTACAGCTGAATTTTCTTAATATTCTATCAAAAGTTCAGTAGCGTGCGTATTTAAAAATATATAATATGTTACCCCTACCTCGTACCGTTTTTCAGTTATGAAATGTTGTAAATCTGAGTTTTACTAATTACTGTAAATATGAAAAAGATAATTCATCAAAGTAAGCTATGAAAATGACAACTAATATGTTTGATAATTGACATTTTGCATAAAAAGAAATTATAATTGTCATTTTCATACCTTACTTTGATAAATTATCTTTTTCATATTTACAGTAATTACAAAAACTCAGATTTTCAACATTTCATAACTGAAAAACGGTACGAGGTAGGGGTAACATATTATATATTTTTGAAATAAGAAAAAAAAGTCCATTCCAAAAATGTGAAAATATACAGGGTGTACCATTAAAAAAATAACTATTACTTTTTGTATCCCCTTAAATACGCACGCTACTGAACTTTTGATAGAATATTAAGAAAATTCAGCTGTAATCAAACAACTTTTATCTGAGACTTTTTTTTCTAAAAGTAATAATAACGATGATAGGGGGTGGGTAATTTATAATGAATAACCCTGTACAGTTCTTGAATGTCCAATTTGTTAATGCTACGGTTTCCCTTTTTAAATATACGATGCTGTTATAAGTAGATGTTGCCAGTCGGACTCCCTCATGAAGGGTACCGTACCATTATCTATAATAATGAATATTCTGCTAAATATTTCAAACGTCTACCTGTTGTCGTTATTAATATCAAGCAGAATAGTTATTTAAAAATAAAATTAACAATAAATAAAAACTTCTTCACGGGGAATCGAATCCAGGTCTAACGTGTGAGAGTCTGGTTTCCTTACTACTCGACCACCGAGGAATATGCAAATTGTTTATCTATAACGTCAGATGTATTACATAATTTTTGCTTAAACTTTAAACTTTAGTTCCTACCGTGTGTTCCGCGACACGTTCTACCTTTTTTTTGTTGTAATGATGTGGCTCTAATTATTTTTCACAAAAGTAGCGCTAATGTGAAAGGCAAAAAAGTTTTGCGTATAACATATATGCCGCATACGTTGGCTATGTGACGCCCTTTACAAAATACATCGAAAAAGGTGGAAAATTATGATTTCTTATAGCCAAAAACCCCCAACAACAAATTTTTGTGCATATATCTAAGTCAAAAAGCGTTAAAATTATTGTAAAAAAACGAAAATTAAAATTTCATGTTTAACACCCTATATCTCCCTTAATATCAACATTTTATTAAGGCTAATTGGTTTAAATCGCAATATTTTGAAGTGAAGATTGTTATGTACTCCTATGTACAATTACTTAAGGACCATCCTGTATATTACTATTGGAAATAGATCTATTATTTCACGAGTTCAATATGAGTATTTAATATTCTACCAGAAGAAGAAGATCCAGTGAAAATACTTTGAAGGGTTTCCTTGGCAACGTTAGTTAGTTTCTGAATTTCTAATATTTTTCACCATTTTTTTGTTACTGTTACACAATTGAGTAAATTTTGTAAAAGTAGGCTTTTTAAATTACCTACTCCTACAAATCTGTGAATAATTTGCAGCAAGACCAAGAGCAGACTAGCAAGACCGATACCATCACCAAGACTGTCTGAATTGGTATATTGGAATTTTTGGTTCTTCCTTTGCTCATCACTAGTTGATTCCAAGACAGCTCCGGGAATGAATGAAGGAGATGAAGACTACATCAATACGAGATAGCCGGCCCTGCTTGGTTTTGATAACTTCGCGTATTTCATTCATTTTTTCCAACCCTGGTATATTGAAACCCTTTTCACAACTTAAGTTATAATTTTTGGTTCAGTTTTGCACATGGCATGTTCCGGATTTCCAAGGTCTAACTAGTTTCGTGATGTAAGGTGAAAATTTCAAGAATATAATGAGGATGTACTTTTTGAAATCGACTGAATTCAAATATGAAAAGCACGCAAGCGTAGGGAGAACATGCAATATTATTATTTTCAAGATTAAACTTTTATATAAAAATAAACTGGAAAGTTAATTTTTAACTTGAAATTTATCAATAAATAGTTTAAATTGGGATTTGGAGAAATTTAAACCTGTTACCTGTAATTTTTTCTCGCACATCCTGCCGATGTAGATCTGTTTTATGAAACTTGTGTGATATTTTTAACATATTTTTTTTCGAATTTATATTTTCCAACGAAAATTATCGAGATTTCCATAAAAATTAATTTATTTTTCTTCCTAATTAACATATTTCCATTAAAAACTAAACAATTTCAATAAATCCCTTTGTTATGACAGTTAAATAAAAAAATATTCAATAATCGTGAAAAAAATTATAAAAACCATTTTGATAACATCGTTACTACCCCTAGTTTTATTCTATAGAAATAATAACGTCGATATCATTCCATTTCATTCCAACGTAAAGAAAACCGCCATTACAGGTGAAAAGCTAAGAAAACCACCTACCTAAATATCGTTGTATATCTCGACTATTAAATCGAACTCTATAAACGATTGTAATAGTTCCACATGGCCTTAAACGTTTCGTATTCGATTAATTATATCATCCCCCCTACTCAATCACTATGAATATTTAAAACGCGTGTTGTTTCTTTCAAACTCCATACCGCCGTCGAGCTATCTTCAACAAAGGGCACACGCGAACTGGCAATCACGCTTGCCGACAGTGCGCTTGTGCCCCTTTCTCGACTAACCCCACTCCCTACTATTGCATTATGGATATTTTGTGTATATGGCCAATTTCTCCTGCTACCGAGGGGTGGGCGAGGAATTTTTAAACAGGTGGTGGAGTTGACGGGATAACAGCAGGAATATTAAAGGAGATAAATAAAATGAGACATGGTAAAAGTGAATTTTTATGTTTCCAAACGCTTTTTGGCGAGTTTCTCTATTTTATTTCGACTTAATACACTCGAAAATATACCTTCGATCGTTTCCAACTGAATAATTTATTTTTTTGTGTGTGTAAATCAAAGAAAAGGAAAAGGGATGATTTTTGAAGGGTTTTTTTTGTAAAGAACTTACTCCTCGGGCTGTATACCACGACAGGCGTCGATTTACAGTCCATCAGATACTTTGAATTCAAGTCTAACATTAACTTCAATTCAGTCACAGAGACTTCCCTTTTTCTTGAATATTTTTCACTTTTCTTACGTAAAATGCAGTTAAATTTTACAATTGACTTCTTATAGTTCAGGAAAATTATAAAAAATACAAAATTACATTTCCTTGGCTTATTTTCATAAAAAAAACCCTTTTAAAATAAATTTAATGATACGGTACTGCTATAGTAGTTCGAGCTTTGACTAAAAATATACCAGTATGGTTTTATGTTTCTCTCGCATTCAATTAATGGACATGATAAAAGTTAGTTGAAAGAAGAATTTGGAAAAGTTGAGGAGCAAAAAGATCCTTGCTGTTGTAAATAAATTTGGGTTGCAAATGTATCGTCAGTCAGTAAGAAAATTCAATTCTTTGTATCAGGTTGGCAAATAAGAACGACCATCGGCCATATCGTGTATTGTAATACAGTTTTGAACAAAATGGGCTAATAGAAACAGCTGAAATTTCCCATCAGTTTCCTAGACAGAGGAAGTCACCAGGTCGGTAACTGTCTTCAAATGTGCTTCCCTCTGAGCTCTTGTAAGTTTCTTAGAGAGAGGTGTTTC
>CAJUYG010000390.1:150383-170658 GCA_910591675.1 Galerucella calmariensis | reverse complement strand
GGTAACTGTCTCCAAATGTGCTTCCCTCTAAGTTCTTGTAAGTTTCTCAGAGAGAGCTGTTTCGTCATAGAGTTTACAACTAATTCTTCCTCAGTGTCCAGTCACCAGGTCGGTAACGTCTTCAAATGTGCTTCCTTCTGAGTCTTTGAAAGTCTCACAGAAAGAGGTGTTTCATCATAGAGTTTACAACTAATGCTTACTCAGTGAGCAGTGTCCAGTCACCAGGTCAGTAGCTGTCTTTAAATGTGCTTCCCTCTGAGTTCCTACTTTCCTCTGAGTCCTTGTAAGTCTCACGTAAAGAGGTGTTTCATCATAAAGTTCACAACTAATGCTTCCTCAGTGAGCAGTGTCCAGTCACCAGGTCGGTGACTGTCTTCAAATGTGCTCTCCTCTGAGTCCTTGCAATTCCCCCAGAAAGAGGTGTTTTATCATAGAGTCTACAACTAATGCTTCCTCAGTGAGCAGTGTCCAGTCACCAGGTCGGTAACTGTCTTCAAATGTGCTTTTCTCTGAGTCTTTGTAAGTCTCACAGAAAGAGGTGTTTCATCATAAAGTTTACAACTAATGCTTCCTCAGGTCGGCAACTGTCTTTAAATGTGTTTTCCTCTGAGTCCTTGTAAGTTCTTACAAAGAGAGGTGTTTCATCATAGAGTTCACAACTGAGCAGTGTCCTGTCACCAGGTCAGTAACTGTCTAAAAATGTACTTCCCTCTGAGTCCTTGCAAGTCTCACAGAGAGAGCTGTTGGCTGGGTCAGGGCAGTTTTCCTTTTCACTGCATTATCCTCACCTGTCTTCTTTCTTGCCCCTCATCTACTGTTGTGTATGCTTAGCTCTGCCTCTAGCCAGTGATCTGGGACTAGACACCACCATATAGAGTGAATCCACTTGTTATATCTGACCGTAGGTAGCTGAAATTCCGGCTCTTCTTATTTTTCTGTGGATGTCGGGTCTTCGCTTATATGGGTCCTCTTGAACTTGGGCCAGCAGCTGAGTTAACCGTCTTGTCATCTGTTGTTTGGGGCCCAAGGGCATCCCTTGCAGCTCGCTGGATTTTCTCTCTGGCAGTTCACTGGTTGGAATGGTATTGTGTTCAGACCTTGGTCCTTACTCACTCTTAAAGTGTTGAATATGATACTGTAATTGGCAGTAGTCACTTTAAACCAGTCAGAATTTTTTATATCATCAAATTAAATCTGCAATTTTGATAATGACCAATGTTATAATATTTGACGTAAAAGTTGAGTATTCTTAAACTGACAATGTTGATAATATTATGAACCGAGACACTACCGCCTGGATAAGCACTAGAAAATAGTGAAAAAATGAATAATGTAGATTATGTGGAATGAAAGAAAAATCCTTTGTTCGTATACTTGCGGAATCCCATGGGAAAAAATCTGGGAGGATGCTGGATAGAACAGGAAGACTCATTAAAATGAGGCCTGTGAATATTTCTCGGGAACTAAGTCTAGAAGAAGAGAATAGATTTTTATTATTATTATTATTAGAATAAATAACAAAAATGTTTCGGTAACAAAAAATAACAATCTAATTTGTACGTCTCTCTAAGAGCAACCGATCAAATCCTCGAACATGAAATCTAATAAATAAAGTTTGTCTCAGCACTAGGTACATCCTTTGACATTATTCACCAACGTCGGCGCTCCCTCAAACAAATCAATAATAAAATTACAGGATTATGCCTACACATGTAGTGCTATCCAGATACAATGAATTCACTCAGTCACATTGTTCTTGTCTCCCCAAAACTTCGGCATCAGCAGATATGTTAAATTTCCTATATTATACATAGATATATAGGTATAAAGGGAAAACTGGAACATATGGAACATTAAAATATAAATTTATTCCACACGTGGTACGTACAACATTTAATAGTTGTTTGATTTTGATACTTTTTTAAATAAGGAATGAAAATGTAGATGGTTTAAGAAGAAATAGAAATAATTTCTAAGAATGATGTAATTAAATGTACAGAGCATTTTAATTAGAACTACCCACCTATAGCTTTAAAACCCTCTTTCCCCTATGGTCACCCCTATGGCCACATCAGAAGAGGATCTGTATCTGTAGAGTGGGGAGGGTGAGTGTAGGCTCACAGCACTTAGGACACATGTGACCCACTGTACATCCTCCCGAGGAGTTTTCCTCTTAGGACATCGTCCATCCGGACACTCGCATATCACATGCCTGACAGTTTCATCTTCCTGTTCACACATCCTGCATATGGGTGTGTCCACTAGCCCCATAGTATGGAGGTGTTTCCTTAGTTGACAGGGGCAAGTCAGAAATCCTACTGTTAAACGTGGGTTTTTCCTGGTCATCGCCAAATATTTCTTCGGCGCCAGCTTTCCAGGGTCGCCCAGGGTGATCGTGGCAAAACTACATCCTTTGATTCCATCCCATCTCTTAAGGGATTGAGCATGGGTGTAACGTTTGGCTAGTTCCGTAATTGTCGAAGTCGTTAGGCCGTAGGTGTCACTGGGTCCTAGAATTTTGAGACCAGCGGCTTCCCTGGCTAAAGAATCGGCAATGCGATTTCCTTTACTCCTGTCGTGCCCTTTAATCCACTTCAGGATAATATTGTTATCTGCCGAGGCGTCAGCTAAATCTTGCTGGCACTCTGGTACTAGCCTCGGTATAACACGTTGTCTGTTCAAGGCTAATAGGGCTTGTCTACTATCAGTGCAGATTGTTATGTTTTTGCCAGAAATTCCTCTTCTAGTTAGTTCTTTTGTGGCAATTGAGATACCAGCCAGCTCTGTTTGAACCACGCTGGTATCGTTTCCCATTCCCCACTTAATCTTTAGGCTTAGTGCTCTCGAGTAAACTCCACATCCTGAGCCTTCTTTCATTTTCGAACCATCTGTATATATGCGTATTGCATTTGCAGTAACTGCCTCTGTATTCTGTTTTATTTGTATTTTGTAGGGTTTGTTAAAGAAAAACCCGGGTTCAATCGCATCATTGGCTGCCTGCAGTAGAGGTAGCGCAGTAAGCGCTTCCTGCCATGTCTGCCTGCCATGCCTGTCAGACCAGTAATTAGTTCCATTGCTGCGGTTGGTGTTGTTCTCATGGCTCCTGTGATGTTTAAACAAGCCATTCGCTGTATTTGATATAATTTTTGGATGGCCGCTGCTTGTAAAACCTTCGGTCCCCATGCAATTGCTCCATACGTTAACATGGGACTTATTGTTGCAGTGTGACCACACGGGGTGACAGACCACACGTGCGTCCCACTGTCCTCCGACACTGCTCATAAGCCACATATGCTCTTTTTGCTCTGCTGTGTAGAGGAGAGTTCCATGTTAGATTCCTATCGAGGGTCATACCAAGGTATTTCACCTCTTCCGAAAAGTTTAGTTTGCTTTTGAAGATTTCGGGAGGTTTTAAACCCGATAAACTTCTTTTCCTGGTGAAAAGGACCATCTCAGTCTTTCTGGGATTGATCGACAGTGAGTGTTCCTTACACCATGTTTCAATTAATTTAAGCCCATCCCGCGCTCTATCGCACAGTGTGTTCACAAATTTGCCAGTCTGTAAGATAACTATGTCATCTGCGTATGCAATTGTGGTGATTAATCAGGGTGTCTAGGACTATGTTCCACAGAAGGGGTGATAAGACTCCTCCTTGTGGACATCTCCTCATGACCAGTCCTCTTACTGTGATGTCTTCTACATTGATACTTATTGCTCTACTAGAGAGCATCTTGAGTATCCATTCTCCTACTACCAGAGGTACATTCCTGGAGTTGAGTTGCTGGGTAATTGTTGGAAAGGTTGTTTTATCAAACGCTCCCTCGATATCTATGAATATACCCAGGGTGGATTCTTTGTTGTCCAATGATCTCTCGATTCTGCCAACCACTTGGTTAAGGGCCGAATCAGTGGACCTTCCCGGAGTATGTGCATGCTGATTTGGATGAATTGGGTTGTGCACTAGCACTTCATCTCTCATATACCGCTCGCATAACATCTCCATTGTTTTCAAAAAGAACGATGTGAGTTTCGAACATTATGTAACATTTCTTGTCGATATTCTTTGACGTTAATCATCTATAGGTGATGGCTGAGTGGCATAAATAAAGGTTTTCATATGTTCCCATAAAAAAAGCTCTAAGGGAATTGAATCGGGTGACCTCTAGGTGGTCATTTCAACAAAGAGCCTCGTATACGAGTACGGAATTATTCGCTTAAAAACCGTTTCACATAGAGAGCTTCAGATATTCTTGTTGACTTCTACGCTTCATATCCTTATACTATTCGTTCTTTTTCAGATATACGACTTTCGGTAAACTACAATAATACTATCTTATTGAAACGTCAAAGCTGTTATTGTAACTAAATGTAAGCTGTGGAAACCCTCTTCCTTTTGAAAGGAAAATGGAAAAGTGAGTTATTAATTTTTAATCAAAATAATTCAATTTAGAATCACAATTACATGGAAATAATCGGTTTTCAATCGAATCATTGAGGTATCTAAGTGGGTAAGTTTCTAATCAGAAAAAAAGGCTCCGTATTTCCTGTCCGAACGACCAATTTACTTGAGAAATTGTTGTTTCGAGACTCTGAAACACTGTCTTAATACGCCATTAGATAGAAATCACTGCCTAACCGACAACCGTTAAATCCAGCTCGTTATTACTAGGGCTAATGCAACGACTAAACTTCAAAAAAATATATATTTCTTTGAATGGGGAATTTGCACCAAATAAATATTGACCAAAACAAAGTTTATTTTGGTCCTAAACTGTAGAATAGTCCTCTTAGTAATTGAACTAACTAAATCCTTATCAAAAATGATTATTATCGTCAGAATGACATTTTATGTGATCCCTACCTGTTGTTAAATATTTTGGCTAGACTAGTTTGGCTAGTTTGATTGGCTTAATATATAGGGTGGTCCTTGAGTAATAGTTTAAAGTGAAATGGAAGATTCTTGGACTAAGAATATAACAATCTGACACAACTTATTTTAATAAAATATTGATGATAAGAAAGATACAGGGTGGCAAACTCAATGTCAAAAATGTTGTTCCTCGGTAAATTGGAAGGTTTTTGATAAACAAACGTAGAAATTTTAAAATAGGGGTGTTAGGGCTTGGGAAATCATAATATGTTATCTGTTTCGATGTATTTTCTAGAGGGCGCTACAAAACCTATGTTTTTGGTGTAATTGTGCGATTAACTTATTTATCGTTAACGGTATCCCTCTATTTATTGAAAAATATTAAAGTTGCAACATTTTTGCGACAAAAAGGTATACTTATCATTAGTCTCAAAAGTTACTGGTTTTCGAGATATCCGCATTTTTAAACCACCCTTCATAATTTTTATTCCATTTATTAGCACAAAAATAATAATGTTAGAAGGCGCTGATGTCAGCAAATTTATTTTCATCTATAATATAGCAAAAACATCGATAATTTGCAATAATTTTGCCATAACTTTCCTCAAGCATGTTGCTTTGAGTTAACAACAAGACGCCTTCGGCATCCGGTTGTTACCAAGCAGTACGCTTTCGAAATCTATGACAATATTATTGCAAATCATCAATGTTCTTGCTATATTATAGCTGATGATAATTATTAGATAATTTGTTAGATGTATTTGTATATTAAACAAAACCTGCTACGCTCATGAATTTTATCATAAATACCTAAAAATTGCCTAAAAACGCCAATAATTAGACAAAATCGGTAAATAATGTGGATTGTTTTAAATCGGTAAATAATGTGGATTGTTTTCAATTCTGTCAGTTGATGATGTGTTGACAGTTTATACTGAAAAAGTAAAATCTTTGTCAAACACTCTTTCCTTGTCGACATAACAATCAAATATTTAACTGAGACTCACCGAATTGAGATTTTAATGATGATCGGGTACGGGGATAACTGCAGAAGTCAAGTTGAAGTGGCAAACTTATTTAATCACAGGTATCCCGAATTGCCTAATATTTCACAAAGTACTGTGTTCATGCACAATATCAGAGAACTTGGACATGTCAAACCATTGAAAAGAAAACCACACTTCGTTGAAGATGATGTGAAAGTGGTTAAGAGAGTTAAGAGAATCCAACTTACACGTCAAATTGTCCGTGAAAATAATGTTAGTCATACAACTGTTCTAAGATGTCTTCATGAAGAAAAACTTCATCTACAAATTAACTTTTGTGTAGGAGTTAACAGAAGTCGATCCAGATCGTAGAATGGATTTCTGCGAAAGATTGATGAATAAGCTGAACAGAAATGAGATAGCTCTTGGTACCATTCTTTTTTCTGACGAATCAACATTCACATTGAATGGAGAGGTAAATCGACAGAACTGAAGATATTGGTCAGCAGAGAATCCTAATTGGATGCGTGAGACACATACTCAGTACCCTCAAAAGGTGGTCCTATGTTTATAGATGGAAATTTGACAGCTGAAAAATATTTAAATATGCTTAGAAATGAAGTTATTCCTGCGTTGGCAAACATATCACAACGCAATAGATCCTAGTTTACCGAATGAAAATGTTTGGTTCCAGCAAGACGGGGCAACACCCCATTATGCTTTAATGGTAAGAACTTATTTAGATGAAATCTTCCCCAATAAATGGACTGGACGAAGAGGTACTATTGAGTGGCCAGTTAGATCGCCAGACCTTACGCCGTTAGATTTTATTCTGTGGGGTTATCTCAAGAACAAAGTATATGCAACACAACCAACTAGCATTGTAGATCTCAAAGACAGGATAACTACAGAAATACGGAATATTTCACCTCAAACTTTAAACAAAGTTAAGGAGGAGTTCTATAGGAGACTTTGCTATTGCCAACAGCTAGGTGGAGAACATTTTGAGCATTTATTTTAATGTATTAAAATCAAATATATCAGGTATTTTATGTATGTGTTTAAGAACTGTAAAAATAAAAATTTCACCCTGTATAATTCATAATTGACCATACATTATTTAGCTCGTTGGAATCGGTTCATTAGGAGGATTTCAAAAATATGCAAATATACAGGGTGTTTCATTAAAAAAAACAACACCGACTATGTACATTTACATTTGTTTACATAACGCACAACTCAATTCAAAAGTTGACGTGTCTCGGCATTTTTTATAATTTTCTAAAATAATGACATAAAGAATTTTATTCCATAAGTGGTTTCCACACTGTATAAGTTAATCGCACAGTTAAACCAATTACATAGCTTTCGTGGCGCCTTCTAGAAAATACATCGAAACGGATAACATATTATGATTTCCCAGGCATTAAAACCCCTATCTTCAAATTTTTACGTTTGTTTATGCAAAATCTTCCAATTTACTGAGAAAAAACATTTTTGACATTTCAACTTTGCCACCCTGTATCTTTCTTATCATCAATATTTTATTAAAGGAAGTTGCGGCAGATTGTAATATTTATAGGCGACTTTGGACCATTACTTAGGACCACCCTGTATATTTTTCTTACTTAATATCTGTACAACTGTGCAATGGAACCAAGAAAAACTATATCTTTAAAATTGTTACTTAAGAAGAAAATTTAATAGTGAAAAGCTCAATAGATTTATCTGTTCATTGACGACTTCATAATATTGTCTTATAATTTCTAATTCTTCAAGGAAATCTTCACTATAACAGTTGAATATTTTTTGCTAACAAAAATATACCGAAACCATCTGTTTTCGTTAAATCTATCGGAATAACCACTCCCTTTCCACATAGTTATGACTGTCATTAAACCGGTTTAATAAACATCAGAAACAAATGTAAGGAAGGGAAGGAATTCGATATAAAAAAAAACAGAACGTGATTTTTCCGGGTCTAATAATTTGTTCAACACAATAATTCCGCGCCGCTTATTTCGACTGGAACAAAGCGGGAATGTATGTTCTTGAATGGTCTTTCGTCTTGTTCTATATCGATTTTCTTCTGAGCTCAGCGAACGCTGCTAAAACCGAGTCTGATATATTAAAATGTAATATAGAAACAATTATGTATATACGATATGTCCCCCTAAAGTTGGAATCATATGGAAAACTTTCTTATTATTAATTTTAGGAAAAAAAGGTAATTCCTCATAAAATTATCTAAAACCTAAAATACAGTCATCAAATATCAAATTTTTTAGTCGTATACGAGGTTTGTCAAGAATTATGAGTTTTACTCAAGAGTAAAGTACCTTTTTTGACAATATCGAAAAATGTTACTAAAAAAAGTTGATCAAAATTAAAAATTACGATTAAATAATATGTAATTACATCCATTTAAATGGAAATTCCAGGTTATTTTATTTTTTACTAATGTTTCTATTTTGAATGAACATTTATCTCTTGTGATTACGAAACACATGATAATTTTTTAGGTTTTCCATGTTTTTTTAATAATTTTGCATTTAAAACGCGGAATAAGTGCATATTCATTTATTTTGCAAATAATAAAATACATTCAAGAACTAAGTTATAAAATTAACATCATACTAATGTTAGAAACAAACAAATTTAATTTTTACCCATACTAATGCTTCGACATATCCAACTTTTTTAAGAAACATTTTTCGATATTGTCAAGTTTAAAGGTACTTTACCCTTGAGTGAAACTCATAATTTTTGACAAACCTCGTATACGACTAAAAAAATTTGATATTTGATGACTGTATTCTAGGTTTTAGATAATGCAGAACTTTTTATGAAGAATAACTTTTCTTCTTAAAATAAATAATAAAAAAGTTTTCCATATGATTCCAACTTAGGGGTTTCTATTTCAGACTAAAGCGAATATTTTTAATGAATGCATAAGTCAAAGACATTGTCGCCTGAATGGGCACCTAAAAAAGCTCAAAATATTGGAGGAAGAAGAATGTAGATTTTGTGGCATGAAAGAAGAAACCTCCATCCACATACTTTCCAACTGCACAGCATTTCAGAATCCTAGAGCACAACACCAGAGGGTCTATTCACTAACAGTGAGAGCTCCTACGAGAGTACACACTTAATAAAGTGCGCATGCGAACTCTCTCGAAATTGCAAATTATGATATAGCCCGCATGCGTACTTTATAAGTGTGTACTCGTAGGCGCTCTCACTGCTAGTGAATAGACCCCCTGGGAGATTACTGGATAGAAGAGGAACATTTACCTAAGTTGAAGCCAGTAGATATCCTAAAATTCCTCTGGGAAATAGGACTAAAGGTTCGGGAAAAAAAATTTTATAACAAAGGTGGTCTCGAAAAACGCCTGGAAATTATTTTCAGCATTGTAGGTCCACCGCTAGAGGGCGTATTTGACAGCTAAAATTTTAAAATGCATAATTTTTCAAAATTTATTAGATTAACGAGCATATTAAATATTATAATCAGATTCCTCGACAAATTCTGCATATTTTTTATACGACTAGTTCAAGTATATCTCTTCAAATAAGGGGTGGGGGAGAGTGGGAACCTTGTTACGAAAAAACGCCTGTAATTCCGGTTCTGATTAACCGATTTTAATAAACTTGATGTTGTTTGGGAGAGCTTTTGTTGAACAATCGAAAATTTGTAAATATGAAGCAATCTGATCAATAATATAATTGCTAGAGGGCGCTGTTTTATTTTTTTAATATTGTGTTTTCTCGTAACAATTTTGAATGGAAGCATACAAATTGAAATAGATCTTTAAAAAGAAGACTGAATTAGTAATAAAACACTACAAACCGCAAGGCGATATCTCTTTTCTATCCAGAGATATCGTAAGAAACAGGTAAATTGCGGGAATTCTTCTTCCAGAAACGGTGGCTCTAAGAAAAAAAGTTTTTGCACATTTTTTTATAGAGAATTTTATGTTCTATTTTGGTTGGGACAATTTTATGATAAAACTTACCGTTTTGCTGAAAACATTTTTTTTGAGGTTTTTGACCACGAATAATTTTTTTTCCAATTGTCGGAATGATGAGGACCTTTCAGGTGTTATTTTTAGGTATGTTTTGAACACCTACACTCACTTTCAGCTTGCTGGGAATTTATGTACCTTCACTTTTCTTTTTTGGTCTGATTTGACCGGATTATTTAGCACGAAAAATATAATTTTTTTTAAAGTTTAGTGTAAATGTTTCTGGAATTGATTTGAACTTTTCTTTAAAGTTAAACAACAACGACCCCAACCGATCTCTATAACCATTTCGTCTTTGCAAAACAATGTATATTGCGAAACGAATAGGAATGTGTTAATATTTGCCGAAATTACTACGAAATTCTGATAACAATAGAACATTGGAAGGTTTCCGTACCGCCTAATACAGCTCACGTTTATGTGAATTAAACAATACACCATCAATGACATTAATAGCATAACCAAAGCAACATTATACAATTTCCCATTGTAGATAACTTTCAATATTATTTGTCGTATTCAGATAACTCAATAAAGGATACTTTTTTTAATAGTTTTACTTTTAATAAAGTTTTCAAATTTGGAAATTTTATAGATTTTGATGTACTCTTTTTGAATTTCAACTAGATATAATCAAAAGCGTTCTTATCGCGCGGGTTCAAAGGTCACTAACCATATGTATCAAATCATAAGACACAGAGGTTACCAAAATGTGAGATTACAAATATACCCGGAGAATGCTTCCTGCACACTGCGGTTGACGAATTTCCACTTTTTTATTCATTATCGAAATAATCTTTCAGATTAAGTACAATTTTTTTTGCTTGAGGATGCAAAATACCGGAAAATTGTTTCTTATTATTAATATTGTCACTTTGAATTTATTGTCAAAGTGACATAACTGACCTTTAAATAAAAACTTTGCTGGTAGAAGTCTTTTTAGAATCGCTGAAAACTCGATAAATATCCTTTTTCTAATTTTGACATATAAAGTGACACTTTTTGAAACTGATTGACATTATGAAACGTCTTACTTTTTGTAACTAGTTGCGTAAAGTAAAATTTTATGCAATTGGTGACGAAAAATGTAGTTCAAAATTAGTGACAAAAAGAATTATTCTATTTATTAAACTGTTATAATACAAGTTAAAAACATAAATTATAAATTAATTAATTATTATAAATATTGATAACACAATAATTGCAATTATTCAAATTAATTCCCGACGACATATTTTTTTCATTGCTCGAACTTGCTGTTATTTGGGAAACGGCGCACATTGCATTAGATGGTTCACCAATTATTTCTTGTGCTATAAGTTTTTTATTATTCATCCTCCGCAACAGAGGTAGATTTCCAACCTCCATGCCTCTTTAATTTTAAAATATCAGCGCCACTGTCTGCTAGGAAAGATGCAGAGCTTCTTCTGAAGCAGTGGCCAGTATATAGAACAGGATTTGAAAGACCAAGAAATTGTGCAATAACTTTTGTGTTAATTCCCACAGGATTTCTGGTACATTCTCCATTCGCATATTTTACAAAAAATATGTTGTGTTTAAAAACCTGGGGACGCAACTAAATATATTTTCTTAATATTTCACCAAGATTCGTGTTTTCAATGTCTCCAGTGGTAGGTAATTGCAAACTGCCGTATAACTTTTGTTTTTGAAGGTGGGATATCAACACGTCTATAACATTTTCAACTGGAAGAAATGTTAATTCAGCTTTTTTGCATGCTCCTGCCATTCCAATTATCATTGCAGCCTTAGCCATTAAGTATTCTTTGTCATCAGCTTCCACTAAAAATTTGGCAAAATCTTCTTTAATACCTAAGAACTTTTGACTTTTTAGCACTATACCCGTCCGCTTGCCTTTTAATATATGCTACCAAATTTGTATATTTTTTAATATCAATATTCCTTTTCAGATTTAGTTCAGACTTTAGGCCTTGTACACATGAGGGCGTTAGACGCCGCGTTGAGCGCGCGTTGGCAAATTGTGAAACCGTACACATGAGGGCGTTGGACGCCGAGTCGAGTGCACGTTGGCTGACAGCGCTAAACACGGCATCGGGCAGTTGGACCAGCGTACTCAGTGGGAACACATGGAGTTAGAGAAGTTTACCTGTTTTTGGTTATTGTACCGTAGATACAAGGCTCGGCAAAGAAGACAAAGACGATGGCAAACACATCCACAATCTCCTGCCAAGCAGACTTTTTCAAAACTCCATTTCTATAATCTGGACACTCCATATCTTCTTTTTTCGACTTCATCAATAAACAATTCTGTGTCAAACGCTTCCGCATCCATTGTACATACACAAACAGATCAAAACAATGGTAAGATCACTCACAGATCACACAATTCTCGTCAAAACCGAGCAAAAGCGCGCGCTCGACTGAGCACATGTGTACGTTCTAATGCCCAGTATAGTAACTCGAAGCGCGCTGCAAACGTAGCGGTTGAAGTGAAAACTACAAGCGTCGCGTTTTGGCGACGTTGACACAAAACGCGCGTTTGCATGTATACGATCCCATTTGTTTCTATGTATTTGGCTAACGCGCGTTTGACAAACGAGCGCTCAACGCGGCGTCTAACGCCCTCATGAGTACAAGGCCTTAACATTGAGTAAAGTGTCCATAATGTGGGAACTTTTAGATCTTTCTTACCCTCAAAATATGCAAGTAAAACTTTCTCATTAATATGTTTAATTTTCTTCTTATCACACCACGTAACAAATTTTTCGTATGCCAAATCTTAAACTGCCTTTGACTTTTTGGGAATTACTGATAATAGAGCATTACCTGCTGCCTCTTCAATATCGCTTGGTAGCTCTTCAGAACTTGAATCACTCATTTTTTAAAAATAAAACTAAAAATATATCAATCTCGCTGAAAACCTTCTAGACGTTTTTAGAAAATGTGAAACTGACAACTAACATGAAGTAACAGCAACAAATTAAATTTATGTTTTCCAAATTTTTATCAATTATATTAAATTTTATTTTTTTATTACTTTCTTCAAAATTAGAAAAAATCTTGTATGCAATACGTTACGAAATGAAATTTTGTGTAACTTGTGAGTTTTTGCGAAACTCACTTCTTTCGTTCCGCAAAAATCTCACGCGTTATACAAAATTAGGCATTTCGTAACTGATGACTCCCGTCAAAATTGCATATTTTATTCTTACGGATTCATCTTATTATTACACTTATTCATCTTACGGATTTTATTTGGAAATTATGATTAAACGCAAAAAAAGAAAACAGAAACGGTGAGTATGTCTTTGTTGAATCGTATGACCGGCATGATAAGACTGCATTTGACTATAATTACCTACAATTTATTTATCTACCTTTTTATCCATAAAGTCAATAGTTTTGTGTTCTCAAGCGTGCATTTTGGTCATTACTCATTATTTATCCAAACTGTAACATTTACAGGGTGTTTCTAAATTCTTGCGACAAAATTCAGGTGATTCCTCGTATGAAATTAAGATGGGTCTTTCCTATAACAAAATTTTCTCAGCCCACCCCTTTCCGAGATATCTCCCTTAACAGGTGGTGACTAAAATTGAGTTTTTATTTTTTTTTCTAAAATTTCAGTAAAGATAGAAACTTGAAATTCTGTAATATTCGTGCACTCGCAAAGGACTAACCACGGGTATTTTTTCAATATTTCTGTTAGATTATACGGGGTTGAAATTAGCAACTCTTACTTTATCAAAACTTTTTTTCGAAATGTGGTTTATGAAATAAAATTTAACTTAAGATCCTTGTTTTATTGAAAAACTTTTTTATTCTTCATTTTTCCCCAAACCGATAGCTGCAAAGGAAAAAATAAACACCATAATTTATAATTTTTTAAATAAATTAATTGGAAAACAGAAAAGATGTAAAATGTAATACGATTCATAATAAATACTGAAAATGCACGAAAATTACAGAATAAATTTTAGAATAAAAAATAAAAACTTAATTTCAATCACCACCTTACATGGGGGTTATCTCGAAAAAGTCTGAGCTGAGGAAATTTTGTTATACGAAAGACACATCTTAATTTCATACGAGCAATCACCCTCTGAATTTTGTCGCATGAATTTAGAAACACCCTGTATATAATGAAGAAATATGTATTATACAGTGCTATTCAAAAGTCCCCTCCCCCCTTCGTATCTTTTGAACGGCTACACTTACATTAATAAAATTTGTAGGGTGAAAATAAAGTGTTGTAAACTTCTCCACGAATGGTAACAGGTGACGTAATAGTAATAGATGACGTCACAGTGCCACTCTGGCTAATAATTTTAAATAGGACCTTATAGCAAGTGATATCTCGTTTGAAAGGCATTGACATTGGCTACATAGCCATATTAATTTTGTTTGGGTTTAAACTAATTTTGACGGGTAAATTAAATAAATCTTAAAATTATTATTTCACATTTAAATATTGAAGATTTTTCAGTCTGCCTCTGGTTTTGTCCAAAAAATTGACGTTTTTAATTTAATAGTATTTGTTGCTTTGCAATACCCAATTTCCAGAAAAAGTCAATGTTTGGGCAGGTATTTTGGGAAACCACATAGTTGGTCCTGTCTTCCTAAATTCAAATTTAAGCGGTGAAGTGTATCTGGAGATGTAACAAAATGCAATTGAGCCGTTAATTCTTGAAATTCTGGAAGATAATCCAGATGAATTCGGCCATCTGGAAATAACATTTCAACAAGATGGTGCTCCTGCACATTATTATGGTGCAGTAAGACGTTACCTGGATGAAGAATATAGAGGTAGATGGATCGACCGGCGAGGTCCTATAGAATGGCCACCTCGGTCACCAGATCTGACACCATTAGTTTTTTTTCTATGGGGGTTCTTGAAATCCAAGGTTTATACTACGGCACCAGATAGCATTGGCGTTTTGAAAGAAAGAATTATTGAAGAATGCAATGCAATTTCAGCTGATACATTCGAACGAGTACGACAAGAGTTTACTTATAGGATGTATTACTGTCAGGAAGTAAACGGAGCACATTTCGAACACTTGCTATAAGAATCCATTGTTGATATTTGATTAATTAAATTTTTTTAAAATAATTTCAATAATTTTGGTATTTATTCAATTTATCTGTCAAAATTAGTTTAAACCAAAACAAAATTAATATGGCCATGTAGCCGATGTCAAAGCCTTTCAAACGAGATATCACTTGCCATAAGGTCCTATTTAAAATTATTGGCCAGAGTGGCACTGTGACGTCATCTATTACTATTACGTCACCTGTTACCATTCGTAGAGAAGTTTTCAACACTTTATTTTCAACCTCCAAATTTTATTAATGTGAGTGTAGCCGTTCAAAAGATACGAGGGGGAGGGGACTTTTGAATAGCACTGTATATTATCTAGGTATTATACCATATTATGTTCTTCACAGGTATGAGAGAATGCGTCCTTTTTTGGAACAAATTACTGTATAATTTCGAAAAACTACGTTACGTTTTACATTTTCGTCTACCCCTGTATAAGTGGCCGAAATTTAGATAGTGTAAAGGTTCAATAGCCATATATATTTTAGATATTCGCTCAAGGCTTGGAAATGTAACGTACGAGGTACTTTGGAATCTGTTAACCAATATGTTAGAAAGGGGGTTGTGTTAGAGTCAACCCCTACGATAAATATGGTCATAACAGCGCTACAAATCGCTATACTTTACCACCCTTCGAGATAGTTTGCTAACGTCTTATATGTACGTTCGTTGGTGGTATATTAATTATTTGGTTTGTTTTTAATGCGAATTATAAGACTATATTTTCCAAAAAAATATCAGTTTATTATTGAATTTTTTTTATTTCTTCTTCTTATCTTATGTCATTCAATGGTACACGGACGGCTTAAAAGTATATAAGCATAGAGATGAATAAAATATGGTTGCTTGTTAAGAGGATGGCCCAAAAAATATTTCGCCTCTGAGGCTTTGGAAATGAATTTTGCTTTTTTAACTATTTTAACGAGGTCGAAAACTTCCGGGAGGCTGGTAATTGGCGTTCCGTATTTTAAGATATTGGTCACATCAGCTATAAAATTAACCACGAGCCGCCACTGGGAATCCCATCCATATGAAATAAGAGGAAATCTCCAGGAACAATATTGCCTATACATAAATATTATATAAAAACTAAACCTTAAGTACCATATTTATCACATGAAAAGTATGTTTACAAAAACTATGTACATAAATGTAATTGCTAACCTCCAACATTCATACCTAGTTGATGATTTTATTAACAAGAAATCTCAAACACCCTTTATATATTTTTTAATTGCATCTTTCTTTTTTCTTAAATCATTTGAATTTCAACCCCCAAATTCCACAGCATAATATTACAAACTTTTCAACTAAGGAGCTTTTTTCCATTTTTTTTTAATAGGTACCTACTCGATTTATATTTTCTTATCTACCCACCACAACCAACATTAACTGCGTACAATATTGGTTTAGGCCGAAACGAGATTACGCCATGTGGATTTCACAGCAAAATGAACGGAATTTCCTGACCCTAAACGTACAATCTGAATGATTGATGATAGTTGCATACAATATGCAAACGGAATTGAAGTTTTTTTTTCTCCCCCACCTATATCGCACATTAAATAGACAATTTTAGGCGTTAAAAAAATATATAAATAGAATATAACAATCCCCCTGTATGAAACAACTGTTTAAACTATTTTTTTTCTGAGGACTACTAATTTTTCTTAGTGTACTTCCTCCTTTCCGAATACATTTCTCAATGTATTAATCTATTAATAGAACAATATTAATTCAATCCATTTCCATAGCATCGTTTGAAATAAAAAATAAATTCAGCTGTTGAAATAAATTTCAGTCGACCGCATATATTAATTACCTTTCGAAATGTAATTACAAGTGGTCATTTTCCCCTTTTGGATTCTCTTTTGGTCGACACCCCGAAAAGGAAGGAATCACTAATAAGGTGAGCGACGCGGCTTTATGTACGAAAGGTTCTAACTTAATTATTCCTGCCGGACCGACCGATACTCTTATATGGATATATTCAAAGGGATATAATTCTTGTGTCCTATCCTATAAAGAACAAAGTTAACCGAACCGACGATTCATTTCAATTTAGGACAATCAATTAGAATTTAGATGAATATGCTATTAAATAGATTGTGAGCAAAAAATGTTTAAAATAATTTAAATATAGTTTTATTTCTACATAATATATAATCACCAATTTCTAATACACAACTTATTTATTGACGTTTGCTTAGTTGCCTACCACGTAGGAAAAACTTATAAATATCACGTCGCAAATACATGCCTTATTTGTCAATGTCATGATTTCTTCTTTTTTTTTTAGGAACTGTTGCAGACAAAATCAGCCTGTCAAATACTATGTGGTTGCATTGGCCAGATGCTGCAAAGCAAGAGGACAGAGAAAAAGAAGAATGTTGAGGCATATTTCGAACGCACCTTTAGTGTATAAGTTGTGTTTTTATTTTTTTAGCACAATGCTATTTATTATAGTAGATTTTGGTACATTCGTAATGATACACGTAACACTTAAAACTAAAAAAAAAAACTAATAACTTAAAGGTGCGACTTCTTGCCTTCTTGCTCATAGAAGAGAACATATTCCATGGAACATATGCTTCCCCACTGACTGTTTGTTATTTGAATAATTGGATATGACAAGTGACTGCTAAAGCTGACGTATATATTTTTGATTTGACGTTTTAATTTACACATCATTAGTTAGATGACTAATAAATAAATCGTAATTTTTTTAAGATATATAGTATTCTATTTAGTCAAAACGACACAAAACAACACGTATTCAAAGTAAAATATAATTGTTGCATTCAAACAATAGAAGTATCCAGTGAATCTACCTAAAACGACACGCTAGAAGATAAAAAAAAACATGGGTCTCACCATATCTACAGTATTTAATAGGTTGTTTAGTAAAAAACCTATGAGAATTTTAATGGTTGGATTAGATGCAGCAGGTAAAACCACAATTTTATATAAATTAAAACTAGGAGAAATAGTAACTACAATTCCAACAATTGGATTCAATGTAGAAACTGTTGAATACAAGAATATATCATTTACCGTATGGGATGTTGGTGGTCAAACAAGAATAAGAAAACTTTGGAGACATTATTTTGCCAATACCGATGGACTAATTTTTGTTGTTGATTCTAATGATAGAGATCGAATCGTAGAAGCCGAACAAGAACTACACAATATGTTGGGAGAAGAAGACTTGAGGGACTGTGTTTTATTAATATTTGCTAACAAACAAGATTTGCCAAATTCAATGTCTACAGCAGAACTAACGGATAAATTGAAACTAAATGTGTTGAAAAATAGAAGATGGTATATACAAGCAACATGTGCCACCCAAGGTAATGGCTTGTACGAGGGATTAGACTGGCTGTCAAATGAATTGGCTAAATAAAAGTTTAACAGTAATTTTTTCATATAAACAGTATCTCTGAATCATAATAAGTTTTAATCTGTATTGCTATTTTTAACAACACAGTTTTACTTGTAACTAATGAATTTTGGCAACTATTCTTTCGTAAAATTTGCAGTAATATGTATTTTTTAATTTTAAATTAAACTGAAAGTGAAACTGTGTTGTATGAAAGCTATGTTGAGAAAAATTGTCTATGCCTAACGAAATACAGGTTCACTTAGTGATATTAAGACATGAACCACTTGGACTTATGTTTAAATATTTACTTGAAAAGTCTTTTCTGTACTGTTAATTGATATTTCATAATATATGAAAGACCTGTTTGTTTAATTCCGTTTGGATATTGGGGAGTGTATTTTTTGGCATAAATATAAATATAACGAACACTGTCTATTCTTTAATTTAAATATGTGATTCAACTATGCATTATTTATAATTGTATAAATAAATTTCATTAAAAATGTGTTTGATGTGAACCTCAATAACAGTTGGCCACTTTACAAAAGTTTGTGCATTATATCCTCTATCCAAGATTCAATCTAAATAAATGATTTAATTTGATTAGAAATTTTACATCAACATTCATCGGTTTATTTTAATTTTCAATATTAAATACATATTCATGAGTTTTCCTTAATAGAATACTGTTAATTTCAATTTTCTACAGAATTAAAAATTTACTTATTGTAGTGTCCTGTCATCTAGCGAATTTGTTTTGAACTTGATTTAAATTTAGGTGGTATCTATAATTATTTTATTAACATTGTTCAATTGATTTGCAGTTAGATTTATTGGAAATAAATTTTATTATAAGTAGAGTGTGTTTTATTTAATCAGTATCTTATACCTCTGAATGAAGTTTTTGATGAACAAAAAAGCCAACTTTTCTCACGAACGGTTGAAAATTTCAAAAAAATTTTAATTTCACCGAGAGATTGTTGTGGAAAAACAAAGATGAATGAAGCTACATAAGCTTCCAGAATTACATGAATTCCCCCCTCTGCTCTTTTGATACAAAAGTCAAAAAATCCTAAACTCGATATTCGAAATAGGTGCTGCCATCTATTATTCGGGAGCCAGATTAAATTTCATCTCCATTTATTTATCGAACATTCAACTATAGAAAACTGTAATGAGAAATTAGCCATTTTACGTATTTTGTATTAGGAGAGCAAGACCGTGAGGAGGTAACAAAGTATCAGGAGTAGCAAAATTTTTATATTTTTGTTACTGTTTACACTTACCTGATACAGTGGAAAATCACCAAGTAATTTATTTCTCTTCAAAACAATCTTTTGGTGATCGATTTTGTATCAGGAGAGCAGAAACGCGAGGAGGTGTACAAAATATGAGAATTGGCTAAATTTTCTAGATTGGCAGATTTTGTTACTTTCCACATCCCCTCGCGCTTCTGCTCTCCTGATACTAGTAAATTTGGTAGTTGGCTTTTTATCAGGAGAACAGAAGCGCGAGGAGGTGTAAAAAGTACAAAATTAGTTAAATTCTCTAGATTGGCAGATTTTGTTACTTTTTACATCTCTTCGCGTTTCTGCTCTCCTGATACAAGTAAATTTGGTAGTCGGCTTTGTATCAGGAGAACAGAAGCGCGAGGAGGTGTAAAAAGTACATAATAAGCTAAATTCTGTAAATTCGAAGATTTTGTTACTTTTTACATCTCTACGCGTTTCTGCTCTCCTGATACAAGTAAATTTGGTAGTCGGCTTTGTATCAGGAGAACAGAAGCGTGAGGAGGTGTAAAAAGTACAAAATTAGCTAAATTCGAAGATTTTGTTCCTTTTTACATCTCTTCGCGTTTCTGCTCTCCTGATACAAGTAAATTTAGTAGTCGGCTTTGTATCAGGAGAACAGAAGCGCGAGGAGGTGTAAAA
>CAJUYG010000390.1:122211-147362 GCA_910591675.1 Galerucella calmariensis | reverse complement strand
AATGAACTACTAGTAGTGTGAAAAGGGAAAGAGGAAGAAATAGGAGCCTATGATGCTTGGGAAAGTGAAGAAATGAGTGTAAAGGATTGAATAAACAATCATCTCCAAAATCCACTTGAAGTAAGGATTATTTGCAGATACGAATGAACTAGTCGTGTAAAAAGGGAAAGAGGGAGAAATCAATGAAGATCTGTGGAAAATAAAGCACGAGATGCTTGGGAAAGTGAAAAAATGAATGTAAAGTATGGAGAAAACTAACATCCCCAAAATCCTCTTGAAATAAGGATTATTTGTAGAAACCAATGAACTACTAGTAGTGTAAAAAGAGAGAGGAAGAAATCAATGAAGATTTGAAAAAAAAAAAAAAGGAGTATGGGATGCTTGGGAAAGTGAAGAAATGAATGTAAAGGATTGAATAAACAAACATCTCCAAAATCCACTTGAAATAAGGATTATTTGTAGATACGAATGAACTAGTCATGTAAAAAGGGAAAAAGGAAGAAATCAATGAAGATCTGAGGAAAATAAAGCATGAGATGCTTGCGAAAGTGAATAAATGAATGTAAAGTATGGAGTAAACTAACATCCCCAAAATCCTCTTGAAATAAGGATTATTTGTAGATACAAATGAGCTACTAGTAGTGTAAAAAGGGAAAAAGGAATAAATCAATGTAGATCTGAAGAACAAGGAGCATGGGATGCTGTATACCTGAATTAAAATAATAAAGCTACCAATATTTTTCTTACTTTTGTTCCCAAGACGAGTTAAATTTTCTAAGCAAAACACTTTTTTTTCTTCCGCTTTTAACAAAGATCTTAAACACTAAGACATGGAAGGAAGTAACCACATTCCACATATACTTTACTGTATCACAGCCAAGAATTCACATGGAAATTATAAAAACATCATATTCAGTTTGCGTTCAAGCAAAAATAATATTAACCGACAAAATAGACGATTCTTTTTATAAGTAACAAGTTTTAGTTTAAAAAAAATATATAAAGATCGAGCTACGGTTTCGTCAATTGATACGCCACTGGTAAAAATATATAAAATCGGCGAAGCTGGAGAGAAGAAACATCCCAGTACGAAGCGTTAATTTCTACTTGGTGCAATTTTAAAGCGACCGTTAAGGGTGTTTTACAACGTCCGGTCGGAATTTTAAGCCGCAAATCAACAAAAAAAACCGTAACTTTACATTAATTACATTTTTATGTTTGATATGACAGAAAACTGTTTTTTTGTAGAAATAAAATACAGAACTGACGATTTTTATATTTTTCGCATACGTGGAAAACATCCAGGTTTTGTTTTTTGGAAAATTAATTTTAAAATAAAAACAGATCTTTGTGAACATTTAAAAACCAGTCCTATATCACACGAGTCTCTTTGAGATCGACAACAACGGCATATAATAATATAAAAATTCACCGCATTCCATTTTAAAAACGGGGGGCATAACACACACCGAACCGTCATCATTATTATTTAGCCCAGTCGGGTTAGCCTAAAAACTATCAAAACATGGATGTGAAAGTAGTAGGCGATATTTTTGATGGAATCCCTTAAAAATATCATGGTTAATAATAATCCGTTGCCTCCACCGGTTTTTAGGCAGTGCTAATTGCACAATAAAGGCCCATCCCCAATCAATTTAGTGGCGAAGGGCACTTCGGCACGCGTGCTGGGACAATGACGTTTAAACGTAAGTATCCTCAATTCAATTTCGTGCTGACATGCGCGCCGACTTGGAAGTGCAAGCTTGCAAGCTGTAAGCTTTTTCGGTGCGTGCTGAATTGTGTCATGCGCATTCAATCATGGGAAAATAATTTAGGTACCCTAACCCTATTTTATTCTACTATCTTTGTAAACACACATTCATTATTTTCTAATATCGTAATTATATTAATTTGTTGTCATTGATAAGTAGTTATTTACAAGAATAATCACAGGTTGAACTTTTTAATTACCTCGCTACCTTAAAATAACAATGAGAACGCGCATGTGCGATAACATTCAGGCAGACTGAATTGACAGGATTGAGGATGGGTATCCGTTTTGCAGCACGTGTGCTGAAGTGCCACTTCGCTAGCAGATTGATTGAAGATGTAGCTTAACAGTTTATAGCCAAAACAACCAAAAATGTGCCTATTTTTCGACATGTTTTCGAATTTTACTCGAAAAGTATCAAGATTATCGTGCATATGTGTGGAAGCAAAGTTATAAAGCGTGAAATTTGCTAAAAAATTCCGTGATTTAAAATGTAAAAATTCCTATCCCTGCAGCCACAGCGGATGAATAAGTAGGAAGAAAAATTGAAAAAACAGCTGTTTTTCAGACGCAAAATACTAATGCAATTTATGAAGCAATGTAAATCATTATTTGTCTTATAATACGTTATTCATTCACAAACTGAATGCAACAAACGCGATTTCTATATCTTATTTAGTTGCTGAGTAATCTAATTGTTAATAAACATTGGGTAAAAGAAATAGACATTGTTAGAATAAAGACATATGCCACAAAAAATTGTTTAAACTCACAATAATGTTTTTACACATACTAGACGGTTACAGCTATCATATGCAATGATTTAATCAACAATTTTTTCAGTTTAACTGACAACTGACGTTAGTTTAAAAAAGTGATTAAGATTTTACCTTAGTAACAATTAAGATATCTGCGCGGTTTTCCATTTCAATTGGAATCTAAAAAAGCTACTTGAAGGACTTGGAAAAACACAACTTTTGGCGTTTTGAACGTTCAATTCGGACCATTTAATCCCGAGTTATTGAATCACAAACTTGATCAATGATTTTAGACAAACGAACAACAATATAACGAAAAGAAAAAATACTGTCATGCAGGTCCCTCTGCATACTTCCCGGATATTTTTCAACACACCTACTTTCCATAACTTATCAACAATTAAATCCAAGAGAAGAGAGAATGTGCGCGGAAAAGGCTCTTGGGGCTGTGATTCCGAGGGGAGGGCATGGATGAGTATAGCGGAGTATAGCAGATTATAATATGTGGCTAGAGATTGACTCGTTCCTGCATGTCGGTATTTTCTTTTTCGTTAGCTTGTTGATCGTTTGCCTTAAATCGTTGATCAAGTTTGGGATTCAATAACTCGGAATTAAATGGTCCGAATTGAACGTTCAAAACGCCAAAAGTTGTGTTTTTCCAAGTCCTTTAAGTAGCTTTTCTCAGATTTCAATTGAAATATAAAACCGCACAGATATCTTACTTGTTACTAAGAATTTTAACCACTTTTTAAAACTACCGTCTAAGTCAGTTAAGCCGAAAAAATTGTTGATTCAATCATTGCATATGATAGCTGTAACCTTCTAGTATGTGTAAAAACATTATTGTACCTTTAAACAAATTTTTGTGGCATATGTCCTTATTCTAACGATGTCTATCTCTTTTACCTAATGTTTTTTAACAATTAGATTACTCACCAACTAAATAAGATATCGAAACCGCGTTTGTTGCATTCAGTTCGAGAATAAATAACGTATTATGAGACAAATAATGATTTACATTGCTTCATAAATTGCATTAGTATTTTACGTCTGAAAAATAGCTGTTTTTACAATATTTTTCTCACTTATTCATCCGCTGTGGCTGCAGGGATGGGAATTTTTACATTTTGAACCATGGAATTTCGTAGAAAATTTCACGCCCTACAACTTTGTTCCTATACATATTTACGATAAACTTAATACATTTCAAGTAAAATTTGAAAACATGTCGAAAAACAGGCCTATTTTTTGTTGTTTTGGCTATAAACTGTTATTGTGCAATTAGCACAGCCTAAAAACCGGTGAAGGCAATTGATTATCATTGACCATGATATTTTTGAACGATTCCATAAAAAATCTCGCCTACTGCTCTTACGTCCACCTTTAATGCTAACCCGACTGAACTAATTGTTCATTCATGTTTTAATAATTAATAAAATAATAATAATAACTATATCACTCTTTTATAATACTCCAGTTCTAGATATTCTTTTTATTTTTTGTATTGAAATAAGCGCAATTACGTTTCTTTCAAATTAAGTTGCTGATGTATTGTCATGAAACATAAAATCTACTATTTTTTTTTCACTATTTGCACCAATTTTTCGAGAAGAGCACGATTAAGATGGAACAATTTACACAAAATAACATTTAAATGAAAAAATTAGACCAATACTTCTTTAATAAACGATATTTTTCGATAGTAGTTCAAATGTACCGAAACGAATTTATTCCTTTAAAGCATTATTTTCGATTCGGGGTTAAGTACCATGCACTTTCAGGATATTTTAAGAACTACAAAGATATTTTTATTGATCAACAATAAACCCTAGTATCTCTAAATAATCGAATAATAAAGAAATATAGATCTGAATGGTAAAATAATATCAAATTCCACAAAGCAACCGTCATTTTTTTTCTTTTCTTTCCTTTCGTAGAGCAATATTTCTAATTTTTAAATTATTTAACGAGTCCCATTTCACTGTACAATTATTCAAAAAAGAAAAACTCATTCGATCCGGTGTCTTCTGACGCCGTTATTTTGTTCGTCTTCGTCGCATATTTGATCCGGGGCTGACCATCTTCTTTTTCTTGCGGCTATACTATCCGGCGACATCGATTGCGGTGGATAATTGGAAGAAAGATGGAGATTTATCGGCTGCGTTTGGATGGAAACCTGCAAAATACGAATTAAATTAATAGACCAGTGCCGAAGACTTCAAAAATAGTAAAAAGTAAAAAAAATAATAGTAGGATAAAACCCATTAGAAAAGGAGGGGAATATGATATAATTGAATAAAAAAATAAATTACGAGCGATCTGAGCTCGGGAAGTGGGATTGAAAAAAACTTCGAATTTGAGTTTTTTTAATTTTTTGGATTTTCTGAGAACATTTACCATGGAGATGTATATTTTTTTTCAGACTATCGGAAAGTAGAGATTTCAACGAACAAAAAGCCCACTGACTTTTTGAAAAAAGCTGATATTTTGACGCGAGAATTTTCGATTGAAAATTAGGGTGCTTTTTTAAAATTAAGTCAAAGTAAGGTGAAAAAAGAATGATTTCAAATCAAATAAATTATAAGTGTATTTGGGACATACTAAGGTTAGTTCTCACGAAATTTCGTAAAAAATTATTTTTTTTGAAAAAGATAAAAATAAAAAACCAAAGACTTGGTTATTCGAATTTTTCACATGAATTTTGAGGTTATGTGTAAAAACTGTGAATACAAAAGTAGTAGAGCTTTTTATTACTCACAACTTTTTTCCGTAGGACTTGTATTTTTGCCGAAAATCGAGATAACCATTTTTTACCCTTAAAAACTCACCCCCTCCCACTTCCCGAACTCGCATCGCCCGTAATTTATTTATTTTTTTCAATTTTATCACATTTTATCACTCCCTTTCTAATGGGTTTCAACCTATTATTTTTCTTTGTTTCAAAAATCATCGACCCTGGTCTATAAATATGTTAATGGAAAAAATATAATAAATTTGTATTACCTTCTGATCGGGTATATGAGTTTTTGTGATTGTACACACTGGATGTTGTTGTTGTTGTCTGGCTGTCATAGATGTTGTCGTAGCTGTTGTCATAATCGTCGTACCGGTTTTAGTATAACCTGGTCGCCTTTCTCGTGGCGTTAAAGATATTAAAACATCTCCAACTTGTAGACGATGCGTTTTTAAACCACAAAGTTGTTGCGTTCGTTCCGGACAGCAGGAAGCCCAACCGTGACCCATTACGAAATAAGGTTGTTCCAATGTTGATTCCATTTCCACCTAAAAAAAATTTAGTATTATTTAATCTGCCATAGTGAGATCAATCATCACTTATGGAACCATTGCGTGGAGTAGTAAAGCAAGCCTATTGACAACGAGAGAAAACCTCTACAAAATTCAAAGACTAGCCTGTATATTCATTACAGGAGCAACGAGACCATACCCAACAGCATCCATGGAAGTGATTCTCAACCTCAACCATCTACATATGGTGGTGGAAAACGTTGCAGAAAGAACAAGATACAGACTAAGTAGAGAGGGAATTATTAAAAAAAACCACCTCACTTCTTAGAAATCCGACAACCTGGGACATGCCACAAGAAGGTATGATGAAAAAGTATAATTTTTCAAAGAAATTCGTTACGGAAATGAGCAACAAGAAGGAATGGGATCCAAATACCATTACCAGACTTGGAAAGAATGCCATTCAATGGTACACAGACAGCTCAAAAGCAATAGAAGGAACTGGGATAGGAGTGTTCGGGCCAGGAACCAAACACTCTGAAAGCTTGGGAAAAACCCCAAGTATCTTTCAAGCGGAAATCCACGCCATAAGAAAGTGCGCCCAGTTCAATATTGATAGAGGATTCAGAAGACAAAGGATTATCATAATGTCGGATAGTCAAGCAGCCATTAAAGCACTGAGCTCTTGTGTAATCAGTTCCAAAATGGTGTGGGAATGCCTAGACAAACTTAATGAACTAGGCGAGAACAATATAGATGGATTCCAGGACACACTGTAATAGAAGGATATGAAATAGCAGATGAACTAGCAAAGAGGAAGACTGAAATACCTTTCTGGGGGCCTGAACACTTTTGCGGAATCAGCCCCAATGTAATATTGGAAGAAATAGGTAAAGCTGAGAAAAAGAGAAGATCTGACCATTGGAAAGATCTAGTAGGGCTTATACAATCAAATACTCTTCTGGGTGACTAAAACCTGTTGAGATCAAATGAATGCATAAGTCAAAGTAAAACTGCGCTAAGAGTTTTAACAGGGATCCTAACGGGATATTGTCGCCTGAATGGGCACCTGAAAAAGCTCAAAATAGTGAAGGAAGAAGAATGCAGATTTTTTTGACATGGAAGAAGAAACCTCCATCCACATACTTTCCAACTACACAGCACTTCAGAATCCTAGAGCACAGCAGCTGGGAGATTACTGGATTGAAGAGGAGCATTTACCCAAGTTTAAGCCCGCAGACAGTAGAAGTGAGGTGGCACAATAGATCTTTTAGGTCTCAGTGAATGTCACCCCAAAATACATATATACATACAAACTGCCAAATAGTGTCTTTTCTGGGTGTACAAAGATGTTGGTTCAAATAAATCCAGATCCAAACAAAGTATATTCGATTTAGAGACTGCACCTAAACATTTTGATATTGTTTCAAATATGATATCGACTTGCTTTTGGTGCTCATCATTCACAAATGTCCAAGGAGAGCTCTGCGTTTAAAACAGAAGTGGTTGTAAAGGTAGTAGAATCAAAAAAATACTTAGGAATTATAAGGGAATGTTTTTATATGTTGGTAATTGTAGAAATTTCATACAGAAACTCTTCAGATAAATCTACATGCATAGATATTTCACTGGAGGATGTGGTTCAAATAAAATCACATCCAGGTAAGGTGTATTAAATGTGGAGACATCCGTATCTGTAAAGTAGGGAAGGTGAGTGTAGGCTCACAGTACTTATGCCACATGTGACCCATTGTACATCCTCCCAAAGAGTTGTCCTGCTAGGTCATCGTCCATACCGTCCTTCCCAGGAAGGTGGCTAGGTCACCAGAAATCCTACTGTTAAACGTAGGTTTTTCCTGGACATCGCCAAATATTTCTTCGGTGCCAGCTTCCCAGGGTCGCCCAGGGTGATCCTGGCAAGACTGCATCCTTTGATTCCATCCCATCTCTTAAGGGATTGAGCATGGGTGTAACGTTTGGTTAGTTCCGCAATTGTCGAAGTCGTCAGGCCGTAGGTGTCACTAAAATTGTTAGTACAGCCGTTTCCCTTTACTCCGTGCCCTTTAACTCACCCCAGGAGGCGTTAGCCTATGCTTTTTGGTATTGATCCAAACTCTAGATGACTTGATTTTGGAACTAATTGTCGATGAGCACACCTGGAGAGATAAGAAAGTGTCTACAATGGACAAAGAAGGTACAATAACAACTTTGATATTATGTAGCTCTGTTTGTAGAGAAATCAGAATCAAAAAATCTTTTTGGGAGCTGTGAAAATGTCCTAAATAAACTTCAGCTAATTATATGCAGAGTTATTGCACTCGGAGGAAGCGGCTCAAACAAAATCAGATCCAGGCAAGGTGTATTAAATTTTGAGACACATACTTTTTGGTATTGATCCAAATAGAAGATGACTTGCTTTCGTAGTTCATTTTTGAGAAGCACTGCAGGAGAGATGAATCCACAATGAACAAATGGGGGCTTTTTTAGAATAAAAACCGAACCAATATTGATACAGGATGGTTGTAAAGACTTTTTGCCCTGGAAATACTTATGAAAATATATGGGAATGTTTTTATAGTTTGGAATTGGAAAAAATTCCCTGAAGAAGGAAATTTAGGATCAAAGCATGAGGTGAAAAAGACAGAACATTCACAACTGGCTAAATTTTTGAAGATGATACAGAATAAGAAGAGAAATTGTTACAACACCCTGTATTTTGTGTATGAAATACCCATTAAGTCGACTAGCGTACGTTTTGTCGATGAAAGGACTCTTCAATCTCACTCATGATCTGTACGAGTGTGAATGGAAGAGAAGGTCGCGTTTAAAAGCTCGTAATAAGTATACTTGGACCTTTCAAGGCCGTCCACTTCCAAAACGAAATTATTATTTATACCGTTCACTAAGAATATGGTGTAGATATGGAACTAAATTCGAATAATTATTGTACGTATCGATGGCGATAACTAGTAGAGATTTAAAAAATTAATAAACGTATGATTTGAACAAAACTTTTGTACTTAGTGGATGGTGAGACATTGTAAAGTGAACTAAATACGATGAGAACATGAGGAAAAAACAATTACAGAGTGGAATTTGTTTTAAACTCACCTTATCTCGTCTATTATTATAGGTGAGAGTAATAGTGGAATTGGCCAATTGATGATTTTCTTCGATTTTCACCACTGTGCTTTCGGCCAATCTAACTTCCGGACTCCTTTCGGCCGACATTATAAAATCTTCAGTACGCATGTCTTCTATTCTCCTAAGTTCACCGCTGGACAATTGAATTAAAGAGCCTTTTGCAAAATTACCGGGTAAAGTGTTGTTGTTTAGAGGTTTTTTAGGCGATCTCGGTGGTGACATCGTAGCCTGCAACCTCTTCCTACCTTCGAATGGTTTTTGCAGATCTAAAGGTCCAGTTCGAAGGCTTTCTTCCGGTCTTATCAATATCCTATGCTTCAAAGATCCTTCTTTACCGGATGGTACCTAAAATAAGTTTATATCTGTATCTATAGGCGCAACTAAGGGGGGGCTAAGCCGCTCTAAAGAGCCGTAAAGCCCCCCCAAAAGTACCTAAATAAGAAATTGAAAATACAAGATGCAAAAGTTTAAAAAATTACAATTAATAAAAGTAAAACAAAATCAAAAATGAAAGAAGGCTCAAGATGTGGAGTTTACTCGATAGCACTAAGCCTAAGGATTAAGTGGGGAATGGGAAACAATACCAGCGTGGTTCAAACAGAACTGGCTGGTATCTCAATTGTATCCCAAGAAATTTCTGGCAAAACATACACTGACAGTGGACAAGCCCTATTAGCCTTGAACAGACAACGTGTTATATCGGGGCTAGAACTAGAGTGCCACCAAGATTTAGCTAACGCCTCGGCAGATATTATCCTGAGGTGGGGGTTAAAGGGCACGGCAGGAGTAAAGGTGACCGCATTGCCGATTCTTTAGCCAGGGAAGTGGCTGGTTTAAAAATTTAAGAACCCAGTGACACCTACGGCCTGACAACTTCGACAATTGCGGAAATAGTCAAACGTTACATTCATGCTCAATCCCTTAAGAGATTTGATGGAATCAGAGGATGCAGTCTTGCTAGGATCACCCTGGGAAGCTGGCGCCAAAGAAATATTTGGCGATGGCCAGGAAACACCTCCATACTATGGGGCTAGTGGACACACCTCTATACAGGATGTGTGAACAGGAAGATGGAACTCTCTTATGCGAGTGTCCGGAGTTATCGTCAATAAGAGTGTGTGTTCGGTGAGTCTTGGCCTACACATGCCGATATAAAGGAGATGTCCTAGTGACCTGTCCACCTTCATGGGAAGGACAGGATGGGCGATGAAATAGGAGGACAACTCCTCGGGAGGATGTACAATGGGTCACATGTGGCCTAAGTGCTGTGAGCCTACACTCACCCTCCCTACTCTACAGATACAGGCAAAACAAAATACAACAAAAAATGTACCAGCGATGACCTTTCTTTCTAGTTTTGGGCTTCAGCCTCCCCCCCCCAAATATTATGCTAGTTGCGCCTCTAATGTTAATTTGTTTAAAAATTAAATACTAACCTTGAAAGAAGAGCTTTGGGAGATCTGGTTGTGAGGACTGATGGTCTGTGGTGGAAGAGGAGGCGTCTTCTTATCCATCACTATAATTTGATTCGATTTTAAACTAGAAGGTGGACTATAAGAGCTCGGTGGTGTGAGAAATGTCGAAGTGGGTGTTGTTGGGGAGAACGTTTCAATAGGTGAAAGCGGAGTCGAAGGAAAAGCAGTTCTCATTTGCATGAATGGCGGTTGGCACAATGGATAAGCGAAATGAGAGTATTGGGGTGTGTGAGAAAATATTCTGTAAGCACTGTATGGAGACATGTCTTCGGTTACGTCGTCTTTGGATTGTGCCAAGTTTACTGGATTCGGTGGTGATGGATATTTGCTGACGGGACGTGGTGGCGGAGCCAATCTGGTACCGTTCGGGTACGTTGTTGGCACCCCATTGTATCTGAAAAAATAAAAAAATGAAAATAATAATGCACGACTTATTATAAGATTGAATTGTACTGTACCTTGTAGTTGGAGGCAAGGGCTTTGGAGCGGGCCTAAGAAACAACTCCGGAGGCTGCTTCGGAGGTCCTCTCCAAGGCTCTGGGTACGTCATATACGGCAATCGTCCCTCCACACCTGCTGAAATCATGGACATAAAACGCCAGTTACGTCTTTCTGTAAAAAAAAAACTTATTAAAGATTTTGTATTTTTTTTTACATTATTGACGTATTAAAAAGTGTATGGAAAACGTTGTTTTATAAGCGAATCTTGCCAAAGGATGCTGATCTTGGATAATATTTATACTGAATGTTATTGCGCCAGAACTAATTATTAATAAAGGCAGTTGTTCAATAAAAGTTTACACCTTGGGCGTTAACATTTTTATTTTATTTTTTATGGTAATTTCGTACAATTAAATTTTTGCAGTACGAGGATGTATTGATGTCCAGTTAGCCTAGACCAGTTCCATGCATAAACAAAATATCGCGTTACCATAGCAACGAACAATAACTCATTAGAAGTGTCAGTGTGATGTTGGACGTCAAAAAAGTAAACCAGAGTTAAGCAATAAATTAAAAGAAAAAAGATGTCCACCGAAATTGGGAAAATCGAAAAATTGGAGTATCGAGTCACCTGTATTTAAAAGGGTTAAGAGGTGAGCAGATTTATGAAGATATGCTTAATACCCTTGGTGATCAATGTCCTCGTCCTGTCCAAGACCTAAGAAGTTTCGTGTCCAAAAATCTGCTGAAAAAGTTCTTGTTTCAGTTTTTTGGGATTGTCATAGAGTAATCATGATTGATTTTTTGGATAAGGGTAGAACAATAACAGGAGATTACTATTCGACATTACTGACCACTCTACGGGAAAAAATTAAAGAGAAAAGACCCGGAAAGCTATCCAAAGGTGTTTTGTTTTTGCAGGACAACGCCCCCGCACTCAAATCTTATGTTGCCATGCAAAAAATTCGTGGTTTAGATTTTTAATTACTAGAACACCCCCCTTATTCACCAGATTTGGCTCCGTCCGTTCTATCATCTCTTTCCTCAACTGAAAAAAAGTTTAAAAGGTCGTAAATTTTCTTCCAACGAGGAGATAGGTAATAAAAGCTGTGGAGGTCAGGTTTGTAGAGCAAGAAGAAACAGTTTTTGAAAGGTCTAGAGACGTTGCAGGTTCGCTGTAATCATCTACCACATTCGACCTTGCACAATTATGCTTTGTATATTTTTTTGTTTCCCTACGTCCTCACGTTTAAGTTCACATAACGAAAATTTTATTAGAAATATGAAAACTCCGCAACATGTAGGTAGCCAAGCGGTCCAAGCGGATTTTGGTTCACGTGCTACTCTATAAGCTTCGTCAGTACTGAACTGGGAGACCGCCGAGCGTTGTATCAACAATGGAACGGCACGCGACTACCGAAGCAGAGAGACAATGTCAGTCATAGAAGGATAGAAAAGCGAGAGATGGATTTTTATCCGATATTTTAGTGGTAGCAACCGAATTTCAATAAGGAATTGTACGGTCATAAGTAATTTGAGGATTCTGAGATTTTTATATAGTATTCATAAAGCTTCAAATTAGACTTCTTATCAATAAGTTTTTCCATTTAATCCATATTTAATTCTTTACAAGGGCTTAAACTTTGCTTAATATGTTTATTTTTCATATTTTTTTCAACAAAATTTGGTTAGCATTTCAAAGTTTTTATTCAATGAGAACTCTAAGTTCAACATTAATCTACATGATATATTTTTTTCTTAATTTTCAATACATCCATTACTTCAAAATTCTTTGCCAAAAATACTTCGATATTTTGTCAAATCGCTGCCGATAGATTCCCCTTAAGAGAAAAATATGTTGAGTAATAAAATATTTTGACATTGAAATTTTGTTTGGTTCTATAGTAGGCTAAGAATTTTCCAATATACATAATGAAACTCTCTGTATAAATCAAATTTTTTAACATCGTATACCTATTAATGTTCATCGTCCAGAAACGGCTTGAATGGGGGGGGTAAAACGTTTTTAGATGACGACCCAGTAACCCGCTAACTCCGCTGAATATCAATCGATGCAGGCACAGTAGTCATGAATTGAGCCCGGCAGCAGCGCCCTCCCACACACACACATTCAAACACTCACACACACAATATTCGAACGCGTCGTCTCGTCCTATCCTTTTTCTTGTCGTTGCACCCCCGTTCTGCTTTCCTTTCAAGGCACTCTAATTTATTGCGCCTCGCTGGCCCTGTAGTACACGCTCAATGTTACAAATACTATTTACGTTTACTATAAAATGAAAGAGATAGCGAACGATGGCTGGGTGCGCGCTTAGACAAGACCGGCAACGTCTCCGACATTATTAATTTGTCGTTAACTAACCATTTTTTTACCGTTACACTACGATTGATTTTTGAGAAAAAATACTTTATTGTTTTTTATTTAATTGCTTCAATTTTGATAAATTTTTCGCTTTTTTTTTCACCAATATTAAAGTACGTAGGTATATATAAAAAGGTCGGGTAAATATTTACATATTTGCTAAAAATGGCTCCAAATTTCTTGCCCACAATTATTGCTGTTAAAAAATGGTCTCCCACATAAAATTAAGGAGGGGGAACCCATAATACCCCCCACTCCACCCGAATTTAAGTGCAATCCGCATCTGCTCGTGTGTGGTTTAGGGAGGGGGTTGTCTCGGTTTTGGGTGGGTTGTCTCGGATTTTTTGGGGGTTGTGTCTCGAAATTTTTTGGGGGGGTTGTGTCTCGGTATTTTTGGGGGGTTGTGTCTCGGTATTTTTGGGGGGGTTGTCTCTCGGTTTGGGGGTTGTGTATCGGTATTTTTGGGGGGACTGTCTCTCGGTTTGGGGGGGGGGGGGTGTCTCGGTTTTTGGGTTTTTTTTCCTTCTACCTCGAGTCCTAGCACTCAATATTATTTCAAACCTTTGTTTCCCAGTTTCCCCGTCTGTATAACATTGAATGACATTCTTTTCAAGTCTGGTAATGGTTTATGGATCCCATTCCTTCTTGTTACTTACTTCCGTAACAAATTTCTTTGAAAAGTTATACTTTTTCATCATACCATTATGTAGTATGTTCCAGGTTATCTGATAAATAAATACATTTTCAATATTTTATCCACGACCACCTTGGTCATTTACGAACCAAAAAAATATTTGAAATCATACATTATACATACGTTGAAAACCGTGCGTATTCGTTGTGTATATATTTGCTTATAGAAAATGTATTTTTATGTTTTTTTACCCTTATTTTTTCTTCATGTGGTCGTAGATAAAGTTTTGTGCATGAAGTACTTTTGCGCACTCGATGCGAAAAAGGCACTCGCTACGTTGGATTTCCGAAATTGAAATTTTATGCCAGCCCCCTTATTAAAATTCCCTCGTTACGCCAAAGAAATTTCCGGACTACCATAAAGTGAGCTTCAATTTTCTACCGCCAGAATACCGTGTATAGTTTTCCGATGTTTACGTTGAAGATGTTAAATTTCAAGCTACAAATACTCCAGTTTTAATTACATATTAAAATGGGAGACAATCTGTAAGAATCGGAATAGCGCGGTATTATTAAACAGTAGTGCATGATCTCGGTTATCTATATATATATTTATTGTAAATTTGCCAGCTGTTGTTTTTAACTTAAAAGCAATTATTGGTTAGAGACAGGCATTTCGGAGAGCTGCTATATAGCAAGGTCAGCAACGTAGTAACTAATATATATATGTATACTACAATACATACAGCGGGTTGGCGAGTTGCAAGGCGAAGGTTGAATTACATAACCTTCCTCAATGGATAATATTGATGATGATATTTTATTGTTTCATGCGATCAAACAAACTGATTAAAATAATTTAAATAAAAATTGATAAGATTATTGTTTTTATACTCGTCGGTGTAAGCGATCACCTTGTAAATTAGACTGTTTTAAATATATTGGAAATATTGTTATATGACGGAAATAAAATACTGTAAAAGTTTGAACTATTCATATTGTGCCGCATTGATAATTTCAAATTTCTATTTAAAAACATTGAAACAAGATTTTGTCTTATGCTTGGGAATTTTATAGCTCACGTAGTGGCAGTACTGCGAAATTATAGGATATTCGCATAGGAAATTTGACGCTCTACAAAAAAGGGCTGCTATATCAAATTTATTCAATGTTAAAGTTGAATTGGTGAAAAATGTTGACGTTTTTTCAATTTTTCGAAGTTTATGGTATGTTTTTTGTAAATGGTTATTCGTATAACTTAAATTAAAAATTTAATCATATTTTTATTAATTAAACTATCGGAATAATTATAATTTTATTTATTTCAATTGTTGAATATTTATAAGCAGAAAATAGGGAAAAAGCTTAAATTTTGCTATTGGTGGGAATTGACGCTTTATCAGGTCTCCTAACACCTTGCATGCCTATTTTTTCAAAAAAATATAAACTTCACTTTTAAAACGACTTTTAAAATCATAAAGTCCGCCAAAACGCGCTTTACGTCATAAAGATGGCTGCCCATGGCTGATAAAGCCGAAAAAAACTTTGTATTCCAAGTATTGCATTGTTCCAGTGTGTAAATCAACGTCTAATAAAACTCCAGACAAAATATTTGTTACTTTAGCTGGTGGCGCAAGCAAAAATACACGTAAGAGGGCATTACTTTTGTTTGTGAAGATCATTTTAATGTAAGTACCTACTTCTATGCTGGTAATTTTTATTCTTAAATAGTTTGAGGTTATGTACCTATATGTCTAGGAATCAACCATAAAAACAACATTTTCTTACGACCACACATCGAAATATGGTTGGTATATATTATATAAATAAAACATAGTTTAAATCGTACTTACGATAATGCTTTAACTCCTCTTATTTCCTCTGCATTAAAGCAGCTGTTTGACTTCATAAATTCAAGCAGCATAAATGAGTCTACTTTGGGCAAGTTATCAGTTTGTGCTTTTACAAAACCTTCGCTAGCCATATCTTTACCCACAAAATATGGAAGAATCGTCACTGAACACTGAACTAGTAAATAAAATATATTCTTCCAAAAATGTTAAAATATCTTCGGAAATATCGAATATTTATGACCACTTTCCACTTTACGTTGACTTTTAGAAATAAAAAAAAAGCACACACAAACACGTAATGGTCTCAAACAAACATATTAATGATATTTGTACGTCGATGAAGCAATTAATAGTTGATTAAAATACAATATAAACACACAAATACACATAACCTAATGCAATACCGGCCATATTGATATAAGTAAACACAAGAGATATGACATCACACGTATCATCGGTAGCGTTCGGAAATCCTCGGGTTATGATCGGAAAGTGCATTGAAATTTTAATTTTATTTTAAAATTTGGGAGTAATTTCCAATGGAAACTGGTTTATTTCCTATGATTAGTAATTTTTGATATCATATTTACTATTATAAATTAATATCCAAGCAAAATATGAAATATGCGTGTACTCTATTTCTTCCTGTATTGACTTGAAGATTGATGCAAATAACGCACAACCCATAAAATATATGAAAATTTTGTATAAACTAACATTTTTTTCAAAAAACATTCAAAAAAATGGCAAAATTTTATTACTAACTCAATTTTAACCTTGAATAACTTTGAAATGAGTAAAAACATCAAAAATCTATAGTAGTCATTTTTTGTAGAGCGTCAAATTTCAAACAAAAATATACCTTAGTCATACCGAAGTATTTTTTGAATCAATCTACTGTACAATATCTAATCGTAATTTTTAATTTTGATCAACTCTTTTTAGTAACATTTTTCGATATTGTCAAATTTAAATTAAATTTAAATTAAAAAATTTTGATATTTGATGACTGTATTATTATAGGTTTTAGATAATGCAGTACTTTTTATGAGGAATAACTTTTCTTCCTAAAACTAATAATAAAAAATGTTTCCATATGATTCCAACTTTAGGGAGACATATTGTATATAAAAGAAAAACTGTAATAAAATGTTGTTGCTTCCTTGAGAATAATTTAAATTGTTTAAGATCGGAAATATAGAAAGAGTTTTTTACAAAACAATATTACAGCATTCATTTTTTTTCCGAATAATTATTGTTATTATTATTAATATTATCTGATTGAATCGTTAATTGTGCAAGTTAGATAATTGTATGTTGAGATATAAATGAATAATTAAATTATGTTTCGTAATAATTGCATGTAATGCTCTACGCATTCATTGTAGAAGAGGTATTTTCGCATTTACACTATGTTCTATGTTTGTAAGGATGTTACTGAATATAGGTCGATAAACAAAAGCTGTTTTCAGTGTAAATTGGAAAGTGTGTAATAATTCATTAACATTTAATATCAATTTTTATTCTTTTTTATTAATTTTAAAATCACAAGATGACATTTGGAAATAGTTTTTGTTATTTTCATTGACAACCCTGTAATTAATTTTTTGTTAATTTATATGGTATAAAGGATCCTTTAAAATACAAGACAAATATTTTCTGGACATGCTAAATATACACGGTGTGGCGCGGAGAGTTTTGATTAAAAGTACTTACTAAATTTTTCGCGTCACACCTTGTACAGAATTTTTTGAAAATAATATATTTTTTAACAGAATAGAAAAGTGTATAGAAAGCGAGGGTTTGCTGAAATTATTTAAAAATATATCGAAAGCGAAGGTATTTATAGGAAAAAGTGGATTGAAAGCGTGGAGAGGGAGAAAATATAGAGATAATGTCGAAAAAGTGTAACGAAAGCGAAGGTATGTTGAAGAAGTGCATTGAAAGACTGGAGAGAATGTCTAAGAAGTGTACATATGGCTCATGCTCTGGTGACAGAGCAGGGGCTGGAATTTACTCTAGGAACCCAAGGACACAAATCTGTATACCATTGGGAGATGGTGTATCTGCATATCAGGCCGAGATATACGCTATCTTGGAATGTGCGCAGATGAACCTAGACAGAGGTTATGAGTGGATATACCATCAACTCAGGACTTGCTGACGAATGTCGAGAACGACTTGTTGATCTTGCAAGTCGGAACGCAGTGCGGCTAGAATGGATTCCGGCCCACTCTGGTTTTGAAGGCAACGAAATGACGGATGCACTGGCTGCGGAAGGGGCGGCAGCTCCTGTCTAACAAAACAAACGGCCTAACAAAACAAACAATACGCAAGGAGACGAGGAAGTGGCTGAGGAACCAGCACCTCGCTCATTGGAATGCTCTGCAGGGTCCTAGACAATCCAAACTTCTACTGAAGGGATGGACTGATGGACACGCTGGGGCAGCTATTGAACTACCAAGGAGTAGGTTGAGGAAGATAGCAGAACTCCTAACAGGGCACTGCTGTGTGAGGAAGCACCTCTACAACCTAGGAGTTGGAGTTGGGCTGTATTACGCAGGCGAATCTTCGGAGTCCCTGTCATGGCCCCTGGAGACACCAGCAGGCATCCACTGAAAAAGGTTGTGGCCTTTATTGAAGGGCTCGGCTTCATGGATGTCTAGGTAGCAGGAATGGCACAATGGGCCCGCCAGTGTCCTCAGTGCCGGAACCTTGACTTTAGTTTGGCTAGGTCAAGGATTAAATTTATATTTTTTGAGAAACCCCGAATAATACTGAAAAAAATTGATATCTGATAATTGTATTTTTCCTGAAATTGATAATAAAAAAGTTTCCCATATGGTTCGAACACATTGTATATAGGCTGTCCCATTTTTAAATCAAAGGATATTTTTCAAAATATATAATCTACAGGTTGTCCAATTTCAAAAATTGAAGTTAGACTTTTTTCTATAAGCAGCGGCAACGTCGCGGAGTCAAAAATATTCCAGAGCAGATTCACTTATGTAAACTACCAAAATGTTGATGGTTATACTAAAAAAAAAACCTGTATAATGTGTGATAAAATGAAAATCAGAATATGCGAGATCTATGATACAATAAATAATATATTTTGAAATGTAATAAAACTGAATGGCTGGAATGTTTACTCGAACTGTGTTTAACAAAGGATTACTTTGTTTGAAACAGTATAATATGGCGTACAGATGTTTTCAGAACAACGAATATTGTGTGTGCAAGAATTTAGACAGATATAATAATATTATTTACATATTAAACATACAAAAATATATTTTAGGAATATTTTCAAATTAACTATCTAATCTTCTAGATAAGTTTATTTTTACACTTAAATCTTTAACCGCAATTTTTTTTTAATTCAATAAATTTTTACGTAAATACAACCACAGCAATAACGACTTATCTCAAAATGGCAGAATGTGATTAAAAGTTTGTTATTATGAGTGTAGTAGTATAGATAATCTTAGTTCGTATTTAGCAGCATAATATTATATTGTCATATTTAGATTGTAATGCCCGTTTGTAATTATCAATGATTTAGTACAAGTTTTAGTCAATTTTTTAGGATCCTAAACTTAGGACACTAAAATATTGACAAGAAAAAAATGTGTTTGCAACACACCATGTTTTAGTCACTTATTTAGGTTGTGATTATGCGCACTGACCAGTATGATTTTGTTAGTAACCTGTCATTTTTCAGATTTTAGCAAAGAATTTGAATTTTTTAATTTAAATAGTTAAATAGGTATCAGACAACAATGGACACAGAATTTTTATTGTTAGCAGCGTAACTCTTATAGGTATATAGTAGTAGTTAGGAATTATATAAGAAAGGGAAGCCCTCATGTGCTTATTTTTATATCGAGAACTTTTAACTATGTAAAGGCAAGGTCTTTCTTTATATAGTTCAATAAGTCGAAGTACTTGATCATGAGACCACGACATTTTTTATATTTAAAATAGCTCAAACGAAAAACTTTCACATACACAACATTCTCACCCCTCAATAAACGATATAATATTTAATCTTTGAATAAACGTTGGTTATGTAGCAGAACCAGTGTCACCATCACCATGAAAAATAAAAAAATCAATAACCTTAAAATAAAGTTTACCCTATATGTTTGCCCCAAGATGTCATTCAATTGATAGAAAATAGGACTGGTTCTATAAATATTTTCTACCAATTAAAACTGAACAAAAATAGGACAAGTTTCGTCAATTTCAAAATTGACTGAAAAATTGATGATAAATAATTATGTATCTATCATTTATTTAGGAACCTAAAAAATTGACTAAAACTTGTACTAAATCATTGATAATTACAATCGGGCATAAAATATCAATTTTAAGATCCATTCTTTTTAGTGGAAACCTAACTATGGTGGTCCCATTTCAAATTGATTAGTATTGGAACTTGCACTTTGAAGATACACTAAGAAAACAATCTAAATCAAATGAGAAATGTATAGAAATGCAACAAAAAGCTAGAAAATATGTAGATTTTATTTGATGGACCATTTCGTAAATATTTATTTACCTGTTGTAGTATGCTGCAGGCAAATACGGAGGCAATCTCACCACAATATGCCTTCCACAGGCCCTACAAGGTAATCATTAAATATAACACACAAGACACATCAGAAGAAGGCGCACTACGCATCTTCACGGATGGCTCTAAAACCAATATGGGCTCAGGATGTGGAATTTACTCCAGATCTCTGAATCTAAACATCAAATGGGAGATGGGCTGTAATGTCAGCGTTGCTCAAACAGAGCTCACTGCTATATACCTATCCGCAAAAGAGATTACCAAAAGAAACACAGGTAATAAAATTCACATCCTTACGAATAGTAGACAAGCACTACTAGCCTTGAACAGACCACGTATCACATCAGGCCTAGTACTGAAGTGTCACCTGTCCCTGATCGAAGCATGTAGCAACAAAGAAGTCACTCTAGGCTGGATCAAGGGGCACAGTAAATCGAAAGGTAACCACATTGCCGACTCACTAGCCAGGAAAGCAGTCTCCCAAAAACTCTTGGGACCTGGCACTTTCATTGGTCTGTCGGCGTCGGCTATGATTGACCTAATAAAGGAACACTCCCTTGATAAGTTTAAGGGTAGATGGGACGATGCAGAAGGTTGCAGGCTTGCCAAGGAACTGCTGCAGTATCTGGACAGCAAAGTAGCCAAAAAATACGTGACTATGAACAGACAGAACCTTCGGACAGCCACGGGTATTCTGACCGGTCACTGCCACCTACGAAAACACCTCTACAGACTGGGTCTGTCTGACACTCCACTCTGTAGGGGATGTGAACAGGAAGATGAGACTGTCGAACACATTCTTTGTGAATGTCCGACACTCTCTCAATTTAGGTTTTCCGTATTCGGCGAGTACAGGCTAACACTAGCCAGCATGAGGGAGCTTACTTCCGGCGACGTTATCGCCTACTTTAAACAAGTAGGCTGGATGACGAGCCAGAAGGAAGTCTGAACCTCGGAAGGATGCACAATGGGCCAATTGTGGCCTAAGTGCTGTGGAGGTCACCCACCCTTCGAATTCTTACAGATACAGATACAGAGACCTGTTGTAACAATAGTTATAACTTACGAAGTAAAAAAATTATCTAATAAGGTCAAAATTTGCATAATTTTACTTTCCAGCACTAGTGCGGGAAAGTGACATTTTCAAAACTAAAATGCGAGCGGGAAAATGGGTTAAAACGCACGGTCGTAGAAAAAATGATTTTAAGAAATCGACTTTAACAAACGCAGTTCAGTAAAAACCAAAAAATTCATATTTCATACGAGAATAAGCCTGAGAATTTTTTTAAGTTTTAACTCATATTTTTAAAAAATGTAATAGTGTTAAAAACTTCAAAAATTCTTGGAAATTGAGCATATAAAAGAAAAAAACTTGGAAACACCCAATTATATCATTTTCAACTGATTTTGGTAGGTAAACAAGGAATTTCAACCCGAAATAAGGTTTTTCCAATGCAATTACATAATTTTTTTCGAATATTCTATACACTAATATAAATAATTATAAATTTATCGGTACAAGTTTACGCACCTTGAAATTTTTCAATGTTGAAGTTCAATAAAACGATTTTACAATACTTCTATAGTAGAATACACTCACAATAATAAATATTCATGATTTTTCTGTTTTTAAAATAAGTTTATAACCACGTCACCATCATCACTTTAAAAAAACTGGTATACCAACAAGTGTATTTTCAACTTCAACCGGCCAGAGATCGTCAACAATCAAAAGGCACAACACTACGCGCTGCTACAAGCTACAACATCTCGTATTTGAAGAATGCACAGAAGAAATTCTCGCCCGATCTTCGGTTTTTAAAGAAATCAAGGGTAGGGAGTGATGGTGATGATGATGCTCGCCCAAACAATTCCGACTACTTTGTAGGAAGAAGAACCAGAAACTGACTCGTACAATGGAATTCACGCCGTGCAGGTACAATCGGCTCTCGAGAATACAAAAGGTTCATTCTTTTGGTCAGTTTTTAAGGATACATTTTTATATTCAGTTGTGGGTATTTTTAACTTGAATATATATTTTAAAATTATAGTCTTGGATTTTGTAATTTATGAGTTTTATTCAATAAATAGCTAAATACATTAAATAAATATTATAAAATTGACGATATTAAGATGAGTTGTAGTATAAGAAAACGCTAAATAATTTGTAGGTTGTAGAAATTATGTTGATACCATCTAAACAAGCAATTTTAGTGCTAAAGTATGTAGAAAAGTGTATCGAAACGATGGTATGTAGAAAAAGTGTATCGAAGGCGAGGGTATGTAAAAAAAAGTGTATCGAAAGCGAGGGTATGTAAAAAAGTGTATCGAAAGCGAGGGTATGTAAAAAAGTGTATCGAAAGCGAGGTAATGTAGAGGAAATGTATCAAAAATGAGGGTATGTAAAAAAAAGACATCAAAAGCGAGGGTATGTAGAAAAAATACTTCAAAAGCGAGGGTATGTAGAAAAAAGGTACCGAGGGCGAGATTCATTCATTCATTCATTCAAACGTTTGGGTTGTGCTCAACAGCCCGGGCACTTGACCTAAGTCATTGTACCATTCCCAATGTTATCTACTTCCACTCCAAAAGTTTCGTGTCCTCTATATAGGCCACTAGCTTATTTGGGGGGATTTTAAGTAGTTCTGATGGTTGTATAGTTTCCTTTCCAAAATGCTTCTGTCTGAGTCCTTCTAAGTTCTTACATGAGCAGAATATATGAATAGGTGTTTCATCCCTTAGTTCGCACTTCCTACAGAAAGGTTCACTGACTATTCCCATTCTGTACAAATGTTTCCTTAGAGTGCAATGTCCAGTAACCAGGTCGGTTACTGTCTTCAAGTGTCTCTTGCTCAGTTTCAATAAACCGAGGGCGAGAGAATGTATAGAAAATGTATCGAAAATGAGGGTATGTAGAAAAAAGACATCAAAAGCGAGGGTATGAAGAAAAAAAGACATCAAAAGCGAGGGTATGTAGAAAATAGGTACCGAGGGCGGGGGAATGTAGAGAAAATGTATCGAAAATGAGGGAATGTAGAGAAAATGTATCGAAAATTAGGGTATGTAGAAAAAAGACATCAAAATCGAAGGTATGTAGAATAAAGGCAACGAAACTGAGAAAATGTTGAAAAAATGCTTTAAAAGTGAGGGTATGTAGAAAAAATGCATTGGATGCGAGGGTATGTGAAAAAAAGTGTGTCGAAAGCGAGAATATGTAAAAAAAAGTGTATCAAAAATGTTAAATAACTAATGTTAACTAAACGTGGGTTAGCATTAGAATCAATTGAGCAATTATTGATCTCGAAGTTTGTATATGTGTGTGTGTGTATACAGTACGTTCATTAATAAAAAGCAGTGTGGTTATTTCACAACAAACAATTATAATTTTTATTGAATGTGTTAAGTTCAATTAAGGCAGCTGTGGCATCGACTTCATAATCGTTTAAGTGAAATTTCTGGTCACGAGTTTTGTTATAGTTGGGTTCAATAAATACTAGATGTTATTTTGTAGCTCTTTCAAGCGGATTTTAAATTTTTTGATACAGTAAGTTATTTGCCAAAGCAAATGGTTCCGAAAAACCGAGGGTATGTGAAAAAACTGAATCGAAAACAGGGGTGTGATGAAAATTATATCGAAAGTAAGGGTGTGAAGAAAAGTGTATCGAAAGCGACGGTATGATGAAAAGTCTATCGAGAGCGGGGGTATTCTAAAGTTATTTAAAAATAGTATGCAGAAATATACACAAAATTGTGACGTTTGACGTATCGTTAGAGAGTTCTCGATATATTAATAAATAGTGATAAGTCTCGTTATAAAATATCGTGATTATATTCCACATTAATTGAATTGAAATTATGGTTTTTTGATAAAAATCTCAAGTCGGTTTATAGATAAAAAACATAGTAACCAACATACGATTCAACTCTCTCGGTAAATACGCGGTTAACGTTTAGCTCATAGATATAAATAACAATATTTATTGCTTGCCAAACTCGAAATTAAATTCATTCATATCCCCATCGAAATAATTACCTATTAAAATAAACTCAACGTAGTTTTATGTTTAAGTTTCGGAAAAACTTTTTTTTGTTTTTCAAGTATCAGTACGAGCGTGGGAGGAGCGCGTGAAGGATGAATGGACTCGTTTCCATGGAAACTTCGAAGCGTCAAGGCTGCATTGATTTTCAAACCAAGGTTGAATCAAGAAATTATGTACACCTTTCCGTGCCGTATTTTTTTTTGTTCATTTATATCAAGTTTACTGAAATTTCCTAATTTGCAAATCCAAAACTTTTTGTAGGGTTTTCTGCATCTCAATTTCGAATTTATTTGCAAATTCGTGATAGAAATTTTTGTTCCCATCGTATCGGTAAGTTATTGATTAAAAATAATACTATCTAATTATAAAGGCAAAATAGCTTGGCTCCCTTATTTTTTTCGGCTGAGAAAGTTTAAAAAAAATAAAAATAAAAAGCTGCCGCGAGCGATAGAGATCGTGAGCCGAAGTGAATATCTCGAATTTTTATATTTTTTTGTGTTTTGAAACAGTGGGAACTAGAAATTCGACCAATTCACTTGATAAAATTGAAAAAAATTACAATTTAAATTTACATAAAATACATGGGCCTATGGTCTAGCTAAAACAATTTGTATTTGCTTCCAATTTTTTCAATAAAACGATAAGCCATTTTCTGTATTCCTGATTTCGAAATTTTTTGCAGTCCTAAACTTAATAAAAAGTGTATCGAAAGAGAGGGTATGTAAAAAAAGTGATTCGAAAGCGTAGAAAAAAGTAGAAAAAAGGGATTGAAAGCGAGGGAATGTTAAAAAAAGTGTATCGAAAGCAAGGGTATGTAAAAAGAGTGATTCG
>CAJUYG010000390.1:105021-118076 GCA_910591675.1 Galerucella calmariensis | reverse complement strand
TAGACAGCCCCAGCTTTCTCAAATACTTCCTAGTTAATATCAGTTATAAGTAATGATCTGGAAAATGGAATTATAAATCTTTTCACAGTTCCATCTCTCCAATTTTTTTTCTTCGAAGTATCCTTGGAAAGTATTTTGTTTCAATTATTACATCACCCTGCATTTTTTGGACGAGTGTTGCTAGGTTTAGGCAGCCCCAGCTTCCCCAAATATTTTATAATCTCACCTGGTAATGTTTGGACGAGTCCTAGTGTTTTTAGACAGCCCCAGCTTCCTAAAATACTTCCTGGTTAATATCAGTAATGATCTAAGAAATGGAATCGTAAATCTTTTTACAGTCTTATCTTTCCAATTTTTTTCCTTCGGAGTGTCCTTGGAAAGTATTTTTTTAATTAATACATCACCCTGCATTTTCTGGACCAGTGCTGCTAGGTTTAGGCAGTCCCAGCTTTCTTCAAACATTTGATAGTCTCACCTGGCAATGTTTGGACGAGTCCTGCTGGTTTTAGACAGCCGCAGCTTTCTCAAATACCTCCTGGTCAATATCAGTAATCAGCTCGGTAATCAGTGATGATCTACAAAATGGAATCATAAATCTTTTTACAGTCCCATCTTTCCAATTTTTTTCCTTCAGAGTGTCCTTGGAAAGTATTTTTTTTAATTATTACATTACCCTGCATTTTTTGGACGAGTGCTGACAGGTTTAGGCAGCCCCAGCTTCCTCAAATATTTTATAAACTTTTAGAGTAATTTTTTGAATTTTATTTTTACAATCGACACTTAATAATAATTCCGGTTTCTGGACTGTATATTTTGAAAATAAGAAATTTCAATTTGATAATAATTACCTTTTCATTCGTGATTCCACCTACTCTACCTGCCCACAGTTAACCTTGCTAACTCTAGCTTACGTAAGTAAAGGTAGTATTCATCCAAATCGTCTAAACCGAAAATAATATTTGATCAATTAGCAACAAATTTTTACTAGTAAACAATAATACAACCTCGTAAAACGTTATTAAACAATATAAATTAAAAAACTAGTCGTTCCACTACATACATGTACACACAGCTCATTTTTTTATCAGTTTCCTATATACATATAAATAGCTAATACATTATCTTCGATAACAGCTACTGTTTGGCAAAAAAATAAAGAAATATATATATAACGTATACGTTAGATACGACAAATTTGCGAATGTTACTAATCACTATCAACGGAAATGGACCAGTCCCATCGTCATCGAATGTTTTTATTTTTAGAAACAAGTGGTTGTGTGTGTGTGTAAAAATAATATTTAAATAAATCATTTCTACCTTATGCGTAATATTCGCCTGAATTCGTTCGGTATTCCTATCCATGTGATTGTCAATAAAAACAAACTTCACAAAAAAAGTTAATAAGAATATTTTTTTACACTGTTACACTGCCTTCGCCAGCTGATGTCATTCACCGTTTTTGTATCAACGTTCCTGTCCGAATACACGAGCATACTACCACTAGTGAGTGACTACGAAAACGATCAAACTCTACACGGTGATTTTGTTTGATTACGTTGGTTCGCGGCTCAGCCGCGATACGCTGTCTCGTAATACTGTCTTCGTTTCAAACGTTGTCGGATTTTACTTTATTTCTTGTTTTATTAGAAGTTCGTAGCATTGAGTTGAAAGCAGAATATGGAAGATATGAGATTGTTAGGGTGTTTTGTTGGGGGGAGGAAGGTGGAGAAAGGGTTTGGAACAGATATATGATATTAATTATTCCCACCAAAGAGTCATTTCGATTTAATTTTTTGTTGATATGAGATACTATTTGAAATGAATGAAAAATAGCAAGAAATGTGATTTTGCAAGTGTTTCATTCAAATTTCGATTAAAACGAATACCTTTGCTTGTGTTTCAATCAATTTCCGTTGAAAATTAATAACAAATACTAAATTTTAGACTAGAACAAATACTTATGCTAGTGTTTCATTCACATTACGACTAAAACAAATACCTTTGCTTGTGTTTCAACCAATTTCCGTTGAAAATTAATAAAAAATGCTCAATTTTAGACTAGAACAAATACTTATGCTAGTGTTTCATTCACATTTCAACTAAACCAAATACATTTGCTTGTGTTTCAACCAATTTCCGTTGAAAATTAATAACAAATACTAAATTTTAGACTAGAACAAATACTTATGCTAGTGTTTCATTCACATTACGACTAAAACAAATACCTTTGCTTGTGTTTCAACCAATTTCCATTGAAAATTGATAATAAATACTCAATTTTAGACTAGAACAAATACTTATGCTGGTGTTTCAATTTCGACTAAAACAAATAACTTTGCTTGTATTTCAATCAATTTAGTTGAAAATTACTAAAAAATACTCAATTTCAGACTAGAACAACTACTTATGCTAGTGTTTCAATCAATATATAATAGAAACACTTTAAATGAGTTTCAATCAAATTTCTATGAATAGAAAGTCATTTGCATGAGTTTCAGTCGATGTTCGATAAAAATATACAGTGGCAAGTGTTTCAATCAAAATTTTAAGCATATCAACACATATTCTGTTTTGTATTTAACAAGTATTTTCATACATTATCCAAATTATAGAGCTAATAAACATATTTGTTTGTGTTTCGATCAATTTTGAATGGGTACAAACAATTTTGAATGAGTTTCAGACAATTTACAATGAAAAAAACACTTCTGTCCATGTTTGAAATAAATTCATAAGCAGCTAAGCACATTTACTCGTGTTTAATCCAACTTTTGATAGAAACAAATACTTTTGAGTGAGTTTCAATAATTTTTCTATAGCTTCAAACACTGTTATGTGAGTTTCCATTTTCGATATAAACAAACATATTTTTTATTGATTAAACACTTCTGATTGTGTTTCAATCAATTTAAAAAAATTGGTTTGTCTGAGTTTTCATCTACTTTCGACAGAAACAAACCAATTTGCTTGTGTTGATACTAATAAATAAATAAAGACACTAACTGGTGTTTCAACCAATTTTTGTTTCAGTCAATATTTGGTCAAATAAACTTGTGTTTCAACCAATTTTTGATGGAAGCAATAACTTTTAAGCGTCTCTAATCAATTTATTATGGTCACAAGCACTTTTGTCTGAGTTTCACTCAATTTTCGATGGAAACTCTTTTATTGGCATTTCAACTATTTTGAGGATGCTTTGTTATCTGAAAAAGTGGCTTTTGATTAAATAAATGAGAAACTGAAAGAAAGTGTAAAGTACGAGAGAGAGAAATTAAAAAACTTACAAATTTCAGAATCGTGAAATTTTAACTAGAGAACGACGCATTCTTTTAAAATAACGACCGTAAAATAAATATTTAGAGAAAAGCATAATACTGGATCCGGTTTTCTTTCAATTTAAGATTATTTTCAGGATACCAATGAATGTAGCGCTGTTGCCAAGCTTCCAACTCGTAAAATATCAACTTTTATAAGTAAATAAAAAATTTGCGACTCATTAATTTATTGATTTTGTAGTACTATTATCGATACTTTATGGGATAGAGCAGAGGTTCCCAAACTTTTTTTTCTCACAGACCAATTGAAAAATTTTGCTGGTTATTGTGGTCTACATTTCTAACTAGACAGAAAAAATAATTCTTTATATGAAAAAATTATTAACGTTGAAATTAACACATCCTGCTTATAAATACATTTCGCATTTCATAGAAATACCATGATTAATCTCATAATTAATTAGTCAGACTATTCATTAATTAAAATAATTGCTTAACAAAAGAATATTATCGAGTAGATTAAACTAAAAAACTGAAAAAACAAGTTTTTCTTATAATATTATTAAATAACTTTCAAAATCTTAAAATAGTACGGAAGATAGTGGTGATATTTTGGATAATGTATCAAGGTTGCCTACTTTTCTTGGTCATTATCTAGTCCGGGGAAATTGGGCTGAAAGTTGTGGAATTGAAAAGTTTTCCACCGGAGATTTGACTTTTTTAAACGAAAGTATATGTAGTATAGACTACTTTTCTAGATTTGTGAGAAGATTCCCCTCGAGCTTGCGATGCAGCTTGCAAGGAAAGCTTGGAGCACGTGTAAAAGCAACAGTTTTTCGACCATAACTTTTTTAGATTTGATTGTACAAAAAAATTACGGGAGCCAAAATTGTAGGGAATTTCATACCCTATAAGATGACGCAATGCAATATTTGAAACACACATTTTTTTCAACCCTTAATTTTTGAAAAATTGGAAAAATGTTTGCAAAATGGTTTTTTAATTGACAAGCATAATTATAATAACAAAAACGACTTACTAATACATGAAAATATAGTAGTCCGGCACCTGAAATCGTTGGTTTTTTCAGATTTCGGAAGTTCAAAATGGCGGATCTACTAAATTATGGATAAACTATACTTATACTTAAACGACCACCATAGGAGTATCGGCATCCTGACAAGGGAAAATGGCGACAAGGCCACACCAACCTCCAAGAGAGCGGTGAAATTCTTATGGAAACTCACTTCCCAGGTTCTGTCTTTCCTGGAACGTCAAACTGGACGGAAGTACCAACAACACCCTCACAATACGACTGGCAATCTGTTAGTGCAGTAATTGATGAGGACAACATAAGGTGGGCCATATCGGGCTTTTCCCTCTTCAAGTCACCAGGACCTGACGGAATAAGACCAGCCCTACTTCAATGGGGAATGGATATTCTTATGCCGCACCTGGTTGGAATTTTCAGAGCCTCTTTAGCTCTGAGGTATATTCCCAGTAAGTGGAGAGAAGTACGAGTGGTATTTATACCCAAACCAGGTAGACTACACCTTACCAAAAGCATTCCGACCCATTAGTCTCACATAGTTCTTTTTAAAAACAATGGAGAGGTTATGCGAGCGGTATATAAAAGATGAAGTGCTAGTTCACAACCCCCTTCATCCAAATTAGCATGCATATACTCCGGGAAGGTCCACTGATTCGGCCCTTCACCAAGTGGTTGGCAGAATCGAAAGATCATTGGACAACAAAGAATCCACCCTGGGTATATTCATAGATATCGAGGGAGCGTTTGATAAAACAACCTTTCCAACAATTGCCCAGCAACTCAACTCCAAGAATGTACCTCTGGTAGTATGAGAGTGGATACTCAAGATGCTCTCTAGTAGAGCAATAAGTATCAATGTAGAAGAGATCACAGTAAGAGGACTGGTCATGAGGGGATGTCCACAAGGAGGAGTCTTATCACCCCTTCTGTGGAACATAGTCCTAGACACCCTGATTAATCACCTCAACAACAATGGATTCTACACAATTGCATACGCAGATGACATAGTTATCTTGCAGACTGGCAAATTTGTGAACACACTGTGCGATAGAGCGCAGGACGGGCTTAAATTAATTGAAACATGGTGTAAGGAACACTCACTGTCGATCAATCCCAGAAAGACTGAGATGGTCCTTTTCACCAGGAAAAGAAGTTTAGCGGGTTTAAAACCTCCCGAAATCTTCAAAAACAAACTAAACTTTTCGGAAAAGGTGAAATACCTCGGTATTACCCTCGACAGGAAACTAACATGGAACTCTCATCTACACAGCAGAGCAAAAAGAGCATATGTGGCTTATGAGTAGTGTCGGAGGACAGTGGGACGCACATGGGGTCTGTCACCCCTTGTGGTCACCTGGATCTACACTGCAATAATAAGATGGGGACCGAAGGTTCTACAAGCAACGGCCATCCAAAAATTATATCAAATACAGCGAATGGCTTGTTTAAACATCACAGGAGCCATGAGAACAACACCAACCGCAGCAATGGAACTAACTACTGGTCTGACCCCTCTGGACCTGTACGTCAAGAAGGTTGCGTTAATGGCCATGGTACGATTGCGCACGGCTGGTGTAAACCCCGAAGTAGGAGTGGGCCAATTGAGGTTAAGCCCGTTAAGCCTATGACAGGAAGCGCTTACTGCGCTACCTCTGCTGCAGGCAGCCAATGATGCAATTGAACCCAGGTTTTTGTTTAACAAACCCTACAAAATACAAATACAGATACTTATACTTTATGATCCTACTTCCCATCACATCCTATCTGTATCTGTAGAGTAGGGAGGGTGAGTGTAGGCTCACAGCACTTAGGCCACATGTGACCCATTGTACATCCTCCCGAGGAGTAGTCCTCCTAAGTCATCGTCCATTCTGTCCTTCTAAGGAAGGTTGACAGGTCACTAGGAGACATCTTTATATCGGCAGGTGTAGGCTAAGACTCACCGAACACACACTCTCTTATTGAAGATAACTTCGGACACTAGCATAAGACAGTTTCATCTTCCTGTTCACATATCCTGCATAGAGGTGTCCACTAGCCCCATAGTATGGAGGTGTTTACTCAGTTGACAGTGGCCAGTCAGATATCCTACTGTTAAACGTAAGTTTTTCCTGGTCTTCGCCAAATATTTCTTCGACGCCAGCTTCCCAAAGTCGCCCAGGGTGATCCTGGCAAGACTGCATCTTTTGATTCCATCCCATCTCTTAAGGTATTGAGCATGGGTGTAACGTTTGGCTAGTTCCGCAATTATCGAAGTCGTTAGGCCGTAGGTGTCACTGGGTCCTAAAATTTTCAGTCCAGCCGCTTTCCTGGCTAAAGAATCAGCAATGCGATTATCTTTACTCCTGTCGTGCCCTTCAACCCACCTCAGGATAATATTGTTATCTGCCGAGGCGTTAGCTAAATCTTGGTGGCACTCTAGTACCAGCCCCGATATAACACGTTGTCTGTTCAACATCCTATTTTTCGTTCTTCAAGATTCTTCCCACCTCTACCTAGTAAATTTTTTTTGAATCTATGGTAATTTTTTGTCTCAATTCGGAAATAAATTTTTATCGTTCACATTTTAATAATATAATAATCGAATAAAAAATAAAAATTCTAGTATGTGATTCGTTTGATTGGGATTGTGTGCGAAATGTTTTTATTTTTGAAAGGTGAAGGTTGTAGGTAGGGCTACGTCAATGGGCTGGTGTCGCTGGCCCAGTTGCCAGGACAACCGCAGGGACGCGCTCGGTTGCTATTTCTGGAGCTCAGCTACTTTATGATACTGATATACAATATATGTCCCCCTAAGTTGGAATCATATGGAAAACTTTTTTATTATTAATTTTAGGAAGAAAAGTAATTCTTCATAAAAAGTTCTGCATTATCTAAAATCTAGAATACAGTCATCAAATATCAAATTTTTTAGTCGTATACGAGGTATGTCAAAGAATATGAGTTTTATCCAAGAGTAAAGTACCTTTAAATTTGAAAATATCCAAAAATATTAATAAAAAAAATCGAAGTCGAAGCATTAGTATAAGTAAAAATTAAATTTGTTTGTTTCTAACATTAATATGATGTTAATTTTATAACTTAGTGTTTGAATTAGTATATTAAGTATTGAGAACGGTAAGGGTTGTTTACCGGTCGACAGCAATGTTTGCTGTTTCTCACCGCTTTCACACCATTTTACGGTTCATGTATTGTGATGTATAATACTTCGTTCTTCAAGTTTGTCCTGGAAATGTGAATTAGCTATTATTATCTATCATTAATCATTATCTAAAAAGAAAAGTCCAAGTGAAGGAATATAACAGATGCACCTCGGTAAGTTTATTATAAGTAAAATTGAACAAAACATGTTTCATTACATAACAAGTGACAAATTTCTGAAGTAGTTTTCCTTTAAACAGCTTCATACTTCCAATCCAGTAAAAACAGCTTTCAATTTAGTTGGAACGAAGGATTTGAATAGGTAGTTTTTTTAATGTTATATTTATTCTCCATAGTATCATTCTCATTGAATGTAATTTTGTTCTAGATTATAAACCAAAGAAGTTGATGAACATTTGTTTGTACCCCACTATGGCAGAGGACCACCACAAGAAACAACAATTCTATCTACAAACAAAGAGTGTGTGTAAGAAATATAGGAGTGCATCAATCCATTCTCAGTTGTTGATAATTGTATGAAAGTAATTGAAAATGTAGTTGATAATATACACATTCAAAGCTGGAAAAACTCTGTATAGCACGATATAAAAATTGAAGATTTATACATTCATATTTAAAATAGTATAGAGCTCATTGGAATTGATCTCAATGATAAGTCTGACAGTGAAACTCCAATTTTGCTGGAGAAGTTATGAATGAAGTTCTAGATCCTAGCTTACCGAATGAAAATGTTTGGTTCCAGCAAGACGAGGCAACACCCTATTATGCTTTAATGGTAAGAACTTATTTAGATGAAATCTTCCCCAATAAATAGATTGGAAGAAGAGGTGCTATTGAGTGGCCAGCTAGATCGCCAGACCTTACGCTGTTAGATTTTTTCCTGTGGGGTTATCTCAAGAACAAAGTATATGTAACACAACCAACTAGCATTGTAGACCTCAAAGACAGGATAACTACAGAAATACGGAATATTTCACCTCAAACTTTAAACAAAGTTAAGAAGGAGTTCTATAGGAGACTGTGCTATTGCCAACAACTAGGTGGCGAACATTTTGAGCATTCATTTTAATGTATTAAAATCAAATACATCAGGTATTTTATGTATGTGTTTAATAACTGTAAAAATAAAAATTTCACCCTGTATAATTCATAATTGACCATACATTATTTAGTTTGTTGGAATCGGTTCATTAAGAGGATTTCAACAATATGCAAATATACAGGGTGTTTCATTAATAAAAACAACACCGACTATAGCATACTTGCGTGAATCACACTGTACATTTACATTTATGTTTACATAACGCACAACTCAATTCAAAAGTTGACGTGTCTCGGCATTTTTTATAATTTTCTAAAATAATGACATAAATAATTTCATTCCATAAGTGGTTTCCACACTGTATAAAATATCTACTAGAATTTTGATACGAAGAATCATTTAAAATTATTTATATTATTCTTGCTTCATATCTCCCCCACAATAGATATTGATTCAATTTTAATTTTTGAAAATGTCCAAAATAATATTAATTTTTGTAAATTTGTTTCGGAATTATTCAACTTTATTTTATATTTTTTCTCACAAGAATCTTTCATATCTTGAAGCTTCTTAACAATAATTGTTCTCATTTCTTTCTATTCTGATGATCATGTTTTACTGAATATAGTAACCAATTAAATTACTTAATTTTAAGTCATCCAATCACATCAGGATTACAGAGATAATACCCTACATGTTGTGTTTTCAGTTTGGTGTTTATTTTTCATTAAAAATTAATTAAACGTCAAACTGACAACTGGATTAAAAATGTCGCGAAGATTGTAGGTTAAGAGTTAAAGAGTAGCTCTGAGCTAATCTTCGCCTCCTTGGAACAAATATTGTATTTTTTATATTTGTTAAATAAAGACATTTTATTATTATTATTATTATTATTTGGTATTACATCTAACGATTCAATTAATTTACCAATTATTGTACTTTTCACAACTATAGTTTTAAATAAAAATGAATAATATTTGATTAAAACTAATAAACTTTGTATTGAAAATTATTAAACGTCAGATTTACAATCAATTTTTTGATATCTACAAAGTAAAAAATTATCTTTTCGAATACTCCTCGGGTCTTGATAAATACTCAAAATTTTGTCGTAGAGAATCCTTCAAGCGTGTTGCTCAAAGATAATAGCCCTCGGCCTTCGGCCTTGGGCTATTATCAAGCAACACGCTTTCAGCATTCTCTATGAGAAAATTATATCGGTATTATCAAGACCCTAGGGGTATTACGTCTGAAAATATTTAAAAATTGAATTGTGTTTCCACAATTTTATATTCTCCATATTGCTAAGTCCCTATTTCCATTTATAATTTTTTATTTATTTCATTAATATAATTTTTTTCTTAAAAAAATTTTCTCGCTTCTATCCAGATATTTAAAAAATCAACAACCTTATTTATCTCGCAAAGCCTATCAATTGAATACACTTTTTCTACATATCCTCGCTTTCGTCTCTTTTTTCAATAATTAAAACCTTTTTTTGTAAAATTGGCGATTTTTACATATTATTGGCTTTTTACCTAATCCTTGCAAATATGCAAATATCGATTAAAACATTCATTCCTTTACATGTAAAATTTGATCCTGAATCGATTAAATTCAATAAGAAAATTTGCAAGTCTGGCCTTGATACGTTCAATAATTGCAAATGAAACATTTCAGACACTGTGCATGGAGCATTTGTAATGAGTTGTTAAAATGCGTGTTGTCATTTAATAAAATAATAATTGAAAATCTGAATAGACGATTATATTATTCATTTTGAACGTGCCTCATTATGCGCAGTTTGACGTCCGACTGGCCATCATTAACTCTCAATACCTACATGCATTGTTTAACTTAACACTTGTGCACGTATACTTCTATCTTATCTCTATAAAGCATCTGTCAATAACAATCACAAACAATAAATTTGTTACAGGGTGTTCGGTGCATTCCATAGTGTTAATTTTTTATGTAAGTAATCACTGGGAATCAAATCTGGTAGGTATGGGACATGAGAGAGAGAAACATAAATATTAGAGCAGCAGAAAAACAAGTAGATGAGGTAGAGGTTTATATTGTGGTATAAAAACTAATTTTAGAAACAGATAAGATATCAGTTAAGTTTCAGAAATAGAAGGTAGAACAGACCACGAACCAATCTTCCTTACCATTGGCGAAGGAAGGACAGCCGGAAGACAAATCCAAAAGAGCAACTAGAGGAAGTACAAATCCAGAGCTGGACAGTTAATAAAACCAATTGCATTCATCAGCAGCAAGGATGAGCTGGACAAACAGCTCAGAGATGGAGGAAGCATTCTAACAGGCAATGGAAGACAGCACAACAACCAGGAAGGTGGAGAACTACAAAGCGTTTCCCAGCATCTCCGAAGGTCTGAAACAGCTCATTGGGGACAAAAACAGAGCCAGAAAACATGCTAACCGAACAATAAGACCAGAAGACAAACGAGATTCCAACAGACTCAATGAACTATAACCAAACATCGATCCAAAAGCTGGGAAAACAGACTTGACGAGCTACCAATGGATCAACCAGGATTATGGAAGCTAGCAAAGCTCCTTAGACAAGACAGGAAGCCACTACACGGGGACAATAAAATAGGCATAGGCTTTCAGACGAAAAATGGAGCTCCAGTTCACCCAAAACGACTTCCCAGATGAAGACATGGACTTCTTTGACAGGTCGAGGAGACGTTGAACAACTACATCAACAATGAAGACGACAACCTTATTTATATAGTGCCTACATCATCCTCTCCGGACAAAGACGGTATCAGCAACAACCCTCTGCAACACCTGCCAAAGTGAGCACTAGTATTTCTGACAGCCATCATCAACGGAATAATGAGGACCAAGCACTTCCCAAAGGCATGGAAAGTAGAGATGTTGAGGAAAAAACGGACAGGATCCAGAATTCCCTCAGAACTACCGACCCATCAGCCTACTCCCAAAGATGAGTAAGATAGCCGAGAGAGTCATCCTGAACAAACTACAAGAGGAGACAAGAATCGAAGTAATACTGCCAGAAGAACAGTTCAGATTCAGAAAACACCACGCAGCAGAAGACCGAGTACAGAAGCTCGTAGAATACACAACTCAGGATTCAACTGGAACTAATCAACAGGAGCAAACTACTTGGACATCAGCAAAGCCTACGACAGAGTCTGGCACGAAAGCTTGATCTACAATATGAAAGAGGCAGGACAGAACATTCAGGATCAAGATGGGACAAACCTAATATGATATGGGTGTCACAGAAGCAGAAGTACGACGAGGAGCAGTACTGTCAGCACTTCTCTACACGGCAGATATTCATAAGAAGAATAACACCATAATGGAAAGAAGCACTCAACCAGCTATGGTAACACAACAAATGCAAGAAATCGTGGAACGCATAGTCGACTGGTGTACGAAGAGGAAGAAGGAAAATTCCAGAAGAAGACATAGAAGTGGTATGACAGGGGCAATGGAAAAACAAGGCGAAATACCTAGGAGTCATCTTAGACCAAGGATTGACCTTCAGAGAACACGCCGAATACTCAGTCAACAAGGCAAGACTGGCAAGAGGACAACTGGCAGGACTCATAGCCTGATTTACCCATCCTGACGTATGCCTCCAAGGCCTGGAGACATGCAGTGCTAACCAGACGATAGAAGATACAAGCTCAGCAAAACATCTGCCTTAGACAAGCTGCAGACGCGCCATACTACGTCAGGAATGGGAATGATCAGCTCTATCGGGAATTGGACCAGAACATGATCTTCCGGAGCCATAGTCAGGAGAAGATTCGAAGACCTGGGGACACACCCAAACACTCAACTGAGACATGTCACGGACTACAACAGACACGCATGACCAAGGAAACAGTTAGAATATGGACAGCAGAGAAGTTACTATTACATTATTGTAAAATATTCTGTCGATTTTGAGTAAGAGTAAAAGTAATATTCGGGATTATTGCATTCCAATACTCTATGTATTTGTTGAAATAAACTATAGTAGGTTATGTTCATTTCTTGATGTGTATAAAATAAATATGTCACTTGTAAAAAGTAGTTTTTATTATTGTAAAAGTCTGGTCTGTTGGTTTTATTAAATAGCTATACTGCGTTATTTGCCGTTATTTCTGTATTTTTTTGGATTCAATGTAATTTAAATAATAATTGTTTATTGTCGACAAATAGATACAAATGAAACTATACTGTGCAATGTTATGTCTCTAATTGTTGTGAATTATGATAGCTTCAATTTTTTAACGTATATCAAGCGTGGTGTATACTTATATACAGTGTGGAAACCACTTATGGAATAAAATTCTTTATGTCATTATTTTAGAAAATTATAAAAAATACCGAGACACGTCAACTTTTGAATTGAGTTGTGCCTTATGTAAACATAGATTTAAATGTACAGGGTGATTCACGCAAGTATGCCATAGTCGGTGTTTTTTTTTATGAAACACCCTGTATATTTGCATATTTTTGAAATCCTCTTAATGAA
>CAJUYG010000390.1:66808-84905 GCA_910591675.1 Galerucella calmariensis | reverse complement strand
CAAAATTCACTGACAAACGATACGAGGGTCGAAAAAATTGAAAAATAGGAATTTTCAAAAAAAACTACAACATCCTTTTTATTACTGTAATGCTATATTATGATGTCTCGCGTTTAAATTTCAGACGAAGGTAGATAATATATTAGTCTTTCGTATTCCATATTTAAAATTCGCTGACAAACGAAAAAATTTAAAAATAAGAATTTTCCAAAAAAAAAACAACTGTAATGCCTGGAATGTATGGCTATAATATTGTGTGATTTTCAAAAATATATATTTTATGCTGTTCTACTTCAACTTAAATTCATTTGCTTCATTCAAACACAATAGTTAGATAGGTATGATATTAGAAATCATTATTTAATCAACAGCATTGTTAAGTTTCACACTGTATATTGTAAAAAAAGATTTTCTCCGATAAGACCAACTAATCTAATTATTTACACATTTATTAATCTGTTTATATATTAATTTATACCAAGTAAGCTATTATTAAGAAAACATTCTGCTTATTGGAAACACATCAACATTTTAAAGATAAAAATAGATACTGAGGAAATTTCCACAACAATGAATATTGTGTGTTGTAATCATAAATTGATAACATTTTTTGTAGTGATTTAAAAATAAACTCTTAATTAAAATGTTAAATATTTATTTTTAAAAAGTCGTATTGACCTCTGGATGATTCTTATCAACAATTCTATATAATTTAAACGTTGTTTAAGAAGGATTGTCCTAAATTTTTATTTACTCTACTTCACTGAATCAGTGGAGGAAGCAGCAACATTATTTTTTAACAATAAATCACCTCAATTAAAACAATTACAGCAAATCAACAAAAGAATCTTGTTAAATTGGTTGCCTAACTATTGGTAGCATATAATAATTTGTAATACACTTATTCAAACCATAATAAAATTCAATTTACGCTACCTTTATATCAGGCTATACCTGCCATCAAAAATATTGCAAAGAAAATATTATCCATCTTATTAGTTTGTTAAGTATTGGTTTTATTCGATAATTGTATCTAGTTAAGAAAATGTGATGCACTAGAGTTACAATAAAATTAGTAAAACAAAATAAATGAAAACTTACATAAAAAAACAGCATCTTCCAGTGTGCACTACGTACCTGTTAAATTTGAATTATCATTATAAACCACAAAAAAAATAGATAGAGTTACAATTAAATTGGTAAAACAAATAAAAACTTACATAAAAAACTGCATCGTCCAGTGTCTTAGTATCTTTTAGTATCGACTAAACCCCAAATAAACATGATTTCACACACAACACGATAATTTAGCAAGAAGTAGTGTTATTAAACATCACAGTCACATAATAATATCAATTTAATAGACGAATTTAACGTGTAATTAGGTGCTCGTTTTTAGTTACTACAAGTCGTACTGTCGTACATGCCTTTGTTTAATAATTTTTTTTGAATATCAAATTAACTCTTCCAGATTCCAGGGTAACCAACTTTGTATTGCTCAAATGTATGTTATCTATGGCTCAAATCACTGAAACACTTCATTGTTCATTGTTGTTCACCGCACACTTCACACTTTATTATAAAAAACATCGGTGCGCTCTCGTGCATAGACAACGAACTTGATTTTCTAGGAACGGGAATAGACCCCATTGCTATTTCTGAGTCGGTTCGGTCGCGAGAAGTTTTAATGCGGTTTTTTTTAAATTATTAGTGCTGTTTTTGTATAGTGTAATAATGTTACGTGTAGTTTTCGTTTTGCTTTGATTATTTATCTCGAAATTATCAAAGTCCCTTATTATAAGACTCTCGTACCGTCGAATATATGAACTCAAGTTTTTCCTGCAATCGTCTCTTTGAAATTTCCATTGCTGATATGCCGCTTGACTGCTTGAGGTAGGTGGAATTGCATGTTTAAACTGATGAATTCTGAATATACTCCAAGCATTTATTATATTATGTTAACTAATAACTATAGTACCAAGGAAATCTATTTATTCACGACAAATATAAAAAGGAAATCGTCGGACCTATTTTATGAGGTTAAAAATCGTTTTGTACAATGTACATCGACCGTTTTGTAGGCAACCAATTTTACAAAGCCAACCTTGCCTTGGAGTTTTTTTTTATAAAAAGTTGTTTTCATTCTTTTTTGTTAAATTTATAGAGTAAAAAGAGGTTACGTGTGGGCTGAAAGAATATATCAGATAAAATTTATAGAATTTTATTCGACTATAACACAGCCTAAAATAAAATTTTCGGTAGAATACATTGATATTAAAATCCACTTTTGATTTTAATTACCTATTCGGTAGGTATAACAAATCCGTCTTTTTAAAATAATATTAGTAAAGATATTTTTTTATAACAACAATAGAAAATTCGTATTATCAACATATATAGGTCCTTTCTTAACAAGCCTTATCACACAATTAAAAAAATTAAAATTAAATCAACATCACAGATTAATAATATTAGGTAGGTAAGTATTTTGTTCACTATATTGACTAGATTGATAATTTATGTCAAAAATTAAACAATTATATTTCCTACACAACCAATTTCAACTACATAATAGAATATAATTTTTTTCATTTCTTTTTTATTCTTAAATAACTGGTGAACTTCTTACCTAAGAACATTTAAATTGATTACATTTGAAAACAATATTTTTATAACTTCCTTCTTCTCATCTCACATACCAGTATAAAATTAATACCAGGAGTCCCAAAAAAGTCTGACTCACTTTAACATCAGATATGTCGACCTCAAAGAGACCTTAATTTTGTTTTTTGAACTTGTAAAATAAAGAAATACATTTTGTCAGACAACAAATACTTTTATACTAATAAAAATTTTAACCCTTCACTCAGTATAATGGTACTTAAAAATAATCTAGAGAGTGGCCCATTTAAAATGGAATTTACCAACTGTGTACTACAAGAAGGGACATACGACACAGGGGGTACTTTTTTTTCGAGGGGGGTACCTAATAATATATAAATTATATTTCCATTTTAATTGGACCACTGTGTAGATAAAATTTTTTTAAATTCCTGAAATTCTTTTAGAACATAAATATTATTACTAAGAAACTACAGGATGTGCGATATAAGTCTGACTTTCTAAAAAATTTACATTTTTAGACTTGAAAATATATTTTCTATTTTCATGTCTAAATTTTTATACAGGGAGCATAACCTGTATAATATACTAAGGGTTCTATGGAACCTAATAAATTTATCTTAAATAAATCATATTTTAGGGTTACTCAAAATATCATAACCAATTTTTTTTAAATTGCATAATTGAATAAGATTGAAATTTATTTTTATCTAAAAATACATAAATATATCTAACATACATATTTTGAATATGATTAATAAATAATCTATATTAGACTCTTTTGAATTGAAAGAGTATTTTGGAACACATTTTTTTTTCGAAAATACCGAGAAGAAATAATTTCACAATTTAAATTTTGCATGAGTAGAATGTTTAAAAATAGTAGTACCGGGTGTATCAATAAGAAATGTTCACCTTTAAACTGATAATAATAGGAAATTATTGGATACACTCGGTATAGTCATAATTATAAGTAGGTATACAGTGCGTCCAAAAAATAATATTATTAGCTAAATATATAGTAATTTGGAAAAATCCCGAGACGTAGATTTCTGATATTAATCTACCAAACAGGGTGTCCCGTAAATTAAAGGCATGATAGATCGTTAAAAAATATTTAAAATGCCCTAATGCAACTTTTCTCTAACCTTATTAGTTTGTGAGATACAGGCTGTTTAAAGGTATAGAAGAAATCAATATTTTATTACATATCTTCTCGGGGGAAGTACAAAGGACCCTGCACCATTTTATAGGTAATCCTGGCTCTCGTACGATTTCCGATTTTTTTTATATGTTGTAGTCTTAATGATAACTAAGAGATCGTGATGGGTTAAAACTGTGCAGGCCCTCCGGTTTGGCGGTGGTGGCGTCTTGTAGTTGCGTCCTGAGCATAACATTTTGCCTCCTAGCACTATAAATCTCGCAATCATAGCAAATGAGCAAATGTCTTGCATGTCGGGGGCTCATGAGAAGGTCTGCCACACTTCTGTACCATCAGAATCACAATTTCTCCAGAGGGTGTCTCCGCAATGGTCAATTTGTTAGGCCGGTGTTTTAACAGTAAGCGGAAGCAATAAAACCGAACAAAATCATCAACAATCACGTTATGTAGGTTAGTTGGATCCATCTAACTCCCTAAGTCCTCACGAGTGGGTCCCAAAAGACTTTTTAACATTTTCGTGATCCCACGCACCCATCTCTAGTAGTAGATACTTCATGAAAAACCCGGTAGTTCGGATAGATACTGGGATAGATATTTGTCAAAAGAGCCATCTCCCGTGACAGTCGTCAGTCGGAAATTGTCAGACATTTTCTTGTTGTCTTCTATGTCCTGACGCTGCGTATTTTTATTATTTTTTCCTTTGACATAAGCGGAACGACCTACTTGCATCTTCAGTAAGTTGTGTATATCCCACGTAAATCTACTTTCGATTGTCTGATCTTCAATTGCCTAATACGGATGGGTATTGTGGAGTATATAGTATTCGTTTCGACAATCACAAGCAGACAGCTGTTAATTGAAACTAAAAACCACTGAATCATTTTCATTTATTAAACTATCACAAATATACTTTATACCGTGAATGCGAATGTCGGGCTTGTCCGCCAAAATAAACAGTACCGAAACAGAGAGTGCTGTGGAGTTGTTTATGTAATATGGATTTGTCATATTTGACTTAATTGTCATTAGTTGATATATTAATAGTACGCTGCAGTTAAATTTGATTTAAAAATGGTTCTAACAACGGAAGAAAAAGTTTTTTTGGTAGAGCATTATTTTCGTTCATACGGAAAAGGTCGTAATGATGGTCCAAGCTTAGAACAGGTGTCAATAAAATATCGACAAAAATTTATTAAAGCAGCTCCTAGTAAAAGTGTGATGTTAGCTGTTGTTGAAAAATTTCGTCGCACTGGTAGTGTATTGTGTCAACGTAAAGGTTCTTCAGGTCGTCGAAAAACAGTATGCACTAACGAAAATGAAGGACGTGTTTTTAACCAAGTTGTGCAATCTCCTCAAAGAAGTCTTGTAAGAACTGCATGTAAACTCAACATTAGTGAAACGTCTTTACGTCGCATGTTCAAATCAATTGGTGGTTATCCATACCGTATTCAAGTTGGACAAGGACTAAATGCTGTGGACAAACGTGCAAGAGAAATTTACTGTGGTCGCATGTTGATTTTAATTTACGAAGATCCCGAATTTTTGAAAAACATATGGTTTTCAGACGAGAGTCACGTTCATCTTAGCGGCTATATTAATCGACAAACAACCAGATTCCTTGGATTTGAACGTCCTGATGTCATTGTAGAGAAACCACTCCACAGTCTTCGAGTTACCGTTTGGTGCGCGGTATATGGTCATGGAATGATTGGTCCTTATTTCGTTGAAGATGATAATCAGAATCCACTTACTGTCAACCAAGAGCGTTATAGAGAGAAAATTATTATACCTTTTGTGAGAGTTCTAAATAACTTTTGCCGTGCACGAAATCTATAGTTTCGCACACAATGGTTCCAACAAGATGGTGCAACGAGCCATACAGCTGTGCGCACCTTAGACTTACTCCGTCAGCATTTCGATAATAGAATAATTTCTCGGGGAACAGACTTCGAATATCCTTCTCATTCACCTGATCTAACGCCACCTGACGCATACATTTGGGGCATAATGAAGGACAAAATATTTCACTTGGAAAATCCGCCGGCGAATATTGCCGAACTACGGGAAAGAATACAAAATATTTTTCGGCAGTTACATCAACCACTTTTTATAAATATGTTTATTGACTTACAAAATCGATATGAAGCTTGTTTGCATCGAAATGGTGAACATTTTGAACACTTACATTACAGAAATTAAAAATTAATTTTTATTTTTATTTTCGGTACTGTTTATTTTGGCGGATACTGTATCTACTACTAGAGATGGGTGCGTGGGATTAAGAAAATGTTAAAAAGTCTTTTGGGGCCACTCGTGAGGAATTTGAGAGTTAAATGGATTCAACTAACCTACCTAACGTGATTGTTGATTATTTTGTTCGGTTTCATTGCTTCCGCTTGCTGTTAAAACACCATTGACCATTGCGGAGGCACCCTCTGGAGAAATTGTGATTCTGATGGCACAGAAGTGTGGCAGACCTCCTCATGAGCCCCCGACATACAAGACATTTGCTATTATTGCGAGATTTATAGTGCTAGAAGGCAAAATGCTAAGCTCAGGACGCAACTACAAGACGCCACCAGCGCCAAACCGGAGGGCCTGCACAGTTTTAACCCATCACGATCTCTTAACTACAACATATCAAAAAAAATCGAAAATCGTACGAGAGCCAGGATTACCTATAAAATGGTGCAGGGTCCTTTAAAATTTTTTGTAGGTTACTGTCTCTTCAAAACACATCGACAGTATTAATTATGACAAATTCTAATGAGCCAGTGGCGTAAACTTTTATTGTACCATATTTTTGAACACTCCATTTTCAAGATTTTTTACTTTTTATTAAAGTATAACATTTTTTTGTTGTTTTTCTTAAATAAATTTGTAGTACCTACTTGAAGATCACTTGAATATAATTTAAACACAAACGTTTCTTATGGGTTTGTAATTCATAATTATTTAAGGGAAGATAAAGTGCTAAGAAAATATTTACGACTACTACAAATTTATTGTTTAAAAACATTACAACATAAAAAAGTGTCTTACTGCAATAAAAAGTTAAAAATCTTGAAAATGGAGTGTTCTATCGAGTTTGACAAAGAGTACCTTTTGTGTAGAAAATTAAATAAAGAATTGCGGACAAAAGTCTTAAGCTTTCAATACAGTGTGTTTCAAAAATGTGGTACAATAAAAGTTAACGAAATCCTCGTACCACGCCACTGGCTTATTAGAATTTGACATAATTAATACTGTTGATGTGTTATGAAGACAATTACCTACAAAAAATTTTAAATTTGTACTTCCATCCCCCGAGATGATATGAAATGAAATGTGTATTACTTGTGCACATTTGAACAGCCTGTATCTCAGAAACTAAGAAGGCTAGAGAAAAGTTGCATTTGAGTATTTTAAAGATTTCTTAACGATCTATCATGCCCCTAATTTACTGTATATAGCAGACCTTAAGAAAAAATCGATTACCCGATCTTACCCCATTAGATTTATTTTTCGTGAATTTTTCCTATTACTGTCTTTTTAATTTATGAACGCTTTTTTTACCGCATGTAGAAGAAGCGCTGTGAACAGTCAGTAGAAAAGTTTCAAATGTGATTAATTTTCAGATGAAAATTTCATATTTTATTAGAAATCTTGCCCACAAAAAGACATTTCTATAGTAATATTAGATAGTAAAAATTCTAATTTTTTTTTTCGAAAAATAGTGATAACAGTTCTCCCATGTCAGTTACTAAATCAGCGCATCTAAAAATGTTGTTTTTTTTATTCGAAGTAAATAAATTTTGAGAAACGCTGGTTTCAAGTATAATAACGACATCTCTAGTAACGATTTAGAAACTATTTAGATTGGCAAATTTTTTCAGTCGAAAACTGCGGTCCAGCAAGTGAGAAAATTGATGATGAATTTGTCGCACGAAGACTTAGTACTACAGCCGCTGTCCTTACTGGTGTCCGTTTGAAATTTTCTTGCATTTTCGTAACCTGCTTTTCTCGGTTGGCTGCCTTTGTGTGGTAGTTCGTCTGAAGGACGATTTTTTCCTTTTTTCCTTATATATTCCAATATCCTTTCGGTTTCGGTTTCGCTTAAAATTCCACTACGATCAGGTCCTTTTACACCATCGATTGCACGACAAAGAAACTCCTTTTTTGTCATCAAACCATATCTAGAAAAATTGCAAATAGATTATGTAACATTTTGGAAAATGCAATGTTGCCGATTTTTCTAGAAAATAGTCAAAACTTGAATATTTTAAATGGGACAACATTATTTATATTGTACTAGGGCAAGTTTATCTGAAGCCGTGAAAGGAATGCAGTCGAAAACATTCGATATTGCCACGTTTAACTATGAAAAAGCCCAAAGGGCTAAGTATGTAGTGATGATAATTAGAAAAGGGACTTTTTATTATTAAAAATATTAACAATATGATTAAACGTTAATTCTTTAATGTGCTTGTTTCCTTGGATTTTTTCAATTTATGAATATTAAAAGATGAGCGCTTTTCCAAATTTGTTAGGGCTTCTTCAAGCTCTGGCACCGTTGTACGAAAACCATAATTAGCTGACTTCTCATTGGAAGCGCGTGCGTGTGTTCTTCCCTCTCACTTCGTCAATAGGGTATTTTCCTATGAGCGGAAAAATTAAAAAAGAGTCGGAGCAGATACTTTGTGGTACTATTATGCCAGAAATCAATATTTCACACAAATAAATTAAACCAGTGATTTTTTATTAACTTAACAAAAATGGTAATTTTCAAATATTCACTCAGCGCGGGAAAATATGAGTTTATTGTGACGTCAGAGGTCTCGTTGCTTGCTTGTTTCTTATAGGCCAGCTCACGTGGGCGGCCGCAGGTCGAGCCGATGGTTCCGATTCGGCTGGTCTGGGTCAAGTCGCTCGGGATGCGGTAGGCGGAGCGACAAGACCACTGACGTCATAAAAAATCAGCGCGTTTTGGCGCGCTATTTAAATAGAAAATTTTTAAAGTTGGTTTTGGCAACTTTCCCGCTTAGTAAAAAATTTGGAGTACTTAACTGAGGTCAGACAATCTTCTAATGGTATTTAAAAAAAATTGTCAAATACCCTATTGACTGATATTGATTTATCCAGTGGCGTTGGTATTGTCAGCGACCTTTGTATTTTCTATTTTACTTGGTAAAATAGGTACCGTACGCCATTTGTACGTTTATGACATACAGGGTGTTCCACGACGATTAAGACAAGTAATATATCAGAATTTGGCAGTAGTAGATAATGATAATTTTGAGGTGTAAATTAGAGCAAATGCTGCATCTTTTCTTGTTATTGTGTTACCCAATGAGTTATTTTTTTTTTTGTCACTTGACGTCGCATTCAAAATTATTAATGGAACAACCTGTATATTTGCGCATTTCTGTGATCCTCCCGATAAAACAATTCCAACGAACTAGCACTAGGCTAGTTGATTTGAATCGCAATATTTTGAAGTAAAGATTGTACTGTACTTCTATGTACAATTACTTAAGGACATCCTTGTATAAAGGGTGAGGAAAAATAAAATATTACCTTGGAGCGTAGGCGAGATCCCTCAAAACAGCTGTAATGTTAATTTTTTGAATTTCCAACGTTCTTCTTTTACATTCCTCAATACACCATCTCATAATAGTGCTGTAAACTGAAATTTCCGTTGAAATTTGTAACGTATCTCTAGTTGTAATGGTTAAAATATCCACATAAGTCAAATCCAATATTTCCCTTTGTTTTAAAACGAACTCAGCGTTTTTGTCGATTTCCAAAAGACAATTATTCCTTAGATTATCTATAAGATCTTGTACCCAATCGTGACTGCCTTCGTATTCTTCCTCCAGCAAAGGCGGAGCCGATGGTTCCATATCGTACGCATAAGCCGCCTCGTATTTTTTACATTTTGATAAATGTTGGAGAATTAACAATACGTTTGTTTTGTCCAAGTGTTTATTGAGATTTTCTATACATTGCTTCGCCAAAGGCACGTTTTGTACCTTCACAGCTGTCGAAAATAAGTCGAGGGCTATTATGGGCTTATCTATGGACAGCGGGTCAGCTTTCATTGAACTACAAAGAAAAAATACGTATTTAATAGTTATTTTCACTTTTTAGGTTAGGTTAGGTTTGTGGTGAGTGGGTCCATGAGGCTCTCCACCGCGACTCGCAAGAGTCTATTGTGGCTCACACGTATTAAGATTTCACCAAACAAATTAAGCTTCTTTACAAAACCGATTAGTTTATTTGGCGAATGATATTTCAGGTCCGAGGGCGAGAGAGAGACCTTGCCACACGCGGCGGGGCAGGCACTGCTGTTTCATCATCTTCCAGACAAAAACGGCAAGTCGGATCTTCGGACAGACCAAGTTTTAACATATACAGGGTGTACCAATCTTACGACAAACTTCGGTGTATGGGTTACTTTAAGAGATATCAAAAAATGTTATTAACAAAAATAGTAGATGTGCTGAAGGTCCATATTTTGAAATCATACCGAACTATACAGAGTGCTGCATAACTCCGTTACAAACCAAACATATGATTCTTTAAATGGGAACCCCTGTGTATTATACCGAATTCGGATTGGTTACATTTTTTTAAAGCTTTTGATATAAGTTCTGGCCAAGGAGGGCTCTAATGACAAAATGACAAGGTGAATCTCCCCAAGAAAATTTACGGAGACTATGCAGAAAATGCACAGGAAAGCTTGGAGCTGCTGACAAAAGCACACTTTCCAGGAGCTACCATTGATCTAAATCGGCAGGAGGTAGTCAGAAACCCCCAAGAGGCAGGTAGACCCAGTAGGGAAGACTGGCAACATGCCACTGCCAATACAAGACCAGATAAAATAAGGTGGGCCATAGACGAATTCCAGCCCTTCAAATCACCGGGGAAGGATGGAATCTATCCGGTCCTACTGCAGAAGGGTGAAGAGGTATTAGTGCCACAACTAAGTAAGATCTTCAAGGCCAGCTTAGCCTTTAAACATACTCCGGTAATATGGAGGAAGGTGAAGGTCATCTACCTTCTGAAGGCAGGTAGAATTTCTGACCAAACGCCCCAGTCATATGGACCAATTAGCCTAACGTCCTTTCTGCTTAAGACTTTGGAAAAGCTAGTGGATAGGTACATAAAGGACAACGCTCTGAAAACGCGCCCTCTAAGCGAGAGTCAGTATACGTATCAACAGGTTAAGTCAACAGACTTGGCTCTGGACGATCTAAGCAGGCTACTGTCCAAGTCGATCGACAAGGAAATAGCAGTAGCTACTTTTCTGGATATAGAGGGAGCATTCAATAACGCCTCTCCAATATCTATAACAAGGTGTATGGAAAGAAGAGGGGTCGAACTCATCATCTGCGGGTGGCTTGCAGCTAATTTAGGGAATAGGATAATCACATCCACCCTGGTGGAGGCAACCATCATAGCAGGGGTGGAAAGGGGTTGTCCTCAAGGAGGCGTCTTATTGCACCTTTTGTGGGCGATTCTAGTAGAGCTTTCAGATGAAGGTATTCAGTGCCTGTGGTATGCTGTCGTCATAAGAGGACGGTTTGCAGACACAATAGTTGGTGTAGAGAGGAAGAACCACAGATCACCTGGTGGTTTGTGGGGAGAACTGGCAGTGAACCCCCACAAAACTACACTGGTACCGTTTACAAAAAAGAGAAAATTGCAAGGACTACAAAAGCCGCAAATTAACGGAGTGGAAATTCCATTTGCGAAAGAAGTTGAATACCTAGGAGTGATATTTGACCAAAAGCTCACATGGAGCTCCCACATTGAAAAAAACACACACAAGGTCAGAATCGCCCTTGGAAGGTGCAGGCAAATGTGTGGAAAGAATTGGGGATTAAATCCCAACATGACCAAATGGTTATATACACAGGTTGTGAGGCCAATGATAACCTATGGATCAGTTGTCTGGTGGCCCAGGACACTGCAGATTGGAGCGCAGAGGCAGCTAAGTGGTATTCAAAGGCAGGCCTGCTTAACTATCACAGGGGCCATGAAAACGACTCCGACTGCGGCCCTGGAGGTAATAGTGAACCTACCACCACTGCATATCCTCATTAAAGGAAATGCAAGATCTGTTAGTCACAGATTATTACAGGGACCTTCTCCGATAAGCCAAGAACACAGTAAGGTCTACAAAGAGCTATATGAAGAAATAAAGGCAGATCCAATACTGGGAATGTAAACGGATCAGATTGCCCCACAATATAGCTTTAAAAACGACTATACAGTTTACATTCCAGAGGGAAAGGACTGGGAAGCAGGGCCTCCTATAACAGCGAATCTCAACTGGTACACTGATGGCTCGAAAACAGACTCCGGAGTAGGAGCCGGAATATATGGGGTACAAGAGAAGATCACGATCTCTCTAAGCCTAGGGAAACATGATACTGTCTTTCAGGCAGAGGTAATGGCGGTGCAATGATGTGCAGAATAGTTGGTGAGACAGGAGGTGGATAACGAAAGAATCGTCATCTACTCCGACAGCCAAGCAGCACTTAAGGCGATACGCTCGTATAGGAAAACATCAAATCTGGTGTAGGAGTGTCGGAAGGCCCTAAACAGACTAGGCAGTCATAATAGAGTGACCCTAGCCTGGGTACCAGGCCACCAAGGAATAAAAGGCAATGAAAAGGTTGATGAATTAGCCAAGCCGGGAGCAACGGAGGTCATGATAGGGCCAGAACCTTCCTGTGAAATTGCAAAATGCCTAAGTAAAGAGAGCATCCACAAATGGATAAACAACCAGGCGCTGCGCTGGTGGTATGAAACCCCAGAACAAAGACATGCAAAATTATTCCTTAAAAGCCCTTCGACAAATCTGTCACACGACCTACTATGTCAAAGTCGAGAAACGACGAGGATGATGGTGGGAATGCTGACCGGACATTGTAGGCTGAGGAAACATATGCACACAATTGGCCTAGCAGATGACAGCCTATGCAGGTTCTGCCAGGAAGAAGACGAAACCGCGGAGCACATACTCTGTGAGTGCGAATGCCTATCAAGGGTGCGGTTTCACTTACTCGGAGAAGAAAAACCGAGGGCAGAGAGCTACGCAAAGGAGGCGGTATCCAGGCTATTAAGTCTAATGAAAATAATAAAGCTAGATATTGAGGTCTAAAAATAGGGAGGACTACAATAGATCTGCAAAGGTCGCAGTGGGATAGGACAAAGAGCCACTCCAATTCTAATCTAATCTAATAGTTTTGTGGGATATCGTTTGAAAGGTTTCTTCATTTTCTATTCAAAAATGTTGCCGCCTAAAAATAACTATGAACGTTAATGAAGTCGATGTTCAAAATGTTCACCGCGAACGCCTTGACAACATTCTTTTCTTGAATAAAACTGTCTTTTAACATTATTTAACATCTCATGTCCAGATATTTTCCATAGAGTCGCTATATCTTGTTTCCCATCAATACCAATTTTTTTTTATAGAAACCGTGCTAGTAGTCTCTATACAGGGTGTCCAGAAACTCTCCTGTCAAATGAAAACTACAGTTACTAGAGGTGATTTTAAGTCGAGTTAGCTCAAATTACCTTCTACGAAAATGCTTCCTAAGGGAGCTACAGCCCTTTGAAGAAGACGTCCTCATATTAGTTTTCTTCAAATTATTCAAAAATACCGTTACTTCAAATATTCAAACTTTGTAATGAATAAACAGTTACACATCAGTCGTTCGTTGTAAATAAATTTTTTTCAGATCCATCACAAGCGTGTCAGTCGGGGGGCCAACAGGTATTTTTATTAAAAACATTTTATTTTCAAGTTTTTTATGTGTCCGACAACAAATTCGGAAAATTCAAGATAATTTTCATAAAAATTGTTCTCTTCTTTCGAATCGATATCATGAGCCATTTTCGATAATAAATATAGTTTAAAAATTCTAAAAAAAAACACGCTTTTAAAGAATATCGAACTAAAAAGTTGAAAATAAGTTTAAAAATAAACCTAAAACAATATATAAAAAAATACTAGTAAAATTGAGGGAAAAGCGTGTGGTGCTCGATATACGAAAATTATGGCACAAAGCGCCCCATGCTTTTCCCACAATTATATTAGTATTTTTTTATATACTATTATTTTTAGTTTATTTTTGAAATTATTTTCAACTTTTTAGTTTGATATTCTTTAAAAGCGTGTTTTTTGGAACTTTAGTTCTTTACGTCAGGTTATGTTTGAGCGACCGGGGGTCGCGACGCAAAAGATCTGACACTTACGTTACGTTACGTTATGTTACGTTGCTTCGTTATGTGCCTTGCTTGCGTGCGTGTGCTCTCTCCTGAATCTCTTTCTCTCTTTAACGAAGCAGCGATTAATATGCTTCGGCCGGGAATCGAACCCGGGCCGCCCGCGTGGAAGGCGAGCATTCTACCACTGAACCACCGATGCTATATTAAAATTCTATGCAAAGCTGGTATTCGCAGTGCTGGTGATCTACTTGAATTTGTTCGGATAAATTTTTACTATTATTTCCATAATTTTTTCTGCGCGATTGATTTTGTTTATTTACAGCATCGGTTGTCAGGACAGTAGGTTGTGTTTACTGGTTTCTAAGTTTAACACGTCGGTAAGTGATTTACTTACCGTTCAGACGTCGAAAAGTAATAATGTCACTTTTGACATTTCGTTCATTTCGAAGAAATTTAAATTATTTTATTCGGAATTTATTTCAATACGATCGTGCAAAAAATGGTATAAGCATCACGAACGTTAGGGGTAACAACGTTTGCATGTAGATTCCTCTCGTAAAATTGGACAAAATGATGTAAGGATTAAGGGGTCTAGCACATTTACTTTTCGAAATACAGAGTGTTGAAATTTTGAAGACTTGAATGTTTTAATTCGATAACTTTAAAATGGATGGATAAATTGATGTGACATTTGGCAGGTTGTTTTTAAATGTAAAAGGGCATATTTTGATAGAAATAGTAGTTTGTGCAACTAGTGTGGATATGATGGCCATATCGCACGAGGACGAAGTTTGAGCACGACGCCGTAGGCGGAGTATGGAAATCCACACGAGTCGAACAGCATATTTTTTCTACGACCCACTTAAGAAAAATTCTAGAAAATAAAAATTTCTATAAACTGTCATATAACTTTAAATTGAAAATTTTACAATTCAATTTTATGTTTCCACTTATTTTTTTCGTGGTAAACGTACAGTTCTTGAATGTCCAATTTGTTTAATGCTACGGTTTCTCTTTTTAAATATACGATGCTGTTATAAGTAGATGTTGCCAGTCGGACTCCCTCATGAAGGGTACCTTACCATTATCTATGATAATGAATATTCTGCTAAATATTTCAAACGTCTACCTGTTGTCGTTATTAATATCAAGCAGAATAATTATTTAAAAATAAAATTAACAATAAAAAAAACTCCTTCACGGGGAATCGAACCCGGGTCTACCGCGTGAGAGTCTGGTTTGCTTACTACTCGACCCCCGAGGAATATGCAAATTGTTTTTCTATAACGTCAGATGTATTACATAATTTTTGCTTAAAAGGAACTAAAGTGCCTTCCGCGTGTCCCACGACACGTTCTACCTTTTTAGTTTTTTTAAACTATATTTGTTTTTCATTTTTTAGTTCGATTTATTGTCAATAGAGTTTTTCTACAAGTTCTCATTGATAGTATTATAAATTTCCAACAGAGGGTGCACGAATGTAAAATTCTTCTTGCGCCTTAGCCCGCTCAGCTAACGAACGCATTTAGGATGATAGAGTTTACTAACAATCAAAGGAGAGTTACAAACCCACAAACATACAAGTGAAGCTAATAAAAGCGTGATAAAAATGAATTTAAACGTTTTGTGTTTCTGACATAAAATCATGTTGGATTATAAAATTGTATCTGTAATATCAAGTTGGCTTTGAAAAATCTACAAATTGTACAGATACTGGTAACAAAAGTCGTAAGTATTAAGTTGCTTACATTGTTTTGGAAATTTTAAATTGATTTTATCTACGACCACCTTTAAAATTAGGCATTTACGAACCAAAAAAATGTGTGAAATCATACATTATACATACGTTAAAAAGCGTGCGTAAATGACCAATGCTTTTCAAATGGGGTTTTCATTTTAACACTCTTTTTTAGCTACGTGATTATCTAGTTGCCTTGAATTTAGTCGTTTGTTGTATAAACTTTTGTGCTGACAGTAAATTTGACATAGTGATGAGCAAATGCAAGACCAAGACCCGGTTAGTCTTGGTCTTGGTCTTGTTCTTGCATACAAGGTCTTGGTCTTGGTCTTGCAGTCAAATAAGCGGTCTTGGTCTTGGTCTTGCAGGGTCCAGTCTTGGTCTTGGTTTTGGTCTTGCATCAAGACTCTTGCAAGTCTTGCACTTTTTTTGAAAGTTTTTTCTGGAGTCCATTTTTACAAAAAAATTAATAAGAAAAAATAGTTTCTAAAATCATTAAAAGTAAAGAAAGGGACAGTCTTTCTCATTATAAAAATTTTGTTTTTTTATATTTAATTGTAGCGATAAATCAAGTATAAAAATGTTTTTATTCATTTTGACAATTTTTTTAGAATATAGTTTTATAATGTATCAATGATGTAAAGACGTAAAAATATAACAATTTATAATCTTATTTATAAGTTTGAAAAAATTTATGTATATTAAAGTCACTGAATTTTAAGTCTCTCTATAAAAAATTATTCTTTCTTTGCAGGCCTATTAGCTGGGATTTGAAATAAACCAAAATTATTTTTAGTGTTGGTGATTAAAAAAAATAGGTGTTTTTTTTAAGTTATAGGATATGGTAGGATACATTAATAGAGCTTAGGTCAATATTTTATATGGATATATTCCTTCAAATATTCTTTACCTGAAATTTTTAGTTTTTGAAACACCCGATTTTCCTCTTGCAATATTAATAAAATAATTTAATACATTTTATTATTATTTTTAAGACAAATACTTTGTGTTTTTAATGCATTTTGACATATTTTTTACACCTGTTGGTACAGATTTTTGTTGTAAAATTTCAACACCCTGTATTTTAGAAACGGCACACTTCCAGACATAGGTGTCCTATCTCAAACTACTTCGTCAAAACAAGCAGTTGTGGTCAGTATATGTTGGGGAGGGGGAGGGTTTTGAAATGATCTGCTCATCTTTATTTTTCGGTTAAAATGTTTAAAAAACGCAAGACCGCAAGACTCTTGCAGGCTTAGTCTTTGTCTTGCATAAGTCTTGCAATTCTAAGTCTTGGTCTTGCATAAGTCTTGCACTGCTCGGTCTTGGTCTTGGTCTTGCAGCCTGAAGCTAGTCTTGGTCCTGGTCTTGCATTTTCTGCAAGACCAAGACCAAGACCAGTCTCGCTCATCACTAATTTGACAGAAGTGTCAGACATAGTGAAAAATATTTGTTACTTTAAAAAAAGACAAATTACCCAATGTTATAATTGGTAATTTAAATAATTGTCCTCATTTTACTATAAATATGAATTTAAATAATTAGAATTCGTTGTGCATATATTTGTTTATAGAAAATTCATTTTTATGTTTTTCAACCCCTTCAGAGCAAATTTTTTTTATTTTTTCTTCATGTGCTCGTAGATAAACTTTTGTTTGGCACTTGTGCGTGAAGTACTTTTGCGCACTCGTTGCGAAAAAGGCACTCGCTACGCTGCATTTTTGCAACTCATGCGCAAAAGTATAACTTCACGCACTTGTATCATAAATAACTATTATAACCCAATATAATTTTATACAAGAAACACAAAAAGTTTAAATTTATTTTTCTCTCGAAAACGGTTCATGATATCGATTTGAAAGAAGAGAACATTTTTAATGAAAATTACCTTGAATTTTCCAAATTTTTTTTTAATAAAAATACCCGTTGGGCCCCCCGACTGACATGCTTGTGATGGATCAGAAAAAAATTTATTTACAGCGAACAGCTTGTTTGTAACTGTTCATTGATTATATACCAAGTTCGAATAATTTAAGTAACGGTATTTTTGAATAATTTGAAGAAAACTCATGAGGACGTTTTCTTCAAAGGGCTGTACCTCCCTTAGGAAGCACTTTCGGATAAAGGTAATTTAAGCTAAATCGACTTAAAATCACCTCTAGTAACTGGAGCTTGCGTTTGACATGAGAGTTTCTAGACACCCTGTATAAATAGTGTAAGCTCGTCCTATATTGATGAAAAAAAATAACAAACCCTGCTATATTCCTATAAGCTTCTTGTAACTTGCTTTCCGAGTCATCTATTTCGCTGGAAGCGTTAGAATTTAGTATGGGTTTGGTTTCATCGCAAGG
>CAJUYG010000390.1:30618-61808 GCA_910591675.1 Galerucella calmariensis | reverse complement strand
AGCGGAGTTCGGGCAAGCGGTCAAGGGCGGTAAAGACACTTTACGCATGAGTTAGGAACAATATTTTTTCTACGATCGTATATGCAAGAAATATACCAACCCATTTTTCAAAAATTATTTCATTTCAACATACATATACAAAGCTTTAACTAAAAACTACTAATTATTATTGATGTTGAAAACACAATTTGTTGCGTTCTGTAAACTACTTGGAATTGCCAGTCCAGTGGAGTTATTTGGTGTTAACTGGTAAGTAGATGACGTCGATGAGGATGGCATCGGTTGCAGGTCGCATAAAGATGACAATCACGGTGACGTCAACGGTTTTAAGTCATTTGTAGATGAAATAATTTTATTTGATATATTTCGTAAATATTTATTCGCCTGTTGAAGCAATAACTTCCGAAGTAAAAAACTATCTAATAAGGACAAAATTTGCAAAATTTGCGGGAAAGTGACACTTTCAAAACTAAAATGCGTGCGGAAAGATGGGTTAAAACGCACGGTTGTAGAAAAAATCTTTATAATCTTCGCCATTCATTTTGCGCATATTAACTGCCGAACACTCTACCTAAGGTCTTCTTATAGTGTGTCAATACAGAGGAAAAATATAGTAAGTCGAACTAAAATTTTGGTCTATTTTAATGACCGAAAGCTCGTCTTTGCCAATTTTTTCAACTATTCATAGAAAGGAGTGGTTAGCCACGTCGTAATAATAATATTTGGTACCTTTCTTTTCCCAGAAAATGAACTAAACCAACAAAAAATTAACTTAGTTTTACTGCTAAAAAGACATTTAACTTAACTATTGGTAGTATTATAACATACCTGTCAAACACATATTTGTTTAATATTATAACTAAACAATAATTGTTTAATATTATCGAACTAACACTGAACATTTATTTGCCATATTTATAATCTGCCAATAGTCGAAAAGACAAACATTTTCAATTATTTTATAGAGATAAGATAGTATACTGTTCTTAATTAATTTTAAATCCTTTAAGATGTTTGAACATAATAAAAATTTAATATCCCCAGCATGAATCATTTAAAATATTCTGATTCATCTCCTACTGTGCACATTTTTTTTTCAAAAAAATATGGACAGATATTGATGCCAGAAAAATGGTCAAATCCTCCAACACATACTGAGCTTCTAAAGTTGATATTCTGCACATGTACCGGGTGGTCCAATAAACCGATCTCTCGGCTATATTATATCAGAAACTATTCATGTTAAAACTTTAGGAGAAAAAATTCCTTGGGAAAAGTGGACAAGAGAAATTGCAGGAAATTACTTTCAAGTTTCTAGGTTAACCGCTAGGGGGCGTAACCTGTGAAGAGAAATTTAAAAACCAGTTTTTTGTGAAATATGCCCAATTACACCCAGTGTTAAATAGGTAAAAAAGGCCTAAATTTCTCACAAATTTGTTCAAGTAGGTACTTTTTATTCTATTTTTCCAAATAAAGGGTGGAGGAAAGTGGGAAGGTATTTTGGATAAATACCTATAACATTGGTTTGAATCAACCGATTTTAACGAAATTAGTCTCAATAGAAAGAGTGTAGATGAATTAATTACATCTACTATAAAACAATGGTATTTAGTTTTAATTGTCATAGGTATTTTCGAATGAAAAAAATTAAAATTTGTTTTCTTAAAAAATGTTTAGTGGAAACACCTAATTATTGTAAATTATAATGGAACTGGATTAAATTCTCAACAATATGGCGCAAACCTCATGTTGATAGCTTTTGTCGAACTCGAGATATAAATAAAAACGCATAAACATAAGTGGGTATAATATTGACTCACTCTGTATTATATCTGTATTGTATCTCTGTTAATAATTATGTTAGACCAATTAACCAAGACTATTTGGAACCACCAAAGTGTCCTCTACTTGCAGTTAACCTATGGTGGTTTAACTATGAAACACCCTGTATATATATATATATATATATATATATATTTTTTTTTGCTTTTTTGTATAAACTGGAATTTAACTTTACACTAACTAACAGCTCTGACAAAAAATGTCATCTGAAATGTATCTTTTTGAACTAGTATAATTAGATGCATCTTAATTATTGTGAGAATTATATTGGATGTTGAAGGAGATGCTTGAAGAAGACCTTAGTATTCTAGACTTTTTCATTTAAATTATTCAGTTTCAGTTTTTTAATGAAGCATTGTGCCAAATAAAAACTTTTTTTTAAAATATTTATCTCTACAAAGTATTTTACGATAACCGACAAAGGTAGGCTGGTAAATAAACTTAATTGGTTTCGAACTAATTATTTTTCAAGTATAAACCATAAAAGTATACAGGGTGTTACTACGTCTACCTCTATCTCAAACAGTAGTTTATTGGTAAATTAGAAACACTTACAGCATTATTCATAGTCAAAATAAGCTTGGATACGTTGGGATACGTGAGACACTGCTTTTGCAGATCTGCAATTTTATTATTACAATTAGGGGCAGATATATTAACATTAAAACGTTATAAAGGGTGGAAGTCCTCAATGGTAATGGATGGCTACATCGAGAAGTCATTTAAACAAAGAAAAAGAAAAATAACTGGTCAAATTTTAAAAGGTAAACCAAGTATAGTGTATTTTTATCATATTGATAGCTGAAGAGCATAATATTAATTCAAAAAAGTGTCTGAAACACTTAAGGAGGGTTTAATTAGCAACTTTCGCTAGATTCTTCCTGTATAGTGAGCCGCAGGTAGGGAGGACAATAGATCCCTAATACCATTACCATCCAAATATATTTAGAAGTGATAAATTTGCCGCTTACAATTCCGTTTAATTCTTTGAATCTCCCTGTAGTGTTTCAGAGACGTTTTTGAATTTAAAATGAGCTCTTCAGCTATCAATATGATAAAAATACACTATAACGAGAGATCTCTAGGTTAGAGTAATGTCAGAAGAAAATAGAAACACCCTGTATAGGTAATTAAAAAGTATGGTTCCATTTTACGTAGAAGCATGTAAATATTTACGTACAAATTAGTAGCTCGGTAGTAAATTGTTTAAATTGAAAAAAATTAAGATAGCCAGGCGTCGCGCGTTTGTGAGTATGTGCTAATAGATATTCGTTTATAATATTTTGTTGCTAATTTTTTTTCTAATTTAGAATATTTAAAATTGTTCACGCTTTGAAAAAAATTTGTAATTTTAAATATTTTTAGGAGAGCAAAATGTTTTTTTACGGAAATAATCTTTATTTAATAATTATACTGTGCGTTAATTTTAAAACCGACCAAATTTAGAACGTAATGAAATGTTAACATATACAGGGTGTTTCTAAATTTATGCGAGAAAATTCTGGAGGTTATTGCTTGTATGAAATTGAGATGGGTCTTTTCTGTAACAAAATTTCTTCAACCCACCCCTTTCCGAGATAATCACCCTTAAAATATGGTGACTAAACTTGAGTTTTTAGTTTTTCTCTAAAATTTTAGTAAAGCTATAAACTTGAAATTCTATATTTTTCGGGCATTTCCAGCATTTATTATGAATCGGTTTTCCTCTTATTTTTTTGGGAATCAAATCACAATAATGTTTTTTAATTTTTTATTTCGACGTTTCGGTAGTGTTCCAACTACCGTTGTCAAGGTTAACTAGTAATGAAATAATTTTTGGTCCCTATCTGACACAACGAAAAAAATTTCACAACTAGACAATCAATAATATTTTGAAGTTTAAGACTACAAAACTTTCGTTGTCAAATTTTATTAAGGTCCATTCATAGTAGATCACATATCTGGTAAAATAAAAATATGTAATTCTGCTCATAAAAATCATTATTGAATTGAAAATATGTTTTTGTTATACATAATTTTAATAATTCTATTATTGCTGTTACGCTCAATTTGATCCTTTCTGTAGGGGTCTGATCAATTTCTAATTTCGATTTGACCAGTTCTATTGTTTTCTGTACCGGTACATTTGTTGAACTTTAAATCTGATAGCTTCTCTGAAAAATGATTGCTATTTTTGATGTATGAATCTGTCTGTCCTGCGAGGGGTTCAATGATTTTTAATATATGATTTGATAATTTGCTGCATGGGGGATTAATAGTGCTACAAATTGGTCGTAATGGTATGTTCTGTTTATGAATTTTTGGTAGACCATAAAAATGTGGTGGTTTACTGTATTTAGGTGTTAACATTGTTCTTTCACGGTTAGCAAATTCGTTCTTGAATTTGAAAAGTGTCTTATAAATTTTGTTTTCAATTGATTTAGTAGGATCATTTGGTAGCTTAGTATAGGGGCCATTTATTAATAAATCCATTACTTTTGAATCATAATCAACTTTGTTTACAATTACAGTAGAATTGCCCATCCCAATAAAAACCGTTCCTGGAACGTGCACTTCACTGGATTCCACATCAAAGATAGGGAGTTCTTCAAGTCAGGTATTTGCAAACATGCTTGGGAAGAGGGGCATAAAATTCAATGGCATTCGACAAAAAAATATTGAAAGAGCCCAATAATAAAAGACGAAAAATCAAAGAAAGTGCTTTAATACAACTAAATGCAGATAAATGTGTAGCTAGTATTTCAGCCGAATGTAGTCAAATTTGGTTACCAATGTTAGAAAGAGAAATATCCAATGATCAATTACCTGCGTTATCAGGATAGCATCATAAGTTTTTATCCAGGTTTTCTTATGATTAATCATTGGAATAGTTGTTAATCGATACACACTTCAATACACAAAATCACCAAACTGAGTTATACATGATTTGAAAACAAAAATAATCATACACAAAAAAGTAACAACAAGCGCGTTTTATTAACAACATTTCCATAATAAGCGGAAAAAAGCGCTATCTCAAAAAAAGCGTTCCTGGAACGTGCACTTCACTGGATTCCATTTCTAGTAGACTATCATATCGTTAGAATGTCATAAAATAAAATATTTTATTTCACATTTTACCAGAGATGTGATCTACTATGAATGGAACTTAATAAAATTTGACAACAAAGTTTTGTAGTCTTAAAGTTCAATATATTATTGATTGTTCAGTTGTCAAATTTTTTTCGTTGTGTCAGATAGGGACCAAAAATTATTTCATTACTAGATAATCCTGACAACGGTAGCTGGAACGCTACCGAAACGTCGAAATAAAAAACATTATTGTGGTTTGATTCCCAAAAAAATAAAAAAAAAAGAATAAGTAATGCCACAAGGCACTTACAGAAGATATTATGAATCGGATTACATTTTACATCTTTACTATTTTCCACTCAATTTATTAAAAAAATTATAAATTATGGTTTTTATTTTTTTTCTCTGAAGCTATTGTTTTTGGGGAAAAAATTCAAAAATAAAAAAAGTTTCCAAAAGGATTTCAAACCATCTCGAAAAAAAGTTTTGATATTAAGTTTTGATAGTCCTTTGCTAGTGCACAGAAAGTTTCCGCCATTACTGAAATTTTAGAAAAAAAAAATAAAAACTGAATTCTAGTCACCACCTTTTAAGGGTGATATCTCCAAAAGTGGTGGGCTGAGGAAATTTTGTTACAGAAAATACCGATCTTAATTTCATACGAGCAATCACCTGAATTTTGTCGCATGAATTTCGAAATACCCTGTACTTATATGCACATTAATATAATGAGAACGTTTCCTATTTTTATAATTAGCATAATATTTTAAAATAGACAGAACGAATTTGATCACTTTTTCAGTCAACTCTTGAATAGTAGAAAACTACAAACTCTCGTTAGTATACAGGGTAATGGCGGTAGTTACATTTGTCATCAATTCTTTTGTTAATAAAATCACAAGTTTGGACTTATATTTTCAAAAATCTTCTCCCAATATTTTAGATGCATTGCTGATTCACAATAACCGTTAGTAGTTTTGTGGTTATCAAAAAAAAATACATGAAAAAAAATTTTTTTCATTTAATTATTAAAAAATGATCTTGCAGACTTCATGAGAATATTAAATATCTTGAAAACTACAAACTTTTTGATATATAGAGCACTTAGGCCACATGTGACGCATTGTACATCCTCCCGAGGAGTCGTCCTCCTAGGTCATCCATCGTCCATCCTGTCCTTCTCAGGAAGTTGGACAGGTCACTAAGTGACATCTCCTTTTTACCGGCAGGTGTATGTCAAGACTCACCGAACACACACTCTCTTATTGACAATAACTCCGGACACTCGCATAAGACATGCCTGACAGTTTCATCTTCCTGTTCGCACATCCTGCATAGAGGTTTGTCCACTAGCCCCATAGTATGGAAGTGTTTCCTTAGTTGGCAGTGGCCAGTCAGAAATCCTACTGTTAAACGTAGGTTTTTTCTGGTCATCGCCAAATATTTCTTCGGTGCCAGCTTCCCAGAGTCTCCCAGGGTCTTCCTGGCAAGACTGCATCCTTTGATGCATAAGGATTCAAAAAAACGGAAGCAATGGCAGAAAAGCATAAAAAGACTCAAAACATTCACTGATAAGTCAACATACTTTATTTGTGTATTTTTAGAATTTCATTTTTCTTCAATAAGAATCGTTATAAATTACTTTATAAAATACGTTGTGAATCCATATTGAGAGGGTTATTGAAAACCACACGCTTGTATTAATCTAAATTTTTTTTAAATACGTAGGTGCATGTGCATTTGAATCTGATGTCAACATTTGGAACTAATATTACCTGCTTCATCAAAATAAGTTTTTCTTGTTCTTTTCAACATTGGTGATTTAATTTCCACTACACATTCATTATAAATAGCATTTGGAGAAGCTCCTTTAATTGGGCAGTCTGCAGTTGAAAAAATTGCAATTTTTTACTGAGTAACCTATAGCTTTATCTCCGTAACTTTGTCCACCAGACCAGGAATAAAATAGAACATCTGGAATCACCCTGTATATCATTTGAGAGAGCATGTTTTTATGAAAATATTGACATTTTCAATCATACTGGCCGGAAAAAAGCCAAAAACGATGTGTCACATAGTATCATATTATAATTTAAATAAACTCGTGTTTTTGATTAAAAAACTCTATAATCATTAGCAAGTCCACTTCTGGAAGATTTAAAGAGTCTGCTTTTGTAAAATTAGGTCCACACATTTTATTTTATTCACACAAAATTTTGCGAGTAATTCAAAATAAATAAATTCTACGCGAGGCACGTTACAGTCAGAAGCGTAATGTTTGTGCACATTAACTTTCATATGCAGTGACGTCACAGTGATAGTCTTCGCCCCGCTACGGTATGCTGATGTAATTCGTTGTATTAGGAGAACGACATATTCTATTGACATCAAATTTTCAAAATTATATTTTTATCCTTAGTACTTTGTTTTACGACAGTTAAAAATTATTTAAAAATTTTAGTAAACGAGCCCATTGTCGAAGTAGTTAGGCCGTAGGTGTTACTGGGTCCTAAAATGTTTAGTCCAGCCGCTTCCCTGGCTATGCAATTACCTTTACTCCTGTCGTGCCCTTTAACCCACCTCAGGATAATATTGTTATCTTCCGAGGAGTTAGCTAAATCTTCGTGTCACTCTAGTATTAGCCCCGATAGGCCCGATATAACACGTTGTCTGTTCAAGGCTAATAGTGCTTGTCTACTATAAGTGCAGATTGTTATGTTTTTGCTCCCTAATTTATGGTATTGAATTATCAGGACACCCTGTATATGCTTCATAATCCAAAACTACATTTTTGTTCGAGTTCAAATTAAATATATGATTTTTATCTATAACGAAGTGGAATACTATTTTTAAGCACCTACTTCGAAATCCACACGAACTTGATTGTGAAATATTTTGATGCTAAATTTAGTTGATGTTGATCCACTGAAAATTCGTAATATGTAAGCTATGTATGTTCGGGAAAAACTGGTTGTCGAAAATAGAACGTGCTCGAATGCTTTGCACTTTTCCGCATAACTTTCAGATGAGAAGAAGTATAAAATTAGGTAAACGTGATATTGAAAAAAGAATTAAATTCATTTAGGTCGTGATAATACCTAATTTTTTTTCCATTGCAAATTTGGCTTGAAGTGGGTCAATTGTTTATTAAAGAATATTAATTTCTTAACAAAGTTAATGAATTTTTTATTATCAGTAAAAAAATCGCATATACGAGTATTAAACAATTAAATTCTTAACTGTGTTCTTATTTAGGTTTTTATTATACAGCATGTCCACGGATTGGGTTTCCTATAGATGAAAAATGTTTAAATATTAGTTTTAGTGAAAAATGTTATTCTTGATAAAAAGTTTTGTTCTTTTTCTTCTTATTTTTTTTTGGGAATCAAATCACAATAATGTACTGTACCACTGCTAATAACCCAAGGCGGTTGATGCAGTTTATTTCTAAATATGAAAAAATATTTTTTATTTCGACGTTTCGGTAGCGTTCGGGCTACCGTTGTCAAGATTAACTAGTAATGAAATAATTTTTGATCTCTATCTGACACAACGAGAAAAATTTGACAACTAGACAATCAATAATATTTTGAAGATCCATTCATAAAAGATCACATCTCTGGTGAAATGTGAAATGGAAAATTTTATTTTATGACATTCTAACGATATGATAGTCTACTAGAAATGGAATCCAGTGAAGTGCACGTTCCAGGAACGGTTTTTATTGGGATAGCGCTTTTTTTTCGCTTATTTTGGAAATGTTTTAATAAAACGCGCTTGTTGTTACTTTTTTGTGTATGATTATTTTTTATTTCAAACCATGTATAACTCAGTTTGGTGATTTTGTGTATTGAAGTGTGTATCGATTAACAACTATTCCAATGATAAATCATAAGAAAACCCGGATAAAAACTTATGATGCTATCCTGATAACGCAGGTAATTGATCATTGGAAATTTCTCTTTCTAACATTGGTAACCAAATTTGACTACATTCGGCTGAAATACTAGCTACACATTTATCTGCATTTAGTTGTATTGAAGCACTTTCTTTGATTTTTCGTCTTTTATTATTGGGCTCTTTCAATATTATTTTTGTCGAATCCCATTGAATTTTATGCTCCTCTTCCCAAGCATGTTTGCAAATACCTGACTTAGAGAACTCCCTACCTTTTATATACTTTTTATGTTCATTTATTCGGACTTTCAATGGTCTAGATGTTTCACCTAAATAGAATTTGTCGCATTCACAAGATATCTGGTATATGCAGTTTTTTGAAGATTGTTCTTCACTTTTTGGTTGTTTCGTTTTTGTTAGAATAGATCTCAGCGTATTGTTAGATTTAAAGCTAGTTCGAATATTGAATTGATTACCAATTTTCTCAATTCTTTATAATAAAAGTAACAGTAAATTTTTCACATTGTCATTTTTTAATAAATATTTGACAACAAAGAATTCCTGTAGACCTAAGATTAGGAAAGCATGTGGATACTGTACCTACAAAAATACATGAGAACAAAGAAAAATCAGGATACACCCATCTATTGAGGAGCCCAACAATACAATAAACTTCCTGACAGGGTTGTATAGAAAAACCCATCATTAGAAAAACCCCCTGGGTTTTATGGGTTGGTTTTTGTGGGTCTTTGTTATAAGAAAAATCCAGATGAGTTTTTGTAATAAAATTTGCAATAACAACTAAGAATTAAGAAACACGAAACAACGATTCATATCAAATCCAATTTCCAATTTATTTTCACATTACATGAGGAAAAGTAAGATTAACCCTTAATTTATATTTTAAACCAAGATATACATTAATTAAGTGAAATTAATAAAACTTAAATCATGCGAAAATGTTATTAATTATATTTGAATAAACATAAAGCCATCCATACTTCATATTTTATTTATTTTCATAACAAACAATTGCAGTTGCTTCTTTAAAATTGCATGTTTTGGCATCAATGCATTCAGGCAACTGACAACTTCCAGTATTTACCACTAATAAAAGCGCGGCATTTTTAAATTTTCAAAAACCCAAAATTTTTCAAAAACCCAGGAAAAACCCATTGGCTGTCTTTTTCTAAAAAAAGTGGGCTTTTGCACCATTACAAACATTTCTTCTAGGACTAAATTCAAAAAAGCTTTAAAAAAGAAAAACTGTATTTGATCATGCAGATACCTGATTAGAAAGTAGACTGTTTTAGTATTATATTTTATTATACACAAAGATTCAAAAGTTTTGCATCACCCTAAATCTCCGAAAAAAAAATGTGTTCATTATAAATGGATCAGAGATTAATCAAATAAATAGTTTCAATAAAAAAAAACGTGTATATTTGTCAAAAATTTTTATTGTACAATAATAAACTTGCTTTAAACATAAAAAGTATTCTTAGACATTAAATAAATTAAATACAAATTGATTATTTTTAAAGAAAAGGTTAAGTGAGACCTGCATGAGAACTTTTAATAAAGAGTGTTTCCACCTCTAGAATTTATGCAAGCTTGAAGTCGCCTGCCCATGCTGTTTACCAAAGTATTGATATTCTGTTGAAGAATATTTCGCCATTCTTCTTGGGCCGCATGAACAAGCTCTTGTACACTCATGGGTGGATTTCTGCGTGCTGCCACTGCCCTGGCAAGCATGTCCAAGCATTTTCTATGGGATTCATGTCAGGAGATAGGGCAGGCCAGTTCAAACGATTGATCCCTTCAGTTGAAAGATACTCATTTACAGCTCTGGTCCGATGAGGTCGGGCGTTATCGTCCATAAAAACGAAGGAATTGCCAACAGCTGCGCGCCATAGTCTCACGTGAGGATGTAGAATCTCTCTGAGATACCTATCACCAGTCATCGTTCCCTTCACATGAATTAATTCTGTGCGATCATTTAACATGATACCAGCCTAAAACATAGCACTTCCTCCTCTGAAGGGCGGTACGGGGCGAGCATGGGCAAGCTGAGCAACTCTCGTTGGATCCCGCCACACACGTATTCGATGGCTATCTTGTACCAAACAAATTCTTGTCTCGTCGGAAAAAACACCGAATTCCAAAATTCTTCAGGCAAGGCCACGTGTTCTTGAGCCCACTGTAGTCGGCGAACTCTGTGCTCAGGTTGTAGTCTGGGCACTCTTATTGGTCGGCGACACCTCAAACCTGTCGCAAGTATTCGTCTTCGTAATGTCGAGATCGATACTTGAACTCCCAACGCATGTCTCATATCTCTTTGGAGTGCTGGTATTGCCATGGTCGGGTTTCTTCGGATAGTTAAGTGGATATAGCGGTTCTGCCGCTGATTAGTAACACGCCTTCTACTGCTTCTAGGTCTATCACGAAGAGAATTGGTCTGGAGATACCGGTTCCATACTCGAGACACATCACTTTGCCAATCGCCAACTCTGTTAGCCACGAACCTTTGAGAATGACCTCTTCAACTAAAGCCAGTATTCTTGCACGGTCAATCTCACTTATGACTTGACGATTCATGTTTGCACTTAAAATCGTAAAAATCAAATGCCTTGAATGTTAAAATGATCGCACTAAAAATGTTATCTTACAAAAAAAACTGTAAACATCTGTATATTGCAAAAAAATATGGAACATATTGAAATGGTGAACATTGATAAACAAGCCAACAAAAAATTGTTAGCGCAAAAAAATTCCTTCGCATCCGAAGAAGGTGATGCAAAACTTTTGAATCTATGTGTATTTTACAATGTTGGAGTTTCCAGACTATAGTAACTCCAACATGTTTTTGTTGAACTATTTTTCTTTGCCTTTACAATCTATCTTTGTGTTTCAAATTGTTTTTATTTATTTTTTGTAGTTTATTATATTAATCAAAGAATACTTTAACCCCAGATCTATTCTGATTATTGGCAAAATATATGATTAAATAAATAAATAAATAAATAAACATCACCTTATTTTGCACTTCCGTTCTTTTACACACTGTTAGTAGACGCTATTTTATAATGTGATTAACAAAAACAAAGCGAAAACTTAAGATAAAATTTTGAGGATTGCGATTTTTTTTTGAACTTAAAATAATGGTGAATAATTGTGCTAACGGATGCGGTCGAAGTCGAAGCGAGAAAAAGGAGATTGGAATTACATTTCACAGGTAAACCAACAGTTGTACATATACAATGGCTTCAGCAGTTTTGTTTACTTTTCAATGATTAATAAGTTATCTCTGACAAAGTCTTTAATTCACCTATTTGGATAAGGCGTTGTAAATATTTTCATTCAAGATCTGCAAATAGAAAATATTTTCTTTGTTCAAAAGGGCGATTACATTAGAGGCGTGGGTAATTTTCCAAGTTTTTCTCCAAACTAAATCTAGATATTAATTTCAATAATAGATTAATACAAAAAGGAATGAAACAATACAAAAATTACTATATTATACACCAAGGTGGTGAAGACTATTATTATTGACAGAGCACCAAGATTATTTCGCAAGTGGCTTAGCCCCGAGCGGAATAAGAAGCGAGGTTTATAAATGTCTTCAACACCATGGTGTATACAGTGCTATTCAAAAGTCTCCTCCCCCCCCTCGTATCTTTTGTACGGCTAAACTCACATTAATAAAATTTGGAGGGTGAAAATAAAGTGTTGTAGACTTCTCTACGAATGGTAACAGGTGACGTAATAGTAATAGATGACGTCACAGTGCCACTCTGGCCAATAATTTTAAATAGGACCTTATGGCAAGTGGTATCTCGTTTGAAAGGCATTGACATTGGCTACATAGCCATATGAAATATGTACTGTATGTAACAGGCTTGAGTTTGAGACGATTGAACATTTTCTTTTTGACTGTCCGATTTTCACAACTATGAAACCTAATAACTGCGCAACTGTATCTAATTTGGAAAGTCTAGTTTTTCAATTAGAAAACCTAAATGTAACCTCGGCAAAAAACATATCGTTTTATATATGGAATATTTTAAAATTAAGGGCATTTATTCTAAACGAATGAAACATCACTTTATTATCATTATTTTATTTTTTAACGTGTACTAGTTTTAGGTTCCTTTTTGTTTATATATAAGTTCGGCTTTTTCTTACATTTTATAGGGCACACTTTATATTAAGCATTAATTTTTTTTTTCTCTTTTTAACTCTATACTAATTCTAAGTTTCTATAAAAAATTTATTCTTGTATTTTAGATTTTGGATAAGTCAATTTTTTTGTACTTCCAAATCCTTGCTGTAAAACTTCTGTTTTTATAAGCAATAAAGATTATTATTATTATTATTATTATTATTATAGCCATATTAATTTTGTTTGGGTTTAAACTAATTTTGACGGATAAATTTAATAAATACCAAAATTATTATTTCACATTTAAATATTGAAGATTTTTCGGTCCGCCTTTGGTTAGTTGTCAAAAAAATTGACGTTTTTAATTTAATAGTTTTTCTAAATAGCTTAAATATTTAATTTTATTATTGTTTAACGAGACGTTTAAGAGTTTACATAGGCAAAATGGTACGTACTCAAGCCGACAAAGTAGCAGCTATCTTAATAATTGGTGAATCTAGAAAGAATCTCCATGAAGCGGAACGTTCATTTAATGAGAGAGGCCCAGATCGCCCTATCTCGAGAACTTATTTGAGGCACCGTCCATAAAATTGAAATTTATGGACGGTGTTTGAGGGAGCTTCTTCACAAGTTTGAAGCAACAGGTAGTGTTCAAGATGCCAAACGATCTGGTCGACCAACATTTAGTGATGATAAAAAAATTTATATAGTTGCTGAAATGGTAGTAAACCCTACTTTCTCTTCCACTAAAGTTGCGTCTATTTGTGAAGTAAGTAAAAGTACAGTACAGAGAGTGTTGACTGAAAATAAATTTCATCCATACAAGTTAAAAATGGTGCACCACCTTTCGGATGACGACCCCGACAGAAGAGTCGAATTCTGTGAATGTATGACAAATAAAATTAGTCAAAACCCACATTACACAAAAACAATTTGTTTTAGTGACGAAAGTACTTTTTGCCTCAATGGAAATGTGAATACACAAAATGTAAGGTATTGGAGTGACACAAATCCTCACACCTTTCGTGAACAACATACCCAATTTCCAGAAAAAGTCAATGTTTGGGCAGGTATTTTGGGAAACCACATAGTTGGTCCTGTTTTCCTAAATTCAAATTTAAGCGGTAAAGTGTATTTGGAGATGTTACAAAATGCAATTGAGCCGTTAATTATTGAAATTCTGGAAGATAATCCAGATGAATTCAGCCATCTGGAAATAACATTTCAACAAGATGGTGCACCTGCACATTATTATGGTGCGGTAAGACGTTACCTAGATGAAGAATATCGAGGTAGATGGATCGGCCGGCGAGGTCCTATAGAATGGCCACCTCGGTCACCAGATCTGACACCATTAGATTTTTTCTATGGGGGTACTTGAAATCCAAGGTTTATACTACGGCACAAGATAGCATTGGCGTTTTGAAGGAAAAAAATTATTGAAGAATGCAATGCAAAATAGGATGTATTACTGTCAGGAAGTAGACGTAGCACATTTCGAACACTTGCTATAAGAATCCATTGTTGATATTTGATTAATTAAATTTAAAAAAATAATTTCAATAATTTTGGTATAATTATTTAATTTATCCGTCAAAATTAGTTTGAACCCAAACAAAATTAATATGGCTATGTAGCCAATGTTAATGCCTTTCAAGCGAGATATCGCAACAAAATATATTACGCAACAAAAGGCTTAATAGAAATAAAAAGTGCTCAAAACAACGCTATTCGACTATTATACAACAATTCAGTCCTCTTAGAATTCCATTTTGCTAGTTGGGATAGGTCGAGTACGAAAATTTTAAGATTTTTTATTCACATGTAAATTTCGCGGTTTAGTACCTACTTTAAATTTTAACATGTAACGTCACAAAGCTTTTGACCCCCCCTGCCCCTTGCCACACAATGTCACATTCTGGTGATACCCTCCTCCCCCCCTATAACGTATGACGTAATTTATGGATGACCCCTTGATAGTATTAAATAATCTGTCATTTAGGAGGAATTGAATAAAAAACAAAGGATGTATGAAAAAAATACAAAAAGATAGATATTTGTGAATTTGATCCTTTTTAATAAAATAATTTTAAATAGTCCGCCACTGGCGATCTTTTCTACAACAGCTATTGGCCATATTATGTTTTATTGCAATTGGCCCATTAATTTTATGATTGCCGGCAAAAGCGAAGACGATCTTTGAGACAAAATATACCTAAGGATGTGATGAAATGATGGGAGAGAGTCAGAATTTAAAACTAAATTTATTTAAATTATATTTTAATTATAATAAATACTATTATTAACAATTGAAAATAAATGGTGAAAATAATACAAAATGATGAAAAAATTTGATTCAGCAAACAACTCAAAAGTTTGATGTCAGAATTTATAATATTTAATGCCCAATTTTGATTTTTTTTCAAAGTAATTTTCGGAAATCAACAATTTTTAATATTTTTTGAGTTTCTTTGTCAGAAGGAAAATTATTAGTGAACATTTTTGAAAAAAATTGTGTATTATACCTTTACTCTTTAAATCAACAGGTTTAAACAAACAAAGGACTTAATTTCATAAAAGTACTTGTTTGAATGATCTCAAAATTTTCAACCCCACATCAATTTCTGGTTATTTTTAAACAAGATAAAATAAGTTAAAACAAAAACACGACCTACATTAAATTCAATAAAAAAGAAACCACCCTTTATCACACAAAAACCCTTGCAGCTAATACAATTTCAACATTCCACAACTCACCTTATTTTTTTCACGAAAAGTATCCGAAAAACAAACGCACTAAAACTGTTGAAAAAAATAAAAATAAATAAATATTCACCCCGCCACAGCCCGTTTGTTTTCCCTCATTTAACTGACCCGACTCGAAGCCCAACTACACGTTTCCCAAGCTTGCGCCTTGGATGAGAGCGTGCGAGCTTTTTCGGCGCAGAATCACATGGGATGTAACCCCGCTATTATCCAAGGCTAGTAAATATAAACAGCAGGCGAGGTTTCCTGAAAATCGAGTCGATAGCACTTGTAGGTTTACGTAGGTCATTGTCGTTGAATCAATAAAGGGAAAATGTTTAAAAAAAAATCGTATCTTCAATAACTATCTCCATATTTTTTTTAGGAAAAATTATAGGAATACTTTGCTTTTTTCATTTCTTTGACTTAAATAGGGTTTTTCCATGTTTTTCACTGCATTTAATCCACAATGATTTTAGATAATTTCACAATTTTCCCGCTATTTTAACAGACTTTTGAAAAAGAGGGTTCTCAATCCTTCTTTTTTTTGTTTTATATTCGGACCTAACTTATTTGTTTATTGAAATGATTATTTTTGCATTAGATCCAGTGTATATACCTCCAAGGTGGTTCCACTTTAATTTATTTACTATTGAACTTCAAAAATACACCAAGAAAATGAATACAGAGTTCGGCAAAAGTCCGGGACCGGACAAATATCGAAGAAAATATAAATTTTTCGGAAAATATTTTTATACCACAAATTTTACTCCAACTTTAACAATATTTTGCAATATGCAGGGTGTTCCAATAAAGTGTGGAGTATCAAAGTTATATTTTTTCTTATTGAACAACCTATACCTATTCTATTGCATTTTCTGATTGCCCCTCAAAAATATGATACTCCTTCATAATGGTTCCCTATACCTAAATACAGAGGGCTGCGAGTTATGCTGACTTTTTAAAAAATGTTAACATTTGGAAAAGAATTAATAACTCATTGATATAACAAATTCTAGCAAATTTTCTCTCACATCTAAATAGTTGGACATTCGTTGAATGTGTTCCACGATTGAGTACTAAATATCTTTTCACAGGGTGTTCAGAATTTTCAGTTTCATTATTGTATCATTCGATGTGCACTATCAGGCTTATTTTAAATGGAACATTCTGTATTTTAACAATTCATCATATTCAAAAAAATGTCCACTTTCGATTGGTATGAGGGTGTCCTAGGTGCCCTAGGTATTATACTTTTCGTGCAATTTACAATTTTCTTAAATTTTATGCTAAATCGATTTTAAAACATCTGCAAGTCTCTCTAAATTTCAAACTAATGATCTTTGCATAGTTGTAAAAAACTAAATAGCTCACGTTTCAAGCCTCCAGAAAATATAGGGTTCTACTATGCTATACCGAGCGGTTAAAAAGATATAGCCATTCTCACAGAAACTCACTTAGACATTTTATGAAATAACAAAAAAAAAAGTTTATTACTTTTAGTTGTCTGTTCTTAGTTCCGTTTTTATTCATTTTGTATTTTAATGTTCTTAATAATAATTGCTAAACCAATCTTCAACATAACACTCGTATTGTGTGGAACCTTTTTTTGTTATTTCATAAAATGTCTAACATTTTATTAAAGGAGGTTGGGTCAGATTGTTATATTTTTAGGCGAAGAATCTTCAATTTCACTTTGGACCATTACTTAGGGACCACCCTGTATATACCCGCTATTTAAAAATTTAGGCGTTTTTTGTTTTCACTTCATTATTCTTCAAGTCTTTTTTCGGGCCGAGATGGGAAACTCATGTTTGAATGGGTCCTTAACCAGTACCCAGACAGTGTTGGACTCATCTCCACGGGAATGCCTACCAACCAAACCCACCTCAAACTCATCGCCGTTACTTCCGCCTTGGAATCACTACCCTAGCATACTTCAAGACGGGCGGCGGTCCCACACACACTCTCAGTCATCTTCTCCCTTGTATCACTCATACCTCTCACATGCCATGTCGAGTCCTTCTCTTTCCCTAATCCTGCTCTCTACTACGCCACTTATCTCCATCCATTCCTCCTCGTCCCTCAACATAATCTCCACCATATTTTCCCAATACACCGCCCCTCCCAGTTGATTTCCCAACTTCTTCAAAACTTCCTCATTCTTCCAACATCTAAACCCCTGTCCCACATCATTCTCCATTTCACATCTCTCACACACTCCAGTTTCTTTTTTCCCAATCTTGTGGAGGAAACCCATTCTCGACCCATGCCCTGTGAGCACCTGCGTCAAGAAGTAGTTCACCTCCCCGAATTTCCGGTCCACCCAATTTCTCTTTCTCCCAATCGCTCCTTTTAGCGCGCCCTCACACTCATCCCACCTTCTCTCCATTTCCTCATCCATCCATTCCTGTACTTCACCTCTGGTCGCACCCCTCCAGCGGTTCTGTCTGGCTCTAGCCATCAAGTCCAATGGATAGGACCTTGACAGCACCTTCAAAAGTCTGTCCCCTTGTTTATTCTGGGATAAATAATACAAATCAATATATTTTTGGATATATTTATTATAAATACTAAATATTTAATCACCTATTTCAACAAGTTCATTAGAATAATAATAAAATCGAAAAAAGCTTCCTAGATTTATTCTAAGGCGGCACCAAGAGTAAATCCGGCCCTATTTCAACTACAATTCAATTTTTTATAAATTTAAAATTACCTAATATATAAATACTAAAAAATAACCATACAAATTGTTTAGGCTTGGTAGGCTTCGTGAACATTGTAAGTTAATATATAAAAATTACACTAAAAATGTTAAAAACAATATTTACTTATTAAATTTTGAAAATAACTAACCATTTCCATAACCGGGAAATAATAATTTCAAAGCTTTACTTAAATTGGAATTAACAGTTAGCTCATAATCTTTTCCCAATTCGAATCTACAGCATGGACATGTATATAGTTCTAACTTGAAAGCTCGTCTTAAACAATCCTGAAAAGATATTACAAATTAGAATCTTAAAAATAACTAACAAAACTCAATGCACCCCTTTTTTCTTTATATTATAGTAAAAGATCTTAAAAAAGCTGAGTTGTTCAAATGTACCCTACAGAAAAAAAAATTGTTTAAATTAGTAATCTACTTATAGACAGAAACTTATTTTGGTTCAAACGCGTTTTATCTTAACAATTATAATTTTAAATATCTATGGTATCTATGTACATATACAGTTTGTCTCAAATACTAACCCGACAAAAGTTATGTTTGCAAATTAGAATCTTAAAAATAACTAACAAAACTCAATGCCCCCCCTTTTTTTATATTATAGTAAAAGATCTTGAAAAAATCTGAGTAGTTCAAATGTACCCTACAGAAAAATTGCCTAAATTAGTAATCTACTTATAGACAAAAACTCATTTTGGTTCAAACGCGTTTTTTCTCAACAATTTTAAATATCTATGGTATCTGTGTATGTATATACAAATTGTCTCAAATACTAACCTGACAAAAGTTATGTTTGCATTCAGTAGTGACGGGATCAAATACAATTTCTTGACAGCATATACATTTGAAAACTTCCTCGATTTTAGCCAGATATTCCGGTTTTCCATTTTGCAATACTTCATTACATTCCAACCACAATTTTGCATTATCGATATCTTCTTTGATTAATTCTTCTACTTCATTTGGTAACGAATATGATACTTTGGATTTTTTCTTGACGTTTACAAATTCAGTTAAAATGTTAGATGTGGTTTTACGTTTTTGTCCTTTTCCAATTTTGTTTTCTTTTTCCTTTTCTTTAACTGCTTGAGCTTCTAAATACCCTTCGGGATACTATAAAAAATATGTAAGTATAAGAAGTGTTTATAATTTTATATATAACTTACAATAACGTCAAATTCTTGTCCACCCTTTTCCCAAGGAGCTGGATTTGGATCGTCTCTTCTAAATACATATTTATAGACAATAAAACCAGATTCTCCTTCTTCTGGATAATATTTAACCACTTTGTAAATACCATCATAACGCAAACCTTCATCTGGACAGTACTTGGAATGTTCTTTACCTTTATAACTTCTTACCACTCTTACAGGTAAGCCTTTTTTCCAGTCTTTAGCTTGCGCTCCTTTTTCATTAAATGGTACATTACAATTCACAGTTAATGCTCTAAAAAATTGTAAATAATTACATTAAAAAAACTATTTCAATTAAATTACTTATTGGCCCGTGTTAATTCTTGATTAGAAGTTTGAACGTTCACTCTTTTATTTCCTGATAAATCCCTTCCTCCACTGCCCGAATATATAAATTCATTTCCTTTGTCAACATCATCTGCATATCCTCCACTTAAAACAATGGAAGTGGCGCCTTTATTACCCGAACCATGAATACCACTAACATGGGGTCGATGAACACCTGCTTCAGATACCTAAAATTGTATAAAGTTACTGTACCATAATATGGGTTGTCAAATTACTCACTTGTATTCGGAACCTCCATCTGGTTCCTACATCTATTCCAGGAATTGGTCCGAAATGATCTTTCGGTACAACAGTGCATTGTTTTGTTCTACCAGCACAAGCCATTCCTCTACCCCAATCTCGAGTCGATGTGGTTGTTTTGCTAGCCATACTTGCGCGTTTTTTACTTAATTTTACTTCTTCACCTCTTTTGGTAATTTTGGAATCATCTACTTTACAAGATGGGCAATACCTACAAGAAAGTTGTGAGATTTTTATGTTATTTTTGCAGCAACTGAATGTTTACATACCAATCTCCAGCTGGGACATCTGATAAAGGAGGTTTTAAGCATGATATGTGATATTCATCATCACATTCGTCACATAATATGATTTTTTCCCAGTTTTCTTTACCGTGACATATTTTACATCCACATTCTCGACATTTTTTCTTTAAATTATCTTTACAAGTATTACAGTTATAAGGATATTTTCCTATAATGATATGAGTAGAAGGATTAACCTATTTTTATTTTAGTCAAGTACTTACTTTTAGTTTTTTCTGAATAATTTGATAATTTTTCTTCACTACCAACTTCCGTAATTAACCTAGGTTCCTCTATTCTCATAATTTCTTGGATAAATGTAATAGAACAATTTGCAATTGGTGCCTTGTCTCCACCTAGCAAAAGAGTACCTGTGACATTAGTTCTGCTAACCTTTTCTATTTTAAAGTCGTACCTAAAAAATTTAACAAAATAAGTAACAGGCATTGTAAGTATTTACCTTTTGCTCACCAAACACCCCTAGATTTGTTTTCCTCCAGGTTGTAATTTGCTAAAACAATCATTTCTGGGCATAGCTCATCCAACTTATAAGTAAAATACGATCTAGGTCTAATATCCTTAAACGAGGCATCAGTTTCAAAGCCAGGCGTTATATGATCTGCACTAAAAATAAAAACCAAAAGTGGAAGATGAACAAAACAAATATAAACTTACCTTTTAACTCTAAATGTTAGATTTTTTTCTTCTATAGTAGTGTCAGTACTTGAAGTTCCTTCGTCTTTGATGAATATTTTTATTATGGATGCTTCATACCAACTTCCATCATCTTCTACCATAACATCAATTAAACTGCCGACTTTATAATATTGACTTTCAGCATCTATAAAGTCTTTGTCAACTTTCTTATTATCATCTTCTTCAACGGGCTTAGAATCTTCCTTTTTTAAGGTTTTGATAAATAATTGTACTACATTGTTGTTTTCTATTTGATAATCTAATATTGGAACATTAGATTCTAGCTGAAAATAATATCATGATAATGAAGTACTGCGATATTGTTTAGATTATTTATAATCAAAAATCGTTTATCAACAACTTACTGTTTTTCCTTTGAAAATTAACGTTTGCTCCTGTTTTTTAATACCAGTTTGTTTTTCAATCCAATTTTCGATTGTTAGAACTGTATTCCGTTTTGATATTTCAATAATCCATTCTTGTTTTGCATCACCATTTTTTCTTACTTTAATGTACATTTCAACGACAAAAAATGTTACCTTTTATAACCAATTATATTTATTATAACAGATTCAGGTTACAGCACAACATAAGCACAACCTAACTAAACAAACATTTAACTGGCGGGAAATAATGTAAACAATAAAGTTAGGTTATATCATTTCTTCTTTTCATTAACGTCTTTAATATCAGTGGTATCCAAGGCTATTAAAGTAATGAGTAGTATCTCTATAAATTGATGTTACATTTTGAATATTAATGAGTAATAATGGTAAAATGAGTAAAATGCAATGCACTCAAGTAATTTGTGCCATTTGTGGTCAAATTTTAATTAAAAATTGTTAAGCTGTAGCTGCCGATTGCCGACTAAAGAAGTGACAAATACTTTTTACATATGTCATATTGGCCAAATAGAAGAAAGTTTTTGACTTTGACAGACATGAACAGATTTTGAAACTGTGTTATTGCATTTTGCATTATCATATTATTATGTGATTATTACTTATTATCTGTGTTCAGATATTTAAGAATTACAATTTAATGGGCGAAGGCTTTATTTTGCTAAACTAAACCAACATGTCATCTAGAAAACGAAAACCGTTTAGTCAGATTCCAGGAGATAGTAAAAATGTAGCACCAAAAAAATCTAAAACAACTGTGGAAAGTAATATTCAAAGACGTGCAGGAACTGTAAATTGTATGACTTTGAGAAATTTTATGTGCCATTCACTTCTAGAAGTGAATTTTGTGAATAATATCAGCTTTGTAATAGGAAAAAATGGGAGCGGGAAAAGTGCAATTTTAACAGCTTTGATAATTGGTCTGGGAGGTAAAGCAACTCTTACAAATAGAGGTACCAGTGTAAAAGGATTCGTTAAAGCAGGTAAACCTTCTGCTTCTATCGAAATAGAACTTTGTAATGAAGGACCTATGGCTTATAAACCAAGTGTTTATGGAAATTGCATTCATATTATTCGTAATTTAAACTCAAATGGAGGAGGTTCTTATAGAGTGAAGTCGGAAAGGGGTGAAATAATATCCACCCAGTCCAAAGAAGTACAAAATGTCACTTTAAATTTGAATATTCAAGTTGACAATCCCATATGTATATTAAACCAAGACACATCCAGGAATTTTTTAAGCAGTAATGATCCTAAGAGTAAATTCACATTGTTCATGAAAGCAACCAAGCTGGAAAACCTCGAGATAGAATATAAAAAGATACAAACCAATAAAAGAGATTCAATTAGAATAATGAATGACAAAAATGAGAACTTTCGTAAATTGCAGGAGGAGATAAAACGATTGAAAGTAAAAATGGATAATCATAAATCTATTTTGTCTCTCAAAGATAAAAAGTTATTGTTACAGAGAGAACTTGTTTGGTCTAAAGTTAGAGATGTAGAAGATGAATTAGAATCTAATAACAAAATTCTTAATAGTGTGGAAAGTAAATTGAACAATTTTAAAATAAATTCTGATAAAAGAATTGATAATTTGAAGGAATTTAAGAAAAAGCTTCAATCCCTGGAGCATCAACTGCTGGAAATAAAAGAACAAAAAGAGGTACAGAAAAGACCCCAACTAGATCTACAAGCTCAAATAGATGAATTGAGACAAAATGTTGCTTCTAAAAAGAGAGAAAAACACCAAATTATGACATCTATACAAAATAAAACATCTGACATTGAATCCTTGAAACAAGACATTGCTACAACAACAGAAAATATGTCCAAAGTAGAACAGCAGAAAGTGGAAAGAATACAAAATCTAGCAGCACTACAAAAGAAATTGAAAGGCTTGGATGATCACTTGGAAACCTCCAAAAATGATCTATTCCAAATTAGAGGTGATTTATCTCACAGAGAAGCCGAAGAACAAAATTTAAGACAAGAAATTACACAAATAGACCAGAACATAAATAATGAGAAAAATAATTTGAATGCTTTAAATGCAGAATCTGGGAACGAATTATTATTATATGGAAGAGAAATGCCAAGAATTAAACAAATGATTTCTCAGTATGCAAATAAATTTCAACAAGAACCTAGAGGTCCTTTAGGTTCCTATATAAAAATCAAGGATAAAAAATGGACAGTAGCTGTGGAAGGTAAGTACATATATTTATATTTTACTTATTTTTTTTATTTTTTTTTTAATTTGAAAAAAATTTGTAGGGTACATAGGACCAGGGCTCTTACGCGCATTTGCAGTGGATAATAAGAAAGATAACCAACTTTTAAGAGATATTTTCAATAAAGTTCTCGGATCAGGATCTCATCCACAAATTATAACGTCCAAATTCATTTTTCGTAAACATGACGTTACCAGAAACTTGGTTTATCAACCAAAAGATTGTACAAGCATATACAACGCAATAGAAATCCAAGATACAATAGTTTCCAATTGTATCGTAGATAACTGTGGTCCTGAAAATATTCTTTTAATTCCTTCAGATGTAAGAGCACAAGAATTGTTATCCGATAAAAAACAAGTACCCAGGCATTGCCATCAAGGAATCACAATTAAAGGGGATAAATATTACCCTGATCCTAATTATAGAAGTTACGCTTCGTCTTATCACAGAGCTCAGTATCTACAAGTTGATATAAAAGATCACATGGTACAGCTTCGGGAGAATATAGAGGGTTTAAAAAAGAAAAAACAGTCTGTGATGAAGCAGTTGGAAGAATTTAGGAACGGTATGAAGGAGCAGGTAATTTATTTGAAATAATTTTTTTGATTTCATCAGTCACAATACTTCAGGATTAACTTTTAAATAATACTGTGCACTACTCACCTGACGGGGCGTGCGATAGTTGACACTAGAAGGTATGGGACGGAGATTGGAGTGCCCCAGGGCTCGGTCCTGGGACCGACGCTTTGGAAATGTGTTTGATGACGTTTGTGGGATAGCATGTGAAGAGGGATGTGAGATTACGGTGTATGCGGACGATGTCTGTCTGGTATGTACGCAAAGAGAGAGGTGGAGGTAGAAAGGAAGGCGAAGAGAAATATCTAGGGGTGTGGTTGGATAGCCAATTATCCTTCAAAACTCATATGTTGAAGGCTGCACAGAAGGCAAAAGTAGGGGCAGCATGGCTGGGAAGGTAAATGGGTAATGTGAAAGGACCGTGGTGGTGAAGGCGTACAGGACAGTGGGTGGACTGGCAGGGTCCTATCCATTGGACTTGGACATTGGACAGAAACGATGGAAGGGTGCGTCCAGAGATGAAGTACAGGAATGGATGGATGAGGAAATAGAGAGTAGGTGGAATGAGTGTGAGGGCGTGCTAAAAGGAGCGATTGGGAGTAGGAGTAACTGGGTGGACCGGAAATTCGGGGAGGTGAACTACTTCTTGACGCAGGTGCTCACAGGGCATGGGTCGAGAGTGGGTTTCCTCCACAAGATTGGGAAAAGAGAAACTGGAGTGTGCGAGAGATGTGAAGTGGAGGAGGATGTGGGACATGTGTTTGGTTGTTGGAAGAACGAGGAAGTTCTGAAGAAGTTGGAAAATGAACTGGGAGAGGTGGTGTATTGGGAAAATATGGTGGAGATTATGTTGAGGGGCGAGGAGGAATGGATGGAGATAAGTGGCGTAATAGAGAGCATGATTATGGAAAGAGAAACGGAGAGTGTGTGAGGGACCGCCGCCCGTCTTGAAGTATGCTAGGGTAGTGATTCCAAGGCGGGAGTAACGGTGAGTTTGAGGTGGGTTTGGATGGTAGGCATTCCCGTGAGGGCATGTGTCCAACACTGTCTGGGTTCTGGTTAAAAATAATCTTTTTGATATTATTTTGTATTTTAGGTAAACAAGAGGCAACAATTGGAAGAAAAAGTGAAGAAGGTCAATCAAGCTAGAGCCCAGTTGAGGCATCAGTTGGAGGAGCTGAATGCATCAGCTGAACCGGATGTGCAGAACGTACGGTTTTTAGAAAAAGAATTGGAAGAGTGCAAAAGAATGGTGAATAATAAAACGGCAAATCTAGAGCAAGTCAACGAAGAAATTAAAGAAATTAAATCAGTAATTAGCGAAAAAGAAGCAAATTTATCGAAATTGAGCGATTCTACTAAACATTTAGAAGTGCGAATACAAAGTTTAAACCAAGAAATTCAAGAAAACCAAATAAAGCAGCAAGAAATGTCTACCAGCGAAGAGTTTGATAAAAGAAGAATAAAAGAATTCGAAACGAAAGTGAACGAAGCGAGATCCCAAGTGGCTCTCAAACAAAACGATTTGAAAAAATGCGAAGGGGAAGCACATGCAGTGGGGGAACGCTTAGCAGATCTACGTACAGTGGCCGCCATCACCAACGAAATAAAAGAAGTTAAACATAAAATATCCCGAATTGAAACCGATACGGAAAACGTCGATGAAATTATATCAAAATACCAAGAACTAACGGCGAAATTTAAAAAATCCGCCGATATAATGCAAAGTCTACAAAACGACATCACCGAACTAACTTTAGCGGTGGAAAAAAGAAACCGTCACTACAAACTCACCGAAAAATATTTCGTCACTTACATGAAGTATTCTTTTAAAAAAATCCTGGAATATCGACAATTCAAAGGTACTTTGGATATCAACTTGGCGGATAAGAAATTGGAATTGATCGTCATACCCCAGCACGGCTCTCAAGGTCATACCACAACGTCCAATTTATCCGGCGGGGAAAGATCGTTTTCCACTGTGGCGTTCTTGTACGCTCTGTGGCAGTGCATGGAGTTGCCGTTTTATTTTCTCGACGAATTCGATGTTTATATGGACAAATTGAATCGCACCAAAGTTATCGATATTTTATTGCATCACGCAAAATCGAAACCGGAATTGCAGTTTGTTTTTTTAACGCCGCAAGATGTGTCTTTCGTTAATGAGGATGTTGATGTCTTGAGGCTGGAAGATCCGAGGCGGTTGAATGTTTGAAATTTTCTTTTTATTATTTTTTTCAGTGTATTTACTTTGATTTTGTATTTATGAACGCTTCTTATATGAATATTTTCTTTGTTATTTTTTTGAATAAAGAAATAATAATTTTCTTGTTATTACAGTTATTTTCAGTCTTTGATCATTAAACAGATTCCCAGGGCTGAAATAGAAGCTGCTGTGTTTTATACCAAGTAGTGATAAAATATAGGCATCGATGAAACAGATGGAAAGCATTTCAAGCAACCATTATACAGAGTTCGGCAAAAGTCCGGGACCGGACAAATATCGAAGAAAATATGGATTTTTTGGAAAATCTTTTCATACCACAAATTTAACTTCATTTTAAACTATAATTCATCAAAGTTATATTTTTTCTTACGGAGCACCCTATATTTTATTGCATTTTCTGATTGCCCCTAAAAAATACAATACTCCTTCATAATGGTTCCCTATACCTAAATACCAGGGACGTATATAAGGGGGGGGTTTGGGGGTTCAAACCCTCCCCATAGAAAATACAATAAAGGTACAATAATTTTTTATTGACATACTGCCGCAATATGAGTATTCATCGGGATGTGGCAATAGAAATAGATTTCTCAACAATTGTGAATAATTTAGCTGAAGAGGTTAAATTTACTTTTGTGAGATTAATTTTCTGTTTTAATAAAAGCTTCAATTTTCAATCATCTATCACTTTTAAATAGGTGCTCCCAAATTAATCTACAGGTAACATCTCGGCTGGTATGGGAATGCGGCGAAGAACTTAGAAGACTGGCGACTCGGAACAGTGTAACATTGGAGTGGGTCCCAGGTCACAAAGGAATCGCTGGCAATGGAAAAGCTGACGAACTTGCAAGAGCAGGATCGTCAACACTGATGAACGGACCCGAACCATCTGTGGGCATCCTCAGATGCTCCACTAGGTCATGGTTAAAAGGGTGGGTAAAATAACAATCCATAAAACTCTGGAAGAATACGCCCAGGCAAACACATGGGAAGGAATTTATAAAAGAACCATCAGAAAAAGTAGCAAAAGAACTGCTCTCAATGAGCAGGAACAAACTACGCACCATAACGGGGCTTCTTACGGGAGACTTTCCCACAAAGGAGCATCTGAACAAAATGGGGCTGTATAACGGAGACCTCACATGCAGGAGATGCAAAAAGGACACTGAAACAGCTCTGCACATATTATGCAACTGTGAGACGCTGGACCACGGGAGGCAAAAACTAAATGGAAGACCCCGAATGACTCCAGAAGACTTCTACAACCAACCAGTAAAGAACCTGTATGAGCTAATACAGGGAACGGATTGGCTGAATAGGCTGTAGTCAGAATGTTAGGAGAATCCACAATAAGCCCAAGAGGCTGAGATGGTGCCGGCGAAGGGACGGCTCCTTAAAAAAATATATTATACATGGTTATAACCATTTCAGCAGAAGGGGGCAAAACGAAAAGCGATGTTTAAAAATACTTTTAAATGTAGCCAAGTCAAACAAATAATTTAAAAAAAAACTTAACATTATTTTTTCTTGAACTTGAAAAATTGCTTTAGGTCGTGGCACTCGATTTTTTTGCCTTAGGCTGCGCCTTCAATAAAGCTTTCCCCTTCTAAACCTATCAGATGAAAAAAACCAAAACCCTCCCCAAGTAAAAGCTATAGCTACGTGACTGCTAAATACAGAGGGTTCCGAGATATGCTGACTTTGTAAAAAATGCAAACATTTCGAAAAAAATTAATAACTTATTGATATAACTGATTCTAGCAAATTTTCTCTTACATCCAAATAGTTGGACATTCGTTGAATGTATTCCACGATTGAATACTAAATATCTCTTTACAGGGTGTTCAGAATTTTAAGTTTCATTATTAGATCATTCAATGTGCAGTATCAGGCTTATTTTAAATGGGACGCCCTGTATTTTAATAATTCATCATATTCAAAAAAATGTCCTCTTTCGAATGGTATAAGGGTGTCCTATACCTAAGTATTATAATTTTCGTGCAATTTACAATTTTCTTAAGTTTTATGCTAAATCGATTTTAAAACATCTGCAATTCTCTCTAAACTTCAGACTAATGATCTTGGCATAGTTTTTGTGAGAAACTAAATAGATCACGTTTCAAGCCTCCAGAAAATATAGGGTTTTGCTATCCTATACCGAGTGGTTAAAAAGATATAGCCACTCTCACAGAAAAATCATTATCCACTCTCACAGAAAAATCATTATCCACTTGACATTTTATGAAATAACAAAAAGTTTATTACTTTTAGTTATTACTTCCGTTTTTATTCATGTTGTATTTCAATGGTCCAAATAATAATAATTAAGCCAATCTTCAACATAACACTATGTTTGTTTATGACAAGGGAGAGACTCCATTAGCCGACATAACACTAGTAGTGTGTGAAACTTTTATGTTATTTATCATAAAATATCTTTAAGTGGATAGTGATTTTTCTAGTTTGGTTGCTTTCATGAACAATGTGAATTTACTCTTAGGATCATTACTGCTTAAAAAATTCCTGGATGTGTCTTGGTTCAATATACATATGGGATTGTCAACTTGAATATTCAAATTTAAAGTGACATTTTGTACTTTTTTGGATCGGGTCGATATTATTTCGACTCTTTCCGACTTTACTCTATGAGAATCTCCTTTAAATTACGAATAATATGAATGCAATTTCCATAAACACTTGGTTTATAAACCATTTTTTTTTTCAAAATTCCATTCCTCAATCAAGTAAACTATTAAGAAATAAGAAATTAAGAAGGATCCACCTGAAGTTTACCAAATGACTTGCGCAGAAACCAAAATCGGTTTTGTTGATCTATGTTGCCTAGTAACGACCGTTTCATGCCATTGACGCTACAAAAGATGTTTCATGTCGACAGCCATTTTATTATTGACATTTGAGGTCGTGTTTAAAGCATTTACTGTCGAATATTTTTGGTTTTTGAATATTTTAAGACGTTTAAATAGCTTAGGTATTGGTGAGTGTTAATTGCTAAAAGGCATGCCTCCTGAAAAACTTGTGAGTGGCAAAGGAAAAATTATCCTCAGTCAAGGCCATAGAGATACTACATATAGAGGCAACATGCCATAGGGCGCTCTGTAAGTGGAACTCCAGTAAGAGAGAAAGAGACAGACGATCAAAGGTTTTTCTGTCTTTGTTTGTGTATATATGGCATACACTCTATTAGAGAAAGACAACACAAAAATACTTTCTATCTCTCTCTTACATGCTAACGGGTTCGAAGCTGGCTTGCTGCATCTATTTGTAGTATCTCTATGGTCAAGACTGACAAATTCTAATTTTATGTCAACCTACAAAATGTGAAAACGCTACGCCACTGATTTGACCTATTTTACAAAATGGCGCTGGCTTTGACAACAAACTCGCGCATACACGACTGCAACTTCACGTGTATTCTACTTATGTGAAACGGAGTCTACTATAATGGTGCTTTTATAGAAAAATGCTGCTTCTTTGATATACTGTGTACAACGCACTCTAACGGTGGAGTAGGGAACCTGAAAATGTTATCCAACGAGAGGTTTACTGCAGAAAGGCTCCCAGCAATTAGAGCTTAGATTATATTTGTAATTTGAATGAGGAAAAAGATTAAAAAACACTAAATTGTGCTAAAAATCAGAGTAAGGGAAGGGAAATGATTGGGATTTATAGAGAAGGGGAAGGGAAATGATTGAAGAGCATCGCACTTTCCGACCAACTGACACAGTTCAAAGTGTAACTGTCTATATCAATATGAAGATAATAAAAAAGTTGTACTAATTCTTGGCAGGACAGGGATTGGATCCATGGACCTCTGGATTATGGGCCAGGACGCTTTCACTTTCCACTCTTCTACGCTTTTTTTATTCTGTCGTATCAAAAAGGTTGAAAGCTGTATGTATGCATGCTCAGCTCGACTCTCCAGCACTAGAAGGTGCACCCCAAGTATTACAGGATTTGACACATCCTCCTTTTAACAAAATAGCTATTTGTGTATCAAGAGCAGAAAGTAGTACTTTGGCGACATAAAGTTGCGGCAATCTGTCGAGACTACCAAAGGACTTTCTGCTCGAAATACACACAAGATTTTTTCTACGATCACACCAAAATAAAATTAAATGCCATTGTTTGTACTTGGCAGTTTCCAGATTACAGTTTCGTGTACCCATGTACGTAGTCAACACTTACATTAATGTCAGATATTTTTTAGACTTCCCGATTTATTACGGAAAATACTGTTGGATGCTTTAACATATTAGAAAATCAACTAAAATGTTTTTCCTCCTACCCCCCTATAGAAAGTACACACTTTCTCCCTCAAGTCAGGGAGGAAAGTATTTTTCCTCCCCCTCATTTCAAGTAAGTTGTAAACGATGAAACTTGTGAATTCATTATATTCATATTGTTTCCATAATTTCTAGAACATCCTGTATATCCAGTTTTTTGGTAAAAATCAAACATTAATGTTACTTCAACGTAGTTCTTCAATACAAATTTCAACTTCAGGAATCTTAGATATAC
>CAJUYG010000390.1:18987-30608 GCA_910591675.1 Galerucella calmariensis | reverse complement strand
TCTTCAATACAAATTTCAACTTCAGGAATCTTAGATATACGTTTTTTGAGTTCAGAATAAGAAAAGCATAGTATGCTGTGGCTCACTGACAGTAAACACGGCGATTGACTTTTGAGGTGTAAAGTCGCTACATTCATTAAACTTAGTTGAATTTTTGAAAAATGGAGAGCGATTCAAGTGATTACACCACCAAATATTAAGGAACAAGCTAACATAGCGTCATTAACCTTATTACCACAAAAATCTAAAGACAGGTATGAAAAACAATATGCACAATATAAGCAATGGGCTGAAGACAAGATACATAAATATTCAGAGAATGTTTTACTGGTATATTTTTCACTACAAGGAAAATCATTAAAAGCTTCAACACTTTGGTCTAAATATTCAATGCTACGCACAATGATACAAATGAAGGACAATGTCGATATTAAATATCCAAAGTTGAATGCATTTCTAAAACGCCAAAATGCCGGATACAAACCAAATAAAGCTAAAACTTTTACAAGAGAAGAAATAAATACATTTTTAATGGAAGCCCCCGATGATGTTTTTTTATTAATGAAGTTAAGAAATGAAATCCCATGCAAATAATTTAATTTTTGATATAAAATATTCATAGGTAGTCCTTGTTATTGGAATTTCTGGAGCATGTCGATGTGATGAGCTTATTAAAATGACTATGGATGATATTGATGAGAAAGACAATTTTTAGTCATAAATATCCACACTTCAAAAACGTATAAACAACGAACTTTCGTTATCAATAATACAACTGGTAACGGCCCAATTTGTTCAAATTCTTAAAAACTATATCTGTCTACGTCCTAAAACAGAGCATAAACGATTGTTGGTATGCTTTAAAGCAGGCAAATGTATAAATCAAGTGGTTGGCAAAAATAGTATATCCAAAATACCCCAAAAAATTGCAGAATATCTAAATCTTCCAAATGCCAAACATTACACAGGGCACAGTTTCAGAAGAACTTCAGCAACTCTGTTAGTAAACGCTGGTGGGGATATTTTAGCTCTAAAACAGCATGGCGGAAATCAACCAATATCGCAGAAGGTTATGTAGAACAATCTTACACAAAAAAAAAGAAAAATTTCTGATCAAATTATGGGAAATAATGTAGAACCTGAACTTGATCAAAATCAGCCAAGCACTTCTAGAAGTTACCACCATTACAATGTGCTAATCGAAAATATTTCAAATACTAAAGCTCCTGTTCAAACCCTATCTTCTTCCAATGGTGTTCATATAAGTGCTGCTCAAAACTGCACATTCAATATTAACATAAATAATTCTAAAATATAGTTAAACAATACTATGTACTTAATTGTATAACATATATTGATAAATTTGTTTTAAATAATTCTTGTGTTTTTAATTATATTCGTTACCTATTTGCGTCGTAAATAAATTTTCAAAAAAAAGGTGGGTAGGAGGAAAAATCATATGTATCACATGGGAGTAAAGTGCCTTTTCCTCCCTAGTAATACAAATAGCTATATTCATTCTACAGTTTATATTATAATAATTACTAGCTCTCTTTTATCTAAAAATAAAATGAGGCGTGCGCCAAAGTTACTTTCTGCATAAGAGCGCCAATAATGTCAAATTATGACATCAACTTTGCGGTTGCTTTTCAAGGCACAAAAGCCGACTTTCGATAGTGGTCGTAGAAAAATACAAGTTACTTTAGGTGGATGCCATTATTTTCGAATTAATTAGCCTACAATGTATCTCCTTTTTTATAATAAAAAAAAAACAACATTTAACGACTACTTTTTTATTCAAAATCACATATTTATCAAAAACCATCATTTTTTTTTCAATATTTTTTCTTATCAACGAATTTAAAATTTCATTTTTTCCTCGACCTAGACCGTTCCTTTTTGGGAGACTTCGATTTATCCCGTCTTCTAGGCTTACTCTTCGATCTAGTCCTCATTTTAATTTTCCTTTTCGGTATAGCACCGGAACTAGGAGAAATCACTTTTTCCGCTTCTTTCGGAAGTTCCGGCAGTCTAGCAAACGAATCATATCCATACTTACAACAACTTCTTCCTACAATATAATCAATCAAATCAATCGCAACTGCTAAACCAGATTCAATACATTGTTAAAGTATTATTACCAAAGATTACAGAATAAAAATATAAGATGTTTCACTCCAGGGCGGTTTGATTCAAGCTGCTGTCCCAAACGGACGCCGCTCTGATAAATTATGTTTACGACTCGCTTTTGTTGTCAATAACGAGACCGGTAGATACCAGAGAAGTTCGAAAAGCTTATTTTATTTTAAGCTATATAGGGGTAATTAGAGAAATATATATTTAAATTAATAGGATTCTTTTTTACAAAGGTTTATTTTTAAATGTTGATTATTTCGTAAAATGTTCGGGATGTGAATTTGAAAAGGTAAGTGAAAAATATACTTTAAAATGAATCAATTCACAGTTTTTATCCAGCATCTTGGTAATTTTATGATACTTATTGATAATCTAGCAGATATTTATCACAAATTCAATTAAATATACTCATTAGCCACCAGAATAATAGGGCCACTAAATCTTAAATTTTGATCTTTAAATAACACGTATATTTTGGATTGACAAGGTTGAAACAGTAAAAAGATAAGCAGCTGCAGGATACCTTTATTAAAAATTTTTATAAATGTTGTAAAATACTAAGGTTCGAGTTTGGTTTATGTGTTAAATTTAATCTATTCTCTTTCAAATCTTTCAATATACATTTGAGAGTAAATATATATACGGACTCTGGTATAGAGACTTGCATAATATTTGAAAGGAAATTGATTACATGGATGATGAAAGGAAGATTTAGTAAATTCGTTGAAAAGGAACTGACCAATTCCCCTTTGGTTAGCTATAGAATTGAATTTTTGTGTTTTCTTGCTTAATGTACTTGTTTATATAATATCCTTATTATAAAAATAAATCCGTAATTTTGTATTAGCAAATATTACAAAATATTTAGTGTTTAAGATTTGCTATTAAAGAGAAAAATATTAATATTACTTTTTGCTCATTTCAACAATTAATTAATAAATTAAAAAAATCTATACAACATAAATATAAAACACGAACAACCAATAAACAGCGGTCTAAAATAACAGCGCTCGACGGGCGACGTCCCGTATAATATGCCAAATTAAATGCAAGTAAGGACGTAGCGACGTACTGTACCATCCAAGTCACCAGACAGTCACCAGCGGCATCGGTGTTTTACGCAATAAATTTGAACGAGTGAAACATCTTATATTTTTATTCTGTAATCTTTGACCTTATTGAGTTCTGTGAATGTCAATAGTATTAATTTAAATACCATTTCCTAAGATTTGAAAAATCGAAATATTAATATTTCAAACAATACCAACGGCACTTTCCATTTCAATTTATAAATTTGACACTGTTAAATATTGTTCGAATAAAAGTTTTGACGTTACAAACTACTACTGTCAGATGAATAATAAAAAAATTGTCATTTAGACATGATTTAGACCATAGGTAGATTTAGACTTCGTTTCTTGAGTTGTTGATGTTGCCACGGTAACTTTAAAACACGCGCGTTTTTTAAAGTTCGATTTAAACACGCTGGGGCGTGCTTAGGTAAAATAGTTCATCAATAAAAAAAAGTATAATATGCCAATAGCCCAGGAAGTAGTTGTAGCTTCTTAGTTGAACGGTCAATATTTTTCAAAACTTTATAAAGCGTTAAGGTCATATTAGATTAGACAATTTTTCCTGCAATATTTAGTTCAATTTTTGGAACAATTTCTGGAATGGATTTCTTGTGTGAAATATTGGCAACAACTGTTTCAAGCTATTTTAGTCTATTCCAATTGAACAATATTTAGTTCAAGATTCTGCGCAATTATTTGATTTCATGATAAAATAAATATAAACTTTTCAAATTCAAAAATGTCGTTAGTTATGGAACTGGAAAATTTGAAATATTTATTAATTTGCACAATTTGCAAACAGAGGAGAAAGGGACGTCGCAAAATTTGGCAGAATAAGTGGTTAATGAAACGGTCTAATGATTCCTAACTTTGCCACTACAGATTCAACGGCTAAGCTTCCATGGTAATCTTTGTGTTTTACATTGTACAAACAAGCATGTTTTGAGATTCCCTCAATTAACATTTCAATCTCTAGTTTATTCTAAGACATATTTTTCAACAACTTTAATACATAACCACAAATTATCAAGATTAATGACATTCATACGACATTTTCATTTTCAACATTTTCATCGTGAAATACTACAAATCAAATTTTTGAGAAAATAGAACGTGTTCTATTTTTTTACAATTTGACAGGGTAGACAATTTTTAAAACAATTTGAATTGTTCCAAAACTTGAACTGAATATTGCACAAGAAATTGTCTAATCTAAAATGGCATTTAGAATAATTATTATTCTGCGAAATCTATTAATAAATTGTTATTAATTAGAACCAACCATTGCAAAAATCTTCTCCGCAATCCGTACAAGACACCACCCTCATCTCCACTACGCCCGATTTATTTTTACTTTTTCGAATTTGCGGATCCATTTGAAGTTGTCGCCTTTCTTGTGCTCTGCTTTTATTTTGCAGCTTCCCAATTTCAATTAACCTTAAAAATTTGAAAATATATCGTGAAACTTTTGAAAAAAATATATACATACAAATAGTTTGGCAAGTTTATCTGAAGCTACGGGGCATCGGTAAGAGGCGAGGAAACATGGCGCATATCTGTCATAAACTGAAAATACAAAGGTCACTGACAATACCAACGCCACTGGATGAATCAATATCAGTCAATTGACGAAGTGAGAGGGAGGAACACACGCACGCGATTGCCAATAAGAAGTCAGCTTTCGATAAGAATAATCAATTATGTATTTCAGAGGGTGCGGTAATTATGGTTTCCGTACAACGCTGCCAGAGCTTGAAGAAGCCCGTAACAAATTTGGAAAAGTGCTCATCTTTTAATATTCATAAATTGAAAAAATAATGTTCATAGAAAAATCCAAGGAAACAAGCACATTAAAGAATGAACGTTTAATCATATTGTAAATAATAAAAGTAGGTACTTAGCACTTTAGCTTTTTCATAGTTAAACGTGACAATATCGGATGTTTTCGACTGCATTCCTTTCACGGCTTCAGATCAACTTGCCAAAGTATAGTACATTCAATAGCCTTCTTGGTGTGCGTCATCGTTTGTGACGTATACAGGGTGATTCATTAAGAATGTCCAATCTCTGAACTGTAGATTCTAGACCTCAAAATATGATGATTCTGCTCAACATGCCTTATGCAAATATTGCTAGTTTCCGAGATACGGGGTGTTCAAATTTAAATTTTGATTTTCGTAATAATTTCAATTTCTCTTTGAAAATTGGTAATTTTACGTTTTTTGGCATGAGGAATCATAATTTGCACTCTAATTCAACATTGCTAATAGAGGGCGCTTGCCACACTTGTTTGTGTTAATTAAATCAAAGTAAACTTTTTTTTGGCTAAACTTATAACTAAAATAATAAAAAAATATTAAAAAGCGTTAAATTCTTACTCTTCTTTGATTCGTGTAACTCATGCAGTCGGTTATCGAGTTATTTGCTTCTAAAAAGTTCAATGAATTTAAATTTTTTCATAAAAAATTTTATTATTCCTTAAATATGTAACAATAACAAATTTGTAAACAAAAATAAAAAACTTCTTTACGAAAGCGGATCATAAAATGTATTGAAGTAAATGGTGGGCATTTTGAGCATTTGCTTTGAAGTTTTTTATTTTACAAATTTGTTATTGTTACATATTTATGAGAAAATCAGAATTTATTGAACTTTTTAGAAGCAAATAACTCGATAACCGATTGAGTTACACGAATCAAAGAAGAGTAACTTTTTTCTGTAGAATTTAACGCTTTTTAATATTTTTCTATTATTTTAGTTATGTTTAGCCAAAAAAAAATTACTTTGATTTAATTAACACAAACAAGTGTAGCAAGCGCCCTCTATTAGCAATGTTGAACATAAAAAATTATTGCGAAAATCAAAATTTAATTTTGAACACCCCGTATCTCGGAAACTAGCAATATTTGCATAAGGCATGTTGAGCAGAATCATCATATTTTGAGGTCTAGAATCTACAGTTCAGAGATTGGACATTCTTAATGAATCACCTTGTATATCCGGGTTTTCGGTATGTCGTTTATTTTATTTGCTATTTTGACATATAGCTAATCTTGAATTTGATAAATAAAATCGTCAGGATCGTATTCAGCCAAATTCGAAGAGGATGTGAAATTAATAATTACCAGCTTCTTTTTCTAACTGAAAATACTTGAGAACTTTCAAAATGCTGATGTTTTTCCGTGTATCTAAGCATATTTTTGTAATATTTAAATAAATATAACAATAAGATTAATATTCACTTTTAACTGACGAGAACTTTCAGTGGGTCATTAGAAAAAGATGTAAGACACACGCACAACAAAAAGGTTATTATTATATGAATACTACAACTATAGGCGTGCGCAGACTTTTTTTTTAGGGGGGGGGGGCAAATATCAAATCGGAATCTTTTGATGAAAAAACAAAGAGCCGTGCCCGCCGAAATATTGCTTTTGCATATTGCCGCCCTTCAGTTTCTCGCAATTCATTTTAAGACTAAAAAACTGCTTAGGGACGCCTATGACTACAACCCTAAACTATCACAAAATTAAATGAGGTTGAATTGATGATAGAGATAACAAAAATTTGAGCCCAAATTTGTCTTGAAAGAAATAATTTGCGAAAAAAAAATTCTACAGGAAAAATTCTTTTTGATGTTTGGATTTTTCACATAATTTAGTTTACCTTGAAAAATAATTTTCTTCAATTTTGCTTTTCGGTCGAAGATCTGTTAGCATTTTCCAATCGATAGAAACGGCCGCCAAATCTTCCAATTTCAAATTAGTCATTTCGGCAGGTAAAGGATCCATAAAGGCGTATTTTTCCTTACTATGTCTAGCTTCGCGTTTGGCAGTTTTGAATTTGAAATTTTTTTCTTTGATTTTAATAGTTTCCGGCAAAATTTTTTCCGGTTTAATTTTAAAATCAGGTACTTTTTCCAGCAACCTTCTGAATTCTTCTTTGGAATTAACCACCGTTTTTGACATATCCAAAATCGGAACCGATTCTTTTTTCTTCGTTAGAAAATCGTCAAGTTTCGCCATATTGCTTGAATAAATATTTTTGTAAAAAAATATAATTAAGCCTTTGTCTGTCTACGCTTTCGATTCTTTTTTTTAAACATAGGGAGGTAAATAAATAATTTGCAGGAAAATTAGTACTTTGAGAAAGCTGATCTATTTTCCGCTGAATCTGTGCAAAAAAATGGGGATACATTTTGTTTAACAGTGGTTCAGTGTTATTAAGAGACGTGAGCAGCTGGATCTCAGAAAATGTCTCTATTAAGCAAACACCGATATAAAAACTTGGCAACCAATTTACTTATAGGGATTAAGTGAACCCTTAAATTCCAGCGACCAATTTGTATGTCCGATTAGTGGAGCAGGACGATTTTACCACCGCCTAAAAGAAAGCCTGAATGATCATTAGCCTAGTCAAAGTATACAAAATATGCGTAAGATGCCACAAAAAATACAAAAAACTTGAAAAACACACACTTTACGATGTTAGGCATGCGATTTTCCGGAAAATCGTTTAGTAATTTTTTGTTTCTTGTTTTTTTCACTCTAATTATTTAAATAATGAAAACACAGAAAAATGTTCAAATCCAAAATTGTAGCTAATACAATTATCTACAAAATTTCCTGGAACATTTTTTTTGTATCTGTATTAGTTTTTCGAAATATACAATATTACCCTATTAGTATTTTTGAACACGAATTTTCATGTTTTTAATTTTACGATAGTGAATAAACAATGACATTTGGAAATAGTTATTTATGATATGAGTGTTAAAAGTGAGGTTTTATTTTGTGAGTGAAAACGTTTGTGAAATGAGCGGAGCGAATTGAACAATTTCACGAACAAAATAAAATCACTTTTAACACAAATACCATACAATGTTTTTTGTACAACTTCCTTATTTTGATAATGAAACGAGCGAATTTGCAATGACAATAAATTCAAAATGCATTTTAGTATTCAAATAATCAAAAGATTGTTGTGAATGGCAGACGTTGCCAACGTTATGATTACTAACAAATGAGAAAAGACGCTGTCATTTGAATGGAGTGCTAAAAATATTTTTAACACTAGTGTTGAAAGTATTTTTAACACGCTGCTATGTAAACAATCGTTTTTAACATTGTTTGCTATCATTAAAAGTGTCACTTTTAATGACAGTTGTACAAAAAGAATTTTTTATATAAAATGTGTTCTAAAATGGAGTACAGTTGTCAGAACCAAACATGAGCCCCGGAAAATAGATATGCGAACTAAAATAAGGTCATCGCAAGCATCCAATCGAGAGCCAATGTTAACGATTGTCCATTAGTAATTGTTAAATATAATCGAAATAATATGACCGAGTGATTTCATTAACATACATCATTTTATTCATTCTGTATCAGTGTTGTCAATGCGAGGATATTTATCCGATTTTTAGACAATTTCACTAATTTGGATCCAATAGTTTTTCGAATATTTTGTAGAAGGGATATATAAAATGATAATTGTTTTTGGGGATTTTCCATATTGACTGGGGTCGAAGACTTTATTTAGATAACCAATGTGTCCTTTTGGTAATTTTGACGAACTCTGATAATTTGAATAGTAAGTTCGGGTAATTTTCATTTTTGCATCGGCAACACTGGACTATAACCAGTTCATATTTTGTTGCTTTCCATAGAAACTTGACCCTTCTTGTTCATGACATTAATACAGTCATGTAATTTGAAAATATAGAAATTTAGGGCAAACGGTAGTTTTATTTTTGGTCCAATATAAATTTTTTCATTCATATTTAGAGTTACATCTTAAGCAAGTTTGACTTTGTTTACATATCTCTTAACAGTTGACATTTATGGTATCGATATTTGGTTATCGATTCAAAATATCGAATTGTTACTACAAAAATACAACTACAGCGACATGAACACGCCCACCAGGGCTCATGTTTGCTTCTGCCAACTGTATCTACAAATACATTGGAAACAAAAATTTGTTTAATCTATTATCATCGATTTTCCACGTAAATCTCTACTAAAAAGTCGTTTTTTCACCAAATTCCTCTAATTAACAGGGTTAATAAATTGAAAAATTAAATTATATAATATAGCGTACTTTAGAGATTATGGTTGAATCTTCAAACTTTATTTGAAACTTTTTTTTGTATCTGCATTTTTCACAAAGATACATACGATTTTCCACGTGAACCCTCATTTTTCTGACCCCTCTTTATTTTATCTTTTTGTCGCTCTCTCACCAGCTTTTTCACTTTTATTTGTGCTCCCATCTCTTTCTGTGTTCTTTCGTATCGCGATCACTTCCAAATAGGTTCATTATAAAGTTCTAAAATTTTTAGATAATATCATTAACACTATAAAAAGTTATAGAAGGTTTGCTGAAAGATGTCTGATTTAAGTATTTATTGTAAATAATAGTCTATTATTTCAAAAATTTTATATTTATAGAAAAACTATATAGTAGTTTCGAAAGTAGATGCTTCAAAGTGCTTAGTGGTAAAGTTTCATTGAATTCTATTAATTAAGAAAAAAGATATAATCGAATGAAGTTTAAAAAAACAGATTTTTAAGAAGCATTTGTTTAAAATTCTAAATGTTGATGGCTTTGATTTTATAATAATAATGTTTTATGCTCATTTGCAATGCTAAATCTAGAAGGAATTTTCGCTGGGATAAGTATTAATTAAATAGAAATTATACCTATTTGTTTATTGACTTTTTAGCTCTAGTTTTTTATAAATAAACCGATTTTACAGTTAAAAAATCTACTTTTTTCAAATTTGAAAGTATTTTTATCTAAAACTTGAGATCTTTCTCTACATTTTACATGAGTTTATTTATTTTTTCAGAATGTTATAAGCCCAAAATTATTAACTTTCAAGTCGAGCGGTTAATAAATTTGGCTCACGGGCCGTTCGCGAGTAACCACGAATTGACTACCACTTAAATTAATCTTATCTCTTAAACTTTTCAATTTACAGAAAAACTTTTCAGACAAAATTTGTAGATAAATGCATCAGCTACAAACTTTGAGTTGGAAGTTTTTCTGCATATTTATTATTTAAACAATTAGAGCGAAAAAACAAAAACGCATACCTAACATCGTAAAGTTTTTCTCATCTAAAATACAACCCTTTTAAATACTCAATTTTGAAATTTCAATATTTTATGTGTACTTTGACTAGGCTACATAGATGGCAGATAATTTCCTATTTGACCTCGAAATGTGCCCATGAAGAAATTCGGGATAAAGTTACCTGGGGAGAGAAAAAAATTTTTTTCGCCGTATGTGACAGATGATGAAATACCGGGTGTACCAAGTTATCGTATACAGGCAAGATCTTGTTTATTTGACAGGATAATTAATAAATAAAAAAGACTGCATTGAATGGCATTAAAGTACCCTCCTAATGGCCTTTAAAAATGTTTTACATTTGACATCCCTGTGGTAGCTACCCCTCACTTTTTATTTTGGCACCCCCAGTATTTTGTCATTGAAAATTGCGTGTCGTTCTATTTGGAATACGACGATAGCAGATTAGATTAGATTAGAATTGGAGTGGCTCTTTGTCCTATCCCACTGTGACCTTTGCAGATCTATTCCCTATATTTAGAGCTCAATATCTAGCTTTACTCTTTTTATTAGACCTAATAGCCTGGATACCGCCTCCTTTGCGTAGCTCTCTGCCCTCGGTTTTTCTTCTCCGAATTGGTGAAACCACACCCTTGCTAGGCCTTCGCACTCACAGAGTATGTGTTCCGCAGTTTCTTCTTCTTCCTGGCAGAACCTGCATAAGCTGTCATCTGCAAGGCCAATTGTGTGCATATGTTTCCTCAGCCTACAATGTCCGGTCAGCATTCCCACCATCACCCTCGTCGTTTCCCGACTTTGACTTAGTAGGTCGTGTGACAGTTTTGTCGAAGGGCTTTTAAGGAATAATTTTGCGTGTCTTTGTCCTGGGGTTTCATAGCACATACTTGGTATTTTTCTTAATTAATAATAACAAAAGCATCAATATTTCATGAAGTATGAATTTCAACTAAAATACATCTGATGCAATTCAAAAAACGAACAAAAAATTACAGCAAATGTTCAAAATTATTACCTGCAGAATCCTGGCAAGTTGCAAAACGTGTTAAAAGTTAAAGTGTTGATGGGCACTATGGGCAGACACCGTCTGAATCATAACTGGCGTAACGCTACGAGATGCTTCCCGAATGCGTTCTTTAAGATCCTCTAATCATAAAATACGTCAACCTAGAATTGTAACTCTTTCGTTGGCAAAAGTGACTACTGTTTTAAAAGCCATCTGAAGTTTGGCCGTAGGAACTCTATATTTCAGCGGGTATCTTAAATATTAAATTGATGAAACGTGAACTTTGCGTTCTGCCTTTCAGCTTTTATATT
>CAJUYG010000389.1:222768-233145 GCA_910591675.1 Galerucella calmariensis | reverse complement strand
TTAGGGTTTATTACTCCTCGTACTTTCTGTACAGACTATAAAAATATCTAAATATGCAAAATTATATTATCAAAAACATTATAATTGAAAACTGTTCTTCTTCTAACAACACAGGAAATTCATTGGCATTGGCACATGACAAGTGGTTTTGAGAATCCTAAAAAATCGTGTTCGTTTTGCTTAAAAGTCGTGACGACTGAAGCTTCACGCACAAGTGCTTGAAGCCCAAATAAACGAAAGCAGCAAATGATGTAAGCAACTAACATCCATCCGGTATCAATAAAAAATACAAAGACTGAGTTTAATTGATGATTTTATACACTTCCATACTGCGGTGGATCTATTATGGTGCGGCCTAGTGGCACGTGTCGAAAATACTTCAACCTAGAATTGTAACTGGGATTGGAGAGAATGTTTTAAGTTACGATGCGGCCAAACTGCAGAGGGCACTGATCATCAACAATCGTAATGTCAAGATGTTAAAATGGAAGAAAAAATAAACAAACCACGTAAAAAACTTTGTTGTGTTCCGTTTTGCTGAGACAAAACGGGTGCTTAACATCGGCTTCCAAAACGTGAACCTGAAGTATTTGACTCCTGGCTGAGAAATATTGAGAAGTTACACTGCATGCCTTCAAAACAAATATACCAAAATTCCCGTGTTTGTGTTAGACATTTCAGTGATGACTGTAAAGTACCAGGAAAAAGAGACTGAAAAGAAAAGCTGTTCTCACTTTATTCATTCCAGGTAATTACCTAAATTTAATATTAGGTGCAAGTCTATAGGTTAATTAATAATTAGGATTCTCCTTTTATGGTGTAAAAAAGTAACCTAATACTATTTCAAGAGGAGATGATATGAAATTTCCAAAATTTATGAGTACTAACAAGGATTCAACATTTGTTGATCCAATAATGAAAGCAGCTATATCAAATTTTGTTCTAAAAAACGCTTTCAAAGGAGAAAACACTATAGAAATGAGTTTAGGTACTTCATACGTGACCCTCCTTGTTGAATTGTTTAGAACTAGATGCCAGACCACATGGATGAAAAAATAACACAAAATACTTATATTTTAGGAATGAAAATAGCAGAATATTGGGAAATAATCTAGCTATAGGTAGTATGTTGTGTGTTATCTATAGGTATGTGTGTTAAAAATGTGGTTATCACTAAATAAATATTTAATTCCCCAAAGTCTTTTTATTTAAAGTATTCGTCGTTCACCATATACTTTTTCCTAGACACACAAATTATATATTGCAAACTTTACCTTCTGCAATAATGTTGCATTATGTTGCTTCAACTCTTACTCTGCTGCACAAGTTTTTTAGAAATAAATTGACTTTTTACCAAAAGCACACAAAATGCAGCTTTTATGGAAACATATAAATTATAACTTATAGTATTCCACCAAATCTTGCATCAACAAGAGTTTGCCAAATATTCTCTTATGTTCAGCTCTGATGCAAGATTTGGCGAAATATTATCAGTTATAATTTATATATTTTTATAAGCAGCTGAATTTTGTGTTCTTTAGGTAAACAGTCGATATATTTTTTAAAAAGGTGAAATTCTCCATCAACTGGATATTTAAAATTCCCGCTGAATTTTATAGTTCCTGCTTCAGATGGCAGTTAAAACAGTAGTCACTGCTGACAACATAGGAGTTACAATTCTAGGTTGAAGTATTTTATGAGCTGCACATAATAATATCTGAACATCAATTTCGAATAAAGCCTCTGCCGCTACCTGGTATCAAACCGACTACCCTTGTACGCAGATAGAATTAAATAATCCTTGTACGCAAATAGTGCGTAGGCAAATAGCGCGTACGCAAATACCTAGCAGGACACAGTAAAAAGCATCCCAATATTTTTATTTTACTTTTTTAATCCCTGTATCCAAAAAATATTTAAGTTATAGGATTTTTTATCGCTATTTTCGTCTTGAAACAATCAAAATCAAGATGTTTTGTATTTTTTTATTAATCAAAGGATGCTGGACGTGGTTGGATGATGAATGTCATTTTTACACTGAAATTTGTTAATAGTGTTAATTTTGTTTTTGAAAACATCCAAAATTGTACCTAGAAAGGTGAATATTATTTCCATGAAGTGTACAGATTTATTCATCATACAGGGTGTTTCTTCAATAATGGGAAATATTTCCACTGTTGAATCTTTAGCTCATAATATTAATATTTAATCTAAATCATTTAGATAAAATCTCCCTCCTTACTGATTTCCAGGGTGTTTATTTAAAAATTTGAAACTAGTTGTGCCTAGTATTTTAAAACTATTTGACGGATACTCGTCATACTTGGCGGGTAGTGTAGTTACCATATGCCACACTGAATTAATTAATTAATCAACTTTTGCGGCTACTACCAGAGGCGTACGACAGGAGCAAATGACTGGTTAAACCACGAGATTGAATGGAGACAAGAAGTCAAGTATCTAGGTTTAACTCTAGACATTAAACTCCTGTGGAACAAACACGAAAATGAGATTACATACAAGGCAAAAATGGCAGGAAGAAACTGGGGCTGTAATCCAAAAATCCTGAGCTGGATGTACACTGCCATAGTGAGACCAATCAACACTTATGGAGCCATTGCGTGGAGTAGTAGGTGGTGGAAAGTGTTGCAGGAAGAACAAGATACAGACTAAGTAGAGAGGGAATCATTAAAAAAAAACCACCTCCTCACTTCTTAGAAATCAGACAACCTGGGACATGCCACAACACGGTATGATGAAAAAGTATAACTTTTCAAAAAAACGGAAATGAGCAACAAGAAGGAATGGGATCCAAATGCCATTACCAGACTTGGAAAGAATGCCATTCAATGGTACACAGATGGCTCAAAAGCAATAGAAAGAACTGGGATAGGAGTGTTCGGGCCACGAACCAAACACTCTGAAAGCTTGGGAAAAACCCCAAGTATCTTTCAAGCGGAAATCCACGCCATAAGAAAGTGCGCCCAGATCAATATTGATAAAGGATACAGAAGACAAAGGATTATCATAATGTCGGATAGTCAAGCAGCCATTAAGGCACTGAGCTCTTGTGTAATCAGTTCCAAAATGGTGTGAGAATGCCTAGACAAACTCAATGTACTAGACGAGAACAACATAGTCACCTTACTATGGATTCCAGGACACACTGTGATAGAAGGAGATAAAATAGCAGATGAACTAGCAAAGAGGGGGACTGAAATACCTTTCTGGGGGCCTGAACCCTTTTGCGGAATCAGCCCCAATAAGTAAAGCCGAGAAAAAGAGAAGATCTGACCATTGGAAATATCTAGTAGAGCTTATACAATCGAAGACTCTTCTGGGTGACTACAACCTATTGAGATCAAAAGAATGCATAAGTCAAAGTAAAACTGCGCTAAGAGTTTTAACAGGGATCCTAACGGGACATTGTCGCCTGAATGGGCACCTGAAAAAGCTCAAAATAGTGGAGGGAGAAGAATGCACATTTTGTGGAATGGAAGAAGAAACCTCCATCCACATACTTTCCAACTGCACAGCACTTCAGAATCCTAGAGCACAGCACCTAGGAGATTACTGGATAGAAGAGGAACATTTGCCTAAGTTGAAGCCTGTAGACATCCTAAAATTCCTCCGGGAAATAGGACTAAAGGAACTACTAGTTTCTGAGACTCTCCTCAGAAACTGGGTAGAAGCAGAGACAACCCTGAGACGTACAAGTGAATAGAAAAATTAGGTCGGTAATAGCATTAAACGACTTCTTTGTCTGATATATTGGAACTGCATAAATATGTCTTTGTTCAATATCTCACCAGTTGTAGGCAGGTGGCGGTAGTAGCGCTGTCATTTCATTGCCTGGTTCTTCACATTCCGTGAATGTTGTGTATCGTTCTGTGCTATCGTTTCAGAGATTGTTTGTTTATTCGTGTGTCGCCATATTTGGTTTATCTTTGTGTTGCTGTTGATATCTTTTATTTGTATCATTATTTGTTAGTATATTGTTTCGTTAGTTAGTTATTCGAATTTATTGACTTAGTTTGAAGTGCATCGAATTTAAGATGTCCCGCAAACTTTGTTTGATTTGTGGAAATAGTGAGGATGAAGTTGAGAAGATGCATTGTTTTCCATCCAATGATAAAAAGTAAGAATTATTTTAGTCTTTTTAAAGTAAAAAGTAATAATTCTAATGTGTTTATAGGTCAAAATTGTGGCAGGAAGCGATGGGAATGAAGTACATGCCAGGCGTTTCTCTTCGTAACCGTTTTATTTGTTGTCGTCATTTCACCCAATGTAATTATTTAAATTTGATCACACGGAAATTGCGAGTTGATGCTGTTCCGAGTTTATTTCCTTGCAATACACTTGAAGAAAATCCTCAACAAGTGCTGGTGAATGAAACAGTAGAAAACAGTAAAAAGGAACAGCCTGTCTTAGCATCTTACATTGAAGGTATGTTAACAGACTAATTTAATTTCTTATAACCTACCAACATGAATGAAAACTTGTTTATTTGTATTGTTAATAACCATTACTTGCATTCAAACTATATCAAAAAAGAAAAACTAAATCAATAATAAAACTGATTTCTCTCACAATCTTTGTTCTTTCTGCTTTTATTTTTATTTCAACAAAACTTATTGAAGTTTTCTGTATCTGATTTTATGGCAATTGAACCTTTGTGCTCCAAATATCATTAATTCTTGTTTGAAACCATAATTTGTACTTTTTTCAGTGCTATAATTTTTTTTCTTTGAATTGCAGGGGAAGCTGTAATGTCTGTGACAGAAGAGGCTGCAAGCTGCTCAGGGTTGCAAAGAAACCAATGTACTCCTGATCCAATTAAGCGCTCAGTTTTCAGAAATATTAAAGGCCTTGCTAAAGTGGGGGCATCACCTCGAAAGAAACAATTGATGAGGATTGTGGAAAGTAAGGAGGCCCATATTCGTAAACTGAAAATACTCTGTAAAAAAAGAGCTGGTGATATCAAAGCGCTAACAGATATTGCAGATTCACCTGTTGCACGAAATTTGTTTGCTGGAATGTCCACTAGCACTGCATATTTTTTAATATCACAGTTACGATGTGCAAAACGAAGTCCTCATGGCAGGCGCTGGACCACCCAAGAAAAAGTACTTGCATTGGCACTGCTGAAAAAAAGTCCACGATGCTACAGATTCCTTAGAAAAATTGTTGCTCTGCCATCCCGCAATACACTATTGGCCATGCTGCAAAAAATTCCCTTTCATTCAGGAATAAATGAGCATCTATTCAAACACATTGCCAACTCCATTTGCAAAGAAGAAGATAAATATTGTGCATTACTCTTTGATGACATGGACATAAAAGAGCATGTACAATATGATAAGAGCTCTGATCGTATTGTTGGATTTGAGGAGTTGGGTGACAGTAGAACAAAAAAATCGGCAACTAAAGCCCTGACATTCATGCTTCAAGGTGTGGTGCGTAACTGGAAGCAGCCTGTAGCATGTGCATGTCCATCTAGTTATTTGCAAACATGCATTGTGGATGTACATCGTGCATGTGAGGAACTTGCCAAGGTCCATGTCGTAACAACCATCTGTGACATGGGGTCCACCAATGTGAAGGCCTTGAAGGAGATGGGCTCAAGTGTTTACCATCCATATGTTGTCATCAACAACAAGAAAGTGTTCACTATGTATGATCCTCCACATCTCCTCAAGTGCACAGTGTCATTATTTCGTAAACACAATGTGATGTTCCCTGTTGAATTGGCTGGAAGTAAAAAGATGATGGAGGCCCGTTTTGCAGATGTAGTGAAGGCACACAAAATTGATCAAGCAACTCCATTAGTTTTTCGGGCGCTGCATAAAATAAAATCTGCTCACTTAGCTCCAGTTATGCAGTTTGCCATGAAAGTAAACATTGCAGCTCAAGTAATGAGTCATACCGTAGCAGCTTTTGTGTATGCACTTTTATCTCGAGGTACGTTAACAGTAGAAAACAATATTTAGAGCATTCATATATTTATGTAATTTTTATTTTGCAGGAGAACTAGAGCAGAGAGCAGTGGCAACTGCTACTTTCGTTCAGCAGGTTGATGAACTGTTTGACAGTTTCAATGGAAGCAGGGCTGTACCACCAGTAGGAAAGGAGTTGAAGTGTTGTGTGTCTGAACAATCCAAACACTTTTCATACTGGAAAACTGCATTCAAGATGATTCAAGATTGGCAATTTCAACGCTGGACAAAAGGTGGCACTTTAAAAAAGAGCAAACCCCCTTCACAGGTTGGTTGGCTAACTACATTAAATGCGATAGGGGAATTTTGGTCTTACCTTCATCAGTCCAAAGGAGTGTCGTCTATGAGACCTAGGGCGTTGAACCAGGATGCGTTGGAAAATTTATTTGGTGCTGTTCGTGGGGGCTGTGGTAGTGGAGACAACCCAACACCAATTCAATTTATAGCCAGCTTGAAAACACAAATACTAAATGGTTTGACTCGTCAAACTGTTGGTTCCAATTGTGAAGAGGATGAGAATGATCTATTGACCAACTTGAACCAATTTCTTGTTGTCGAGAATGAACAAGAGGCTTCTTCACCTACTACAGTTTATAAATTGCAGCAGCCACTGCTGCAGCCTATGTTTCCTGCAAGAATGGCTGATGATATTGCAGAGGCAGTGGAGCAAGGTACAACTGCGACTCTATCAGTGACTTACGTCAGTGGCTTTATAGTCAAAAGAATTTTAAAGCACTTGCAGTGTGACTGTTGCCGAAACCTGCTACTGTCCAGTCCAGATGCTCCCCACAATCTTTTTATTGGCTATAAAGAATGGTCACAGAGTTCACAGCATCTAAACTACCCATCTGAGCCACTTGTTGTAGCAGTTGGCTATTCCATTACAATGCTGGAGAAAATATTAGACCAGCATTGTAACGAAAGCCACCTAACTAATGTAGCATCAAAATATATTTTTGAAAATGTATCTTTCTCTTGGCTGACATGCTCCAACCATAAAGATGCTGTCACCAAGGAAATAATTTTGGCTGTGTGTAGAATAGGAATTCCTTGGTGGTGTAAAAGGAAAAACCGAGAAGTGGCACAGGCTCGCAAAGAAGCACGTGCAAACAAGAGGAAAATGAATACGCTTAGCCACTGCTGAACAATTTGTTAAACACTGTAATTTAATTTCAATAATATAACAGTTTCATATTTGTCGCTACATTTATCAATAAACAATTCTTTGTGTCGATTTATGTAATTAACTTTTTCATTAAAGAGTTTATGTATTTTTCAAAATCAACAAGAAAATATTTTTTTTTATAATTTAAAACACTGTAATTTAATTTCAATAATATAACAGTTTCATATTTGTTGCTACATTTATCAATAAACAATTCTTTGTGTCGATTTATGTAATTAACTTTTTCATCAAAGAGTTTATGTATTTTTCAAAATCAACAAGAAAATATTTTTTTTATAATTTAAAACACTGTAATTTAATTTCAATAATATAACAGTTTCATATTTGTTGCTACATTTATCAATAAACAATTCTTTGTGTCGATTTATATAATTAACTTTTTCATCAAAGAGTTTATGTATTTTTCAAAATCAACAAGAAAATATTTTTTTTTATAATTTAAAACACTGTAATTTAATTTCAATAATATAACAGTTTCATATTTGTTGCTACATTTATCAATAAACAATTCTTTGTGTCGATTTATGTAATTAACGAACGTTTTTTTGAGCCGCTCTGTAGTTCGCGCTCTTTTTTAAACAGTTGTGAGATCTAGGAAGGAACCATCCTTACCTCTGTATCAACATGCGCGCCACCTACTCACGCCTTTCAGAAAATGGACCAGTGCAGTATTGCGAACTAAAATTTTGCATGCACTTGGGCGTCTCAGGATTGTCTCTGGTAAAAGTAAGGGGGCACAATAGATCTTTTAGGTCTCAGTGAATGTCACCCCAAAACACACACATACATACACATACATAACCCACGTAACAATGAAATCATCATTTTTCGAGATATTTAAACATGCATTAATAGTTTGTTTGGTTCGGTGTTTATGTGCCTTTTATTGCGGAAATGAAACTTCAATCAGTATTCACAAAAAAATAACAAAACGCTGATTATTAAAATTTCTTGTTACGAATAGAACCATTTATTATTCAAGAACAAATTTTTGTTCTGAAAAGAACCATTTTGTAATAATCTAAATAAAAGAACAATTCTCATAATGCTAAAATATCAAAAAGCTCATTTTATCGACAACTAATAATGTGAAGAAAACATAGAAACCTTTCATAACAATTTTTCATTTACCTCGATAAGTTTATCAATTCTTTCGCTAATCGATCTTATAACTTTAGAAAATATGTTTGGCTGATTGACAATAAAATTACCAGAATATATTATTTGCTGCTAGTTCTAGACGATTGTTCATTTATTGTGATTATACCAGTGATTTCACATGCCATCAGAAATATATTTCTAAGGGATTTTACCTTCGAGAGTTCCAGGTTGCCATCAAATCCAAAGATGAAGAGATTACTAGTCTAGATCTTTAGACAGTTTCGTACTATTGAAGGATAATAAGGTGACGCTCCATTCTGCACTAACCATATATCTCTCATTCGATTGAATTGCAATTCTTCTAGATCGTGGAACAGTGTAGTTTGCAGAAACTCTAAGTACGAGTTACCATTCAAATTTGCTGGCAATTCATAGGAACCAACCAATCAAATTATCTTCAGATTTACCTTCGTGGTACTGAGTGGGGTACAAACTCAGACTCATAATTTTCAGGTTATTTTTGTGAAAATAGAATATTCTGCTTCGTCCATTCAAGTTGTCCTCCTTTAAAATTTGCGTAATGTTTTTCTTTGTGATTTTACAAAATTGTACACATAATTTCCGTGAAAAAAAATAAGTTTGTACCCCACTTAGTATTTCATGCGAGATTTCAAAGACTCGCTTGACATGCGTGATTCACGTATTGGGGGTCCGATTCCTGTCATAACTGGTCAGTATTCGCTGACATATTGAATAGGAAAGTCGTCTTTTTTGTTTTTTGTTTTTATGGCACGGATGTGTAATGTCGGCAAATGTAAATGTTCGTAATCCCAAACAATTGACGGACGAGGAGTTAGAACAATGTTTGCTGGGAGAATCGCTTATCAAAGGCAATGCAATCAGAAGATGTGAGCTCGAAAAAACTATTCAAAAATCACTCAAAATCCATATTCTTCACATTTTTCCAGAGTTGGAGGAAAAAAATGAAGATTATCAAGAAGTTGTGCTATTTATGCGACAGGAAAAGGGATCGAAAATGCAGGCAAATCTGCTGCCACTGCAATCGGTTTGTATGTGCTTCTCATTCAGCGAAACAAATTTTTTGCGTGCGAAGAATGCAAAGATCACCATACTTCACTTTCAGACTAGATTGAAATTTCAGGGTTTGTACTTAATTTGAGTATTTATTATTTTGAATAAATATTGAAATTTTCACATTCACTTAGTATGTGTTTTTTTTATTAATAAATATGCCACTTAAAATTAGGAATGTAAAATTCTGCAATTTTACGTGGGGTAAAAATGTACCCCGCACGGTATTTTCTGTATTTTTTTTAACTCGGTACGACGAAGTTTAAGAATGTTTTAAAGGTCATACGATTTACACAAGTATGACAAAGATCATATTCATCACTACTTGAAAGAGAGAGACAAGAATTATTCTATGTGTGAAACTCTCATGATTAGATTAGTCCCCTCTGCTAAAACACAACGGTTGCAAATAAAAAGGACAATGAACACACGGCCACCTGATCTAATTGTGAGTTTTACAAATAGAATAATTCTTGTCCCCCTCTTTCAAATGGTAGTTCATATTATACTTGTCGTATAGTTCTTTTCATGATCTAAAAAACTGACCAGACCTGAGATGGGATAATGACATGCAATAAAGCCATGAAACTATTATCCGTGACAGGTTCGTATTTATTTGTTGGCGAATAATAAATTATTACCTGAACCTTCTATAGGATTTTTGGGTCATTCTTATAAAGAATTTACTTAGTATACTTTTTCTTTTTCTTCAGGTATAGTGCGGCTCTACACAGCAAATCCTAAAAGTTTTATGGTTTTATTGCATCTCAAGCCTAAGTCAAGTCAAGTCAGCTTTTTGTACCCCGAAAAGAACTATACTAAACTTGTGTAAATAGTATGACCTTTTAAAAATGTCTCTCAATCTGTCTACCGCTCCATACATTGATATTAAATTCATGTTGAAAATGTGGTTGTCGACATCGCGGATTTTCAAAATATCCCAACTGTGGCTGTTTCTCCAGTTGAAAACTCTACGGGTAAAAGTGGCCTCGTCAGTATATA
>CAJUYG010000389.1:161089-209494 GCA_910591675.1 Galerucella calmariensis | reverse complement strand
TAACATTATAATATTGCAGATAACATACCGTCACCTGAACCAGGACCTTCTTCATGTGGAACAGAAAATTTCCCTAGTTGTCAAGCTTGTCAAGCAATGATACTTATTGGTAGTTCACTACCTATATATATTTTTTAGATAATGAATATGTTCAAATGGAAGTTGGGACTCAAGATGTCAAGTCTGGTGTACCTGTGCCTTTTCCTTCAACTTCAACTCAATTTTATTCTGTTTTAAGTATTTGTTCTTAATTTGTACGGATTATTTCATATGATATTATTGCATTTTCACAACTCGTGCGCAAAAGTATAACTTCACGCACTTTTATCATAAATAACTATTGTGCCAATCAACTTGATGATAAGATTTTTATTTTTATTCATAATTAATACTACTGTATATTTTCGTTAGATGAAGTTTCATCCAGAGTAATATAAATTCTTATATTAATATGTGTATTTTATTTATTGATTCAAAAAATTTTTACTTAAAAGGAACTAAAGTTCCTACCGTGTGTCCCGCGACACGTTCTACCTTTTATTATTACATTTGTTTCAATATCTTTCCTACCCTACTTAATGCTTCTTTAAATACTTATTTACATATAATTACTTGCAGTGCTCGGCAGAAATTGAAAATAATTAGAAAAACAACACCTATCTAACTGAAACACTGCATGATTTTACCAACTGAAAGTGTACTGTTGAATTATTATGTATAATATGCTTATAATAGGTTTGATTGTCAAGTAATATTCTCTCAAAACAAACAATTTGTAGAAATCGTGTATATCTCCTTATTATAGATGTGACAGTGTGAGAATTGAAAATGTTGAAATCAGATTTCTGAAATATATTTCATTCAAAATGGGTACGTATCTACAATTTAATTACCATAATATTTTAAACACTCTAAACCTAACTGATATCACAACACGTCGTTTTCACTCTGATTTGATATTAATTTATAAAATCATCTGGTGGAGCTGATTGTCCATATCTTTTGCATCAAATTAACCTTCTTGTTACTTCTCATAGAACTAGAAACCCTCCATTATTTTCAATAAAAAATCATAACACAAATTACGGTTACAACTCAGTGTGGATTTATGCAGACACGATTAACAATTATCAATTAACAATTATCAATTAGCAATTAACGATTAACAATTATCAATTAACAATTAGTAAAACTGCCATCGTTTATGCAGACACAATTATAAATTAGGAGAAAATAGTAAGCATGCGCACAAGCCCGAGATTCTAGTTACAATAACCCTACATTTTCATGTCTATTTGTGCATTGGAACAATTTTGGAGGTGTATAGTAGAATTGAAGACATTTTTTCTTTTATTAGTACAATTTTAAAATAAACAAACACATAACATAGCCCTAAGGACCCTAAGTCGACCGCTTTTCTATGAAAAAAGTAAGGATCTGCGTACATCTGCGCACTGGATGAAAATTCGGTACAATTAATTTAAGAAGTTAAAAGTTGACCAACTTCGCAATTGTTAATCGATAAATGATAATTGTTAATTGTGTGCGTAAACGGAGTCATAGTGAAATGAGTAGTTCAACTTATAATTGATAATTGTTAATTGTTAAATGCTAATTGATAATTGTTAATCGTGTCTGCATAAATCCACACTCACCTGTTTCTAGAGGTTTGAGATGGTTTAATAAATATAATATTGATCCATTTGTTAACTCTTTTTGCAGCAACATCAATTATCAATTAGCATTTAACAATTAACATTTTTCATTTAACAATTAGTGGAACTGCCATCGTTTATGCAGACATAATTATAAATTAGGAGAAAATAGTAAGCATGCGCAAAAGCCCGAGATTCTAGTTACAATAACCCTACATTTTTATGTCTATTTGTGCATTGGAACAATTTTGGTAGAATTGAAGACTCTTTTTCTTTTATTAGTACAACTTGAAAATAAACAAACACCCAACATAACCCCAAGTCAACCGCTTTTCTATGAAAAAAGTAAGGATCTGCGTACTAGTTGCGCACTAGATGAAAATTCAGTACATTTAATTTAAGAAAGTTAAAAGTTGGCCAACTTCGTAATTGTTAAATGATAAATGATAATTGTTAATTGTCTGCATAAATGGAGTCATAGTGAAATGAGTAGTTCAACTTATAATTGATAAATGTTAATTGTTAAATGCTAATTGATAATTGTTAAATGTAGCTAGTGTGGATTTATGCAGACACGATTAACAATTATCAATTAGCAATTAACGATTAACAATTATCAATTAACAATTAGTAAAACTGCCATCGTTTATGCAGACACAATTATAAATTAGGAGAAAATAGTAAGCATGCGCACAAGCCCGAGATTCTATAGTTACAATAACCCTACATTTTCATGTCAATTTGTGCATTGGAACAATTTTGGAGGTGTATAGTAGAATTGAAGACATTTTTTCTTTTATTAGTACAATTTTAAAATAAACAAACACATAACATAGCCCTAAGGACCCTAAGTCAACCGCTTTTCTATAAAAAAAGTAAGGATCTGCGTACTATCTGCGAACTGGATGAAAATTCGGTACAATTAATTTAAGAAGTTAAAAGTTGACCAACTTCGCAATTGTTAATCGATAAATGATAATTGTTAATTGTGTGCGTAAACGGAGTCATAGTGAAATGAGTAGTTCAACTTATAATTGATAATTGTTAATTGTTAAATGCTAATTGATAATTGTTAATCGTGTCTGCATAAATCCACACTAAGTATGTTTAAGAACTCAATTAGAAATGTATGCTTAGATTATTAGATTCTTAAATTAGTTCACTGTAATATTATAATTATTGTAATTACTTGTAATTGGTGAATCCGTTAAATAAATAAATCAGTAAGTAATCATATAAAAAATAATTTCCTGGACCTGAATGTTTTAATGTCGTGGTTTTTTTCTACGTGTAACTACGAATTATATCGCCAATATTTGAAAAATTTGATTACTTTTCTCAGTGTATTTACTAAGTTATCTGTCAACGTCGGTCTCTCAAGGTCATATATTTTTGTAACCAAAACTTCAAAGAGATTGCGTCGGGCTTCGCTTCTTGTTAGGTTGTGTATTCTTTGTCTCAACTTCGGCAAAGATAAAGTAAATGAAGCTATAACTCCGAAATTATGTCATTCGGGTATATCATATGAAAAATAATCAGTATCTCAAGGATTTCAACATGCAAAAGATGTATAAGGTTCATTATTGTTCATTATTATTTCTGACAACAATGTAAATACAACCATAATATGGCCATATCACAATATACCGCGAAAATTTTTTGACAATTCCAAAAACCAATCAAATTTCCTCATTTAATATCATATGAATAATCTCAGCCAATAATGTCAACATTACACTGAAAACAGACCATTGGCAATTTTCACGTTACGTTGCTATGGATACATATTGATTTATGCCGATTTTGAAGTTTCGAATATTTAATATTTCGAAATGTCACGATTTAGTTGTTATACTGAAACAAAAAATTTTCTATCCGAATAACCCTCGGACATTGATAAATGCTCAAAAATTTTATGACAACTTTCTCAAGCTTGTTGCTTGTAGCAACAAGCTTTCGAAATCTGTCATATAATTTTTTCGAACAATTATCAATGTCCTTGGGTTATTACTACTGATAATTGACTCAAAGCCCACTCTGTATATTTGGTACAAAACTAGGGGTCATTTTAGTTATATATGTTAATTTCTCATAAAACATTCTCACTTATTCATGATCAACACTGTATAAAAGAAGAAAGACACAACATTTTCATCGCCTTGTTATATTTTCTTAAGATACCCCAGTATAAATTTTTTTTCAATATTTCTTTCCAAAAAAGGTTAGTTCAGAATTAATGACAATACGTTCCAGCAAAAAGTTTATCAAATGGTTTTAGGAAAGAACGATTTTAAAAATCATTAAAATACAGCCTCGGTAGGAAGTAAAAGATTTGAAATAATAGGGAGAGACTTGTAACTTAATAAGAAAGATAAATGAATGTTATATGCAGTCCCAGACGCACACACACATATATCTGCAAACTGTTTGAAATATGGAATTTTTCCACGAACATGTGTTGTAAATGAGATATTTCACTTTTTCTTTTTTATTAATTATTTTTCTTAATGTTCTCACAATGAGAACAAAGATTTCTTTGGTTTCATTTATCATAGACATATTCAACACAATAACCTGAAACAAACACTAGAAAAAAATATATAAATTGAGTCCCTACCTTAAACAATTATCCCAATCGATGATTGATTAAAACCTAAATACAGATACAGATCAAAAAAGGGGAAATAGAACATAACACAAAACTTCCCTTCGAGATATTCAAATGAAAGACCATGTCTAATATATTTTTTTAAATCCAACCATTAGTGACGCAGTTCAACCCTTCTTTTTCTAAAAACCTTTCTCATGTACTTGGATACGAACAAATCATTAATAAAAATAATTTCCAGTCTCTATATATGTACCTAAAACGGGTACGGTTAAATTTTTCCACTTAAAATGGTAAACTAAAAAGAAATAGGAATACAAGAAATTAATCAATGAAAAACATAGACGTAACAGATAAGGGATACAAATTTAATAGTTATAAAACCAGTCTTTTTTTAGAATCGGTTTGGTACATGATAAAAGTGGAAAAATAAGCATACTTTTTTAATTTTTATGAAATTAATACTTTTTTATATGCAAAAGAAAATTTTGAATTTTAAACTTTTGAAGTTCCCGCAGGTTATACTTTGACGTAACTGATTATTGACAAAAAAAAGCAATGAATAAGGTCATATACAAGGTTCTTCTTCAGCTCTTAAATTTCACTCCACCCATGCTTTCACAGTACTTAACGTATCTGTACTGCTGGGTGCATAGTTCATCTTCAATATTTTTTATACACTTTTTCAAATATGGCATTAAAAATGAAATACATTTTTTTTATTGTTGAACCATTTTACCTATTTAAAGCACACGTCAGCGTGTTTAAATCGAACTTTAAAAAACGCGCGTGTTTTAAAGTTACCGTGGCAACATCAATAACTCAAGAAACGAAGTCTAAATCTAAAATGACAATTTTTTTATTATTGATCTGACAGGAGTAGTTTTTAACGTCAAAACTTTTATTCAAACAATATTTAACAATGTCAAATTTATAAATTAAAATGGAAAGTGCCGTTGGTATTGTTTGAAATATTAATATTTCGATTTTTCAAATCTTAGGAAATGGTATTTAAATTAACACCATTGACATTCACAGAACTCAATAAGGATGAACATCCATCAAATTACAAATTAGTTTATAGTTTTCTCATTTCCATGACAACGCAAGGTATACATCATATACATCAGGAATTCAACCATTTGACGTTTAGTTCTTACTTCCATCTATGATTTCCATTTTTGCTGTTGTAGTAGTTATAGACCAGTATTTATAATTTCAAAGTGCACAAATAAAAAAAAATATCCACTTACACTTCAATATACTAATAAGTAATGAGTGTTCAGAAACTATTATTGTTCCATAAAAAGAAAACTATTCGCAGTCATTATTCTAAACACCTCAAAATGTTATCTTCACCAATAAAGGAGATTTTCATTTCTTCCTCTTCCAGCTGTTATACAATTTAGGAGATCTAAATTGCTTAATACACCAAGCTTAAGCAATTAATTAAATAGTCGAGTTTTATTGAGTTTAGTATTTCAAGAATCCGCCTTTTGTTAGCTCATAGTCTCCTTCGTCGCACTAATTACCCTGATGACCTGGTTGACCTAGAGCCCAGGCCAGGTTGGCGTTATTTGGATCGACTAACGTCTTAAGTTCCTCGGTACATTTTCATACTAGTCTAGATGCCACTTTTTAGCTGGAGTTTGCCTTAAGTGCCGCCAAACCTTCTGACATGCCCTCCACAGCTAATTTATCGTCTTCTCAGTCTAATTTTCCAGAGCGTAGATATAGCTGTCACCATTTTTATTTTGGTGTATATTAGTATTCATTTTCAGTTTTAGATACAAGTATAATGTCTCTCAATACGATAAATTGTTCTTGTAGCCAATCGACCTTCTTGTAATCTGATGTCTAAGGGCACTGATCTTTTTGTCAGTTCATTTCTTTTAGTCTGTAATCGACATTTCAAAAATACTATGGAATGAATATCTTTTGATTGTGTAATATGCCTAGTGTAGCAAACCCTTCCACACAACTCTGACGATATTTATGTGCCCGCATCTAGCGTATTTCCAGTATATGAATAGTCTTGCCTTTTCCTTTATTACAAGGTGTATGGAAGGTGAATCGATGAGAAATTGGGAAATATGAATTTGATGTAATTAAAAACTATCTCGGAAAAACAAGTAGAATGACAAAAATATAGACATAATATCGAACCTACTATAAATACAAACCCCCGATGCAAAGCTGAACAATCAAAAGAACCACAAAAATGAGAATTTAGAGGACAGCAATACGAACAGCAGTCACTTATGCAGACGAAGCTACAGCAATGGCAAGCGACAATGGAAAAAAATTGAAAATATTTAAAAGAAAAATTATTAGGAAAATCTACGGACCAAAGGAACTAAATGAGGGACAGTACCTACGAGAAATTGTCAAAACTGAAAAAAAGAAGAAATACTAGATGCTGAGAATATAGGAAGAATAATAAAATCATCCAGATTAAGATGGAACAAAAACTTGTGCTCAGTTTTCACGGCAATTGAAAAGGCAATCATTCGGTGCCTGGAGAGATCAGTACCAGGTGCAGTTTTAATTAGTCTGTTTTAGAGGGTTTGAATAGCTCACCAACAAAACAATTTAAAAATGAAATTATTTTTAGTATAAAAAAACTGCTTTTTCATCTCTATACCAAAAATGTGAAAAGACATTTTATTTGGATAGACACATGTCATAGGCAATGAAAGGGTAGATAACGAAAAAGCTTGCAGAATTGACAATATCAATGTACCGCTAGTACAATTTCACGATGTTACTTTCAAATGAAAGGTGCGTCCAGACCGGGCGCACCGAGCCGCGCTGAGCATTTGTGAAAGTTGCAGCAACGTTAGCGAACATAATTTGGTCTTTGCGCGAGAAACGTCCAAACCGGCTGCTCCGCTTTGCAACAAACAGTGGTTCGTCAGTGTTCCAGCCCGAGCGATTAGTTGTTTTTTTTTTACTTTTGTGATGAATATTGCTCGTGAAACAGATAGTTTTGCGTCTGTATTAAAATATCAGTCATACTGATATTGCAATTACCACCACTCCATTTATTTGAATATATGATCATGTTAAGAAACCTCAAAAAAACGTTTTGTTAACAGTTCACTTCAAAAACTTCGTACAAACTAAAGACGCCAAGACGCGCACGAGCCTCGGTTTTATTTTGATGTACCGACAACTGGTGGATCAACAACGAACACGCGCAAAGAAGGTCGTTCGAGCGCACTTTCCCGTCCACACTGAATGCAATGCAATGCAACTCTGCAAAATGTTTTGCGCGGTTCGGCGCACCCGGTCTGGACGCACCTAATGAATTCGGAATGAATGCAACACGGTTTATACGAAAGCGGCAACAGGGTCTAATAATTATTACTTTAAAATCCATCCGTCTTTACCCAATATTATTTCACATCACTCTTTCCCTTATGTCAGCATATCTCACACTTGCATTATATCTAGATTAAAATTGAACCATGGCCGATTCCCGGCTCATTTTCATAAAATTTTTATGGTGAGATCTGCCTATTGCACTTATTGTGGTGATGATGAGATAGATGGTTTTTGGTTGAAAAAATAATAAACAGGTTGTAGTCACCCAGAAGAGTCTTTGATTGTATAAGCCCTACTAGATCTTTCCAATGGTCAGTCTTTCCATATCAACAGGATATCTATCAGGAATGCTTACTGTGATACTATACAGACAGGTTAACAAATAATTTAATTGTAGCAAACTTTTCTGATATAAGACTAATATAACGTTGATACAAAGAAATTTTGCAAAACTTTGTTTTATTAATATCCTTAAAAAAATGTATCCTTAACAAATATATTCGCTTCTATGCCGCTGAACGTCAGAACTGTAATAAATGAATTGTTGTACGTCAATGGAGCTTATTTTATTATTCACAATCATTTATCATTTTGTTAAAAAAGTTATACAGAAAATATAAAAAGGCCGGTTAAAAATTCTTTAACAAGATTAATCATTTCGGCGTCTGACAGCCTTGAAAATGTTTCTTAAAATGCGTGGAGAGTAGCCCCTTTTTTTATTTCTCTCTAATTTGTTTGTTTTGTTTTTGGGAATTTTCACAACGATTACGGAACTGTTTTGTGGAAATGTGATTAATAAGTGGATATACATTTCGGTATTCAACAAACGAAATTAGGATTTGTGAAACTCTTTATAAATACGAGTATACATTTTTATATTTTAGTTTCTGTCTGATAATCAGTGATAATTGAATCAATTTAAACAAGACACTTAATATTACGGATGTATTTCAGAAGATAACATGTATTTGTACCTTCTTTTAGAAGTACAAATTTCATTTGATTTTATTAGAGTGTAGTGAGTGTACCTTTATTCTTCATCAATAATTTTGTAAATAATATATTGTGATAAACAAGTGTTACATTTTTGTACACTCTGTACAAATTGCAATCAACTAGTGATACATTTTTAGAGTTAGTTTAGCAAGGGAAATCCGCGAACTGAACAAAAGGGAGGGTGTTTAATAAGATTACCTAATGGACAGTATAGACAAACATATAAAGTATCTCAGTTCGCTAAGAGAGTAATAGAATGGTAATAGGTATGTGATAGTTTATGGTTGTTGTTAGTATAACACTTATTTTATGTCACTTGTGGTTATACTTTTTTCTTAGTTTATTTTAAAATATATTCATTTAAATTTCGTTCAGCTCAGCTGACCTCGTTGAAGTTCATTTTATTCATAATAAATTTATGCTTACTAATACTTTTATTGTTGATAAACATATATTATCCAATATTATAATAGTATATTACGTAACGTGTGCGGAAAGTGACATTTTTCACACGAGTGGGAAGTATTGTCTCACGAGCGCAGTCGAGTGAGACAATCCCACGAGTGTGAAAAATCACTTTCGCACAAGTTATGTACACTATTTTTCCTACGACCACGCGATATACTTTACCAAATTAGGCATGTATAATCTTGCTTTTTTATGTAGATATGAGAGGTTTTACATATGTGTATTTGTAAATACTTTATATGGTTTTGATTACTTACCTTTGAAATTGGCCCAGAAAATTGTGATTTTTATGTTTGACATGACATGAAAGTCCAATAAATGTCGATATAAACACATTTTATTTTGGAGAATAAATAAACTGTTGTGTATATTAGTATCTTGGACAAGAACCATATCATACAACAGTGGAATGGCCGAGCGGTCTAGGCATCCGTAGGCTAGATTTTTGACAAGCAGTAGGGTGGTTCGAGTCCGGGCTCGGTATTTTTTTTTTAATTTTAAATGAAATAAATAGATTATATTATATTATTATATGGACAAATCAACTTAGGAAATAAGCATTTCACATATACATATTAATTTGCGGAGTAAAAAGACTAGCATTTCAACATTCAATTTGACAGCTTTTTTATCCGCACACGTACGGATAAGATTTTTTTCCGTACGCGTATGAATAAAGGTCACTTTCCATAGAACTAGTCAGTGCGATATATGTCACTTTCCTATGTGGTCGTAGGAAAAAGTATTAATTGAGCTATTTCGTGAATTAGCTACTAAAATAAACGAGGGACACTACATATAGATTTTGGTTTTACAGTGTGGAAATGGAATACTAACGAAAAATGATGGCGTGTTGGGAAAATCGCTTTGTCGCTTTGTATTTTAAAATGCGCATTAAAAAATTATAAAGGGTGTATCATGTGAGAGTGGCTAATACCAACTTTCTTATTTTAAATGCAGCCCCCTGTATATTATTAATTTTTTGGAATCTTCAGAAAATTCTAGACATAATTCATGTAAAATGTATACCTACCTTCAAATGTTTCGGAAATATTAAGTGTTTTCAGATTTATAACAGAAACCATGAGATGGCGTTTATAATTTTTACTCACTGTGTTGATGTCCGTTTGCAAGTTTAATCTGTTGCACCACTTGCCATTACTTGCAAAGGACTGCTTAACGCATTGCATACGTGGTACCACTGAGAAAATCGAGTAGCTTACTAGGGATTTTTCAGATTTGGCTATCAAGAGACAGTTGGCTCTTGCCCACGTCAAATGTGAACGGCTAACCCATCGGAGAAAATTAATATTAAGTGCTTCGTAACTAGTTTAAAATGAATACTCAAGAGCGGTGCAACGCAAACTTGTCTTATTAAGTAAACGGTGCAATCGGGCATAAATATCTCAAAATCACGGGCTTTCATTTGGAATGAATAATTTTCTATGTTATATTTGATAGATATTAAAATCGCATTATTTTGTGAATCACAAACTGTAAGTTTGATGTTTGAGAAGTAATAAATGTAGATAGTATTAGTAGCAGACTTGGCTTTTTAGTAGACCTTGCGTTGCGAGATTTGCATTTTTTACGTTATGTTTTTAATCTCAGTACTGTGAGTATGTAGTTTTTTCTTTCTTGGTATTATTTCTGGTATTGACTCCAGCGCATTGGCAACCTTCATCACAAGCGCCGACCAATACCCAATGGCTTTTGAAATACCTTGGAGGTAAATATTTATGTTATTTTTCTAAGTAAAATGAATGTGTTCGAAATGGTATTGGACAACATTTCCCATTCAAATATCTCTATTCGTTTATTAGAATTAGACTGGCCGAATTAAATTGGGACACCCTGTATATCTATGGAAACGAACTTAAATTGCGATATGATTTAACTTTTCCTTGCTTGATAGGTTAAGCTTCGAATAAAAGACAATAAGTATGTATATACAGAGGGTCTACGTAAGAGTTCTTTAAGTTGTGCATGTTCTAAAACCCAAAATTCAACTATGATATCAGTCATATATTTTTGATCAATTTTTACCACAATATCGGAAATATATAATGAGAAAATATGTTGAGATATTAAAATAGCTTTCAAATATTCAATATTGTTTATTTACAATAAAATTGTCTTTCAACATTTTATCTACGACAATCCCATTCATGTATAATAATTCCCATTTGTGAATACAAAAATCGTAGTTTGCTGTCGGCTAAATAGGAAGGAAGAGAGTTTGCAAGTGGATAAAAATATCGGATAAATTACGTTACCGTAGCAACCCTAGCATTTAGGTACTGTCTGTTTACCAAGCAATGCACGTCAATTTGACAATTATAAATGTCAAAAACAGAATGAATTAAACAGCATATAACAATTCCAAAAAGTATGTCGAGATTTGGAAATATTTGCAAGGCAGAAATAGTAAGGGAGATTGAAAAATCAACTCCAGAAAATACCAAGAAAACTCATTCCTCCATATGGAATCAATTTAATTTAATTTAGTTTAATTGAATTGAGTTTTTTATTCATGGGATTGTCTTACCAAATACCACGCGAGCTCAGATTTAGCAGGATATTTTTTCCGGTGGTTTTCTCATGCTTACTTTCATTGGCAATTTAACTCGATCTGTTCAGGCAAAATCACTCGAGCTACGCTCTCGTGATTTTGCCAGAACAGCTCTCGTTAAATTGCCAATGAAAGTAAGTATTCGAAAACAACCACAAAAAATATCCGGCTAAATCTGAGCTCTTGTGGTATTACCCCCGATAATATTGAAAGTTCAAGTATTAACATTAATGCATTACGTTTAAAAATACATAAATTTGGTTATATGAATCTTTAGAAATCTACTAATATCAAAATAAACTTACACTTTCAATGTTATTACAGAGAAGATGTTGAAAAATATTTTTATTGTATATAAACAATATTTAATTAATATTTGAAAATTTTTCTCAATCCTTATCATCGTTTCTTGAAAATTTTCAAATGTCACGTAGAAACACTGGATATTTATATTGAAATTAAGATGGATTAGTATTTATTGGAACTTTATAGTTCTTTACGTCAGGTTATGTTTGAGCGACCGGGGGTCGCGACGCAATAGATCTGACCGTTACGTTATGTTACTTCGTTATGTGCCTTGCTTGCGTGCGTGTGCTCTCTCCTGAGTCTCTCTCTCGTTTACGAAGCAGTGATTCATATGCTTCGGCCGGGAATCGAACCCGGGCCGCCCGCGTGGAAGGCGAGCATTCTACCACTGAACCACCGATGCTATATTAAAATTCTATGCAAAGCTAGCGAATAGTGCTGGTGAACTACTTGAATTTGTTCGGATAAATTTTTACTATTATTTCCATAATTTTTTTTGCGCGATTGTCACTTTTAACATTTCGTTCATTTCGAAGAAATCTAAATTATTTTTTTTTATTGGTGAACCATTTTACCTATTTAAAGCACGCCTCAGCGTGTTTAAATCGAACTTTTCATCACGCGCGTGTTTTAAAGTTACCGTGGCAACATCAACAACTCGAGAAACGAAGTCTAAATCTATGGTTTAAATCATGCCTAATTGTCAATTTTTTTATTATTGATCTGACAGGAGTAGTTTGTAACGTCAAAACTTTTATTCGAACGATATTTAACAATGTCACATTTATAAATTAAAATGGAAAGTGCCGTTGGTATTGTTTGAAATATTAATATTTCCATTTTTCAAATCTTAGGAAATGGTATTTAAATTAATACTATTGACATTCACAGAACTCAATAAGGTTGAACTTCCATCAAAATACAAATTAGTTTATGTTTTTCTCATTTCCATGACAACGCAAGGTGTACATCATATATACGTCACGAATTCAACCATTTGACATTTAGTTGACGTTTCCATCTATGATTTCCATTTCTTGTTGTTGTAGTAGTTATAGACGGGTATTTATAATTTCAAAGTGTACCAATAAAAAAAAATATCGTAAAGTATTCGTGGATAACTGGTCTTTAAAACACTTGCTCTAATTCGAGCACTCCGGCTTCGCCGTCGTGCTCCAAAAATCGCGCGTGTTTTAAAGACCTTAATATCCACTTATACTTTAATATACTATATTCGGAATTTATTTCAATACGATTGCGCAAAAAATGGTATAAGCATCTCGAACGTTAAGGGTAATTACAACGTTTGCATGTAGATTCCTCTCGTAAAATTGGACAAAATGATATGAGGATTAATGGGTCTAGCACATTTACTTTTCGAAATACAGGGTGTTGAAATTTTGAAAACTTGAATGTTTTAATTCGATACCTTTAAAATGGACGGATACATTGATTTGACATTTGGCAGGTTGTTTTTAAATGTAAAAGGGCATATTTTGATAGAAATAGTAGTTTGTGCAACTAGTGTGGATATGATGGCCATATCGCACGAGGACGAAGTTTGAGCACGACGCTGTATGCGGAGTGCTCAATCGTTCAAGTGCGGTATGGACAATCCACACGAGTCGAACAGCATATTTTTTCTACGACCCACTTAAGAAAAAATCTATAAACTGTAATATAACTTCAAATTGAAAATTTAACAATTCAATTTTATGTTGCCAGTCGGACTCCCTCATGAAGGGTACCGTACCATTATCTATAATAATGAATATTCTGCTAAATATTTCAAACGTCTACCTGTTGTCGTTATTAATATCAAGTAGAATAATTATTACAAATTAGAATTAACAATAAAAAAAAACTTCTTCACGGAGAATCAAACCCGGGTCTACCGCGCGAGGGTCTGGTTTGCTTACTACTAGACCACCGAGGAATATGCAAATTGTTTATCTATAACGTCAGATGTATTACATAATATTTGCTTAAAAGGAACTAAAGTTCCTACCGTGTGTCCCGCGACACGTTCTACCTTTTTATTTATAGCGTTGAAAATATTGTGAGACCAATATTATCTAGGGTAGAGTGATGGCATTGAAATCTGGACTGGACACCGGGGAGTATGTCATGAATGTTTGACAAAAAAAAGTTTGACCGAATTTCCCATAAGTTTACATATAATGATATATATTTGGATAAACGGAAAATATTGTGAGAAAGGAAGCTGATTTCATCTGATGAAAGTAAATGTTATTGTTAAAAGCTGACCTGTAATTTCAAAATTTAAAACGTGTGCGATAGAAAAAAAATATGCTGCTATATCATCCTGATTAATTAAAAAAACTAAAGCAATCTAATATTCAAGGTACCCCTTTCAGAATGCTTTTAGGATACTTCATCTCAGCGGGTAAGTCGGGAAAAAGAATTAAAAAACTGAAATCTCCATTAAAATAGACATTTTAAATTCGAATTTTTGAAATTTGTGCCTTGTCATCATCGTTCGTTTATAATTTTACTAATTATCCGAGAAATATTTTAATAGTTCCGAGTGGAAATAATTAAGATTTTAGAGATAGAGACTATAAAATTATTAATATATAGAACTAATATGTTCTCAGGACCGGATTTCACACTGAAATATTTTTGATTGATTGTAATATTTATTAAAAAAATTTAATCAACTCTTAACTTAATTCCAAAACAAATATACTCGTGTAAGTGTCCATTTCCATTGTTGAATTTTAAAATAAAACGTCAGTTTATTGATCCATTTCGACATAGGAAGTCCTGAAGATATTAATCTAACGTCCCACTTCCCTCTGATTTTCTATGCCTAAAGGTATATAGTCCCTTTTTTAGTTCTTTATACTGAATTTCAACCCTTATTTCCCGTACTGCTAAAAATCTTGCAGCTGTGTTTATCCATAAAAGGGTTTAAAACGTAGATAGCATTACCGTGCATTTTTTAAACCTTTTTTTGCACTTGAAAGGGTGAAACCAAACACATGTAAGGGTGCGTTTTTTTAAATAAGGAAAGAGGTTGAGAAAAAAAGCAAATTTCCGTACATTCGTTTCTTTTCTTTTTTGTTTCGATTCTCAGGGTGTCAGAATTTTTTTGTTAATCCATAAATATTCTTCAAGTAAAGGGTTTTTTGTATGTTTTATGGGAAAATTTACAGATGCGGATTGTCTATTGACACAATGGGATTATATTGAGTTACAGGTAAAAATCTAACGTTTGGTTGGTTAGTGATCTAAGCAGATTCAATAGCATGGTATTTTAATTGAATTATTATTATTTTCATTGCATTTATTGTTAGTCATGGTAATTCCGAATAGAATGGAGGGAAAAAACAAAAATAATGATTGTATCATCTGAATATATGAGCCTGATCGATTAGTACCACAAACAGACTGGAAAGTTCCGATACAATTATAATTATTATATTTAGTTCCTCGAAATTTCGAGAACAATTTTTTAATTCATAATTAAATTGGCTTAAAAATATATTCCTTTGACTTAAGCGCTTACTATTCTTAACAAATTATTGTTATTCCTTGAGGCTGCACAATTTGGGTATGGCGGAACTTTTGAAAATCACTTTTTTAATTCACACCTAATTAATTATGGAAGGATGAATAATCATCTAAGAGAATAAGAGAGACACACATTTATAATCAGCAAATACGTAGAATTAAGAGTCAATTTAATCGCATTAACCCCAGTTATTTTATTGTTAAAAGTAATACCTATTAGTCTGAACGAAGTCATTCATTTTTTGAATTTCCTATTACTAGGTAATGTCACATGAGACTATTATGATGGATATACTGAATTAGTTTTATTTATTCTTCATGATACTTTTACCGCATGTTAATATAAATCTCAAGAATCAATTAATTTTTTGTTTTAAATAATTGTCAAAATAAAATGATCAACCAATGCGAGCCCTAATCAAATTAATTATGAATTAGCTTAAATTGACAGCAAACTATTTAAAGTAACGTTGCCAAATTCAAAATATTAACAGTTATTTGCCGAAAACCTAAATTTTATTTTAAAATTTAGCCGCTAAAAGTGAACAATCACACTATTCAGTTCTAACGAAATTATTGTTGCCTCGTTGAATCTGTCTTATTTACGTATATTCACACTGATGAAAATTCATCCAGTACAATTCAATTATGTTTAGAAGATGAACTAAATTGAATTGTTCAAAGCTTCCATAGATTTTTCGGCCGTTTTCTATGTTCTTAATCTAATTGATTTTGTTAACCATTACATTCGAATTTGTCCATCTCTCATAATAGTTCAATGTCCATATTACAAGGACATTAAGTAGTTACCATTCGTCCACCTCTCATAATAGTTCAATGTCTACATTAGGTACTTACCATTCACTATTTTTACTTCTATAGGTACGTTTTACAATTACAAATGTAATACGCTATCAACGATTAGGTACCTAAAAGATAAAAATCACTGTTGTAGGTATAATTTCAATTAAAATAGATACATTATTATTTTAAATGAAACTATAAGTTTCTAATTACCTAACTCCACTTTGATCAAAAATATTATGAATATTCAATTCTGATAGTTATTTCCATAGAGAAATATAATATAATGAGAGTTGTCGACCCTGTAGTAACAGTTGGCATCACGTCGATCGAAGCGCACCAGGAAGGGTTGTTGGAAATAATTTTTGAGGGCGGGATATTTAAATTGGTTAGTTGGGATTGTGGGTATGTACATCTCACAATTTGTCTAAAAATTGTTTATTATATAATTATTTCATTACAAAAAATTAAAACTTAATTAATTTTTAATAATGAAATGATTATAATTAATAAACAATTTTAAGACACATAAATTAGATAAATGAGAAATGAACACTAATATAAAATTTTTATTAAACTGCACATAATATAACAAATAATCTACATCTATATTATTATCATCAATTCATCGAACATTTACATATTATTAATCACAAAATAACATATTTTTACTAAACTTACATTATATTTAGGAAAGTTAATCTAATATCACATCCAATTGCACATCATTTTAAAATTATTCACAGAAACTGCAAAAATTTAAATAAAAAGGAGTTAGAAAGTAGATTCTCCATTTCTATGAAGACAGGAACAGGTCTGAAACAAAATAAATAAAATGCATTACCTCAAGTTACAATTTGTTAGGTAGATGAGTTTCTTTGAGACGCTATCATTATTGTTAGAAAAAATAAGCTTTCATTTCACAGGCAATAGCTACAGTATTTTCAAAAGCTTGGGTACCTACTATTATTATGTTCAACTACTTTTGGTAGTAGTGTATGATCTAAGGATTGCAAAGGTAAAACAAATCTAATCAGTATTTTGCATAATGAACCTGTAAATGCATTATTATTAAAATGATCTTTAAACAACCTTTGATCCTTTGATGTAGACGGAAATTCTAAAATGTTGTACCTCTGTTCACTTTGATTAATATCAGATGGAAATTTGAAAAATGTTTTATTCTTATTACAAATTGCTAAGTGGCCTAAAATATTTACCAAGCAATACAACTATGACGTATTATATTTGGTGGTTATATTTTAAAGGTTTACTTACTTTTATTTCCTTAATTAGAACTAAAATCCTTAATAAATTTATAAATAAACTAATTTTGTAGAATAATATTGACACTTCCACTGACTTCCACTATGACTTTGACAAGCAGAAGCTAGATTCACACCAGCCAATGTATGATTGATTTTGTATATTTTCGTTTTTAATGACTTAAAAGTTGATATACTAGGATATTTCATAATATTTATCGACATTGAAGGATAAATAGTGAAGTGAAATGTAATTTATAACGTTTTAAACCATTTTATTCTATTTCCCTTTTGTAAAAAGTCTTGTAGTTCTCACGACCGAAGCGACTCGATGCGCGGGTCAGTTGCGCAGAAACATTGTGCCTTATACCGCCTATACTTCAATCCGTCTCTTTTATTTTGTCTATGGTTATTTCGATATTTAAAATATCATCGTCGTGTGATACCTATGGTCAGTATGACAGTAGTAACATTTGATGTTATGCCCAGTTATGCCTACTTGGTGTTTAATATTTTGGTTAGTTCAATTAGTGACCTATCTTTAAATTAACTCAATATTATATGAGAAGAAAAAGAATAAGTTATGATATTACAAATATTAAAGCTTAGGTATTATGATATCGGGATATCTTTTTCCCATTTAAGATCAGTATAACTGCAATGATATAGGAATCCAAGAAAAACTATATCTTATATAATATGTTTCTATATTCCATATGTCCAGAAATCTGACTATACGAATTATTTAATTAATCTTCAATTCTTCCCTGGTGTATAATTAAACCATTATTAAACTATCAACCACATAAATTTAGAAATGTAGAAGTAAGAGCATTCTATACGTCAGTTTGATCACTAAAATTTACACCGAACAACCAAAAGAGGGCGCTGTAACTAACTATGAGTATTAATTTATTAAAGTTGCATCATTTATAGAAATAACATTTATTGCAGTTTCATCTTTGTTTTAATTTGACGCCAATATTGTTTTACTGAGAAAATAATCTTTTAAATAATCGTTACATATCGCTTACTGCCATCTGTCGGTGAAGCCGATCAATCATGTTTTTCAAGGTTCCTGCAACTCGTAGCGAAGCTGTAATTTAACATTATTAATAGAGGCCGCCACCATATATAAGAATAACTTTGAAATATTATTATAAAAAATCGTTAATCTACAGAAAAGTATTCTTAGTGGAAGGCTGGTCTGCCTTTCATTTGGAAGGTTATTGTTGTGTAGATTTGCACACATCATAATCAGAGCAACGTTCTTAACAGCATACCTAGGTATTTTGTATTTTGTTCATTCTACTTTTTTGCACTAAAATACATACTCCTCAAAATTGAACATATTTCATAAAGTACTTACTAACGGTTATGGGTTATAGGGGAACGACTAATCAGCATATTTTGGGGAGAGATCCATTTTTCTTTATATGTGTAACTTCATAGCCAAATTTTATTCGTTAGCTGGAATTATCCGTCCTGAGTTTCTTCATAAGATTCAATGACATAATTATTCAGCTTCTGCCTCTTTTTTCTTTCCTTTCTCATTTCTACTGCCTGCACAAGATAATGCTTTTACTTTTCATTTTTCGTCTAATGCTCGCTTCGCACAAAGTCGATCTAGTACCTAGCACTCAACCAAAGATTACAGAATAAAAATATATTATATTTTTATATATTTTATATATTTTTATTCTGTAATCTTTGACTCAACCAAACTTTCTCGACAACTCAGAATGCCTTTTCAAAAATCTATAAGTTTCGACCAGGTCCTCAGTTGGCGAAATTATTAGTAGTCGCATCAAAATAGGTTTTCACTTTGGTCGGGAAGGTCCGATCGGGGTTATTTTTTTGCAAAATGTTCATTGAGACATGAGATTCAAAATCTCGATGCCGCTCGGACCTCCCTCCCCCTTTATTCATCTTGGCTTTTTACAACAAGGCACTTACTTCCAAAGCTTCCAAAGCGGGTCAAATGTTTCACTCGGGGGCTCTGAATCCATTTTTAGGGTCAGGGGTGTGTGAAAGGGCGTCTGGCAGTCCAAAATTTGAGATGTCCACAGAAATGTGTTTGGGCTGTCAAATTGGGTCAAGTGGGCTTCAAAGGGCGGGGATATAATTTATGTCGAGAATTAAGCCTTCGCAACGCACCAGGGCCGTATAAAAGGGTCCCCAGGGGGCTCTAATATCATGATTACGCGGAATTGAATTTCAGTACACAAAATTGGTACGGTCTAGTGTTATAAAGCTACCAACCCTATTTTTGGGCAGGCTGCGATGCTCTGGCCTAACCAGAGGGGGCCAAAAGGGGTGCCAGGGCCCAAAATGAGACTTGATAAAACACGTAAAGTTGATATGATATGATGATATGATTTATAACAAGCAGTTATAAAAAAAACTTTCTATTAATTTTGTCATTGAAAAGTGGAATCTAACTTCGCCAACTTCGCGCTAACATTGATTGAAAGCTCTCCTAAAGGTTATTTTTATAGCAGCTCCAGTACTTTCAATAGGAGTTCAGCTGATAAAGAAGGATTTATCATGTCATGTGACTTGTCGTACCAAAAGAACCATTTGGTTGAATTTGGGTTACTGTTCGTTGATATGACTTCCATAGCACGTCCATAGCTGCACTTACATTTGCTTGCCAGGCTTAGCAGTTCGACTTGTTCAATTTCTTTCGTGCTCCCTTCTATCAGCTATATGAAAAAAGTTTTTAGCATAGGGACATCTTTTATTGCACACCTTTCTGATTTAGATGTTTTATGATTCAATATCCAGTTACAAAAAGGCCATTCGAATTTAAAGTATATGAAGAACTGAAAAATTCAAGAAAAATATCTAACACTAACAAAAATAGAAACTGACTGAATCTAAATACGTTACCACAAACTTATAATGGTAACGATGAAATTTATAAAATAATGTAATAACCGTAAAAATAAATCGGAAGTGAAAAACAACTTCTAAGTTCAATAACAGCTATAGATATGCCATAAGCATAACCTATAAGTACATACTTTATCACATCTGAATTGTGGTCCTATGTCAACCCTTATGTAACTAACTTCTCTTTTATTGTATATATCTCACAGCAAAAATTGTGGATTATTTAAATCATCCAAAAGTTGAATTTCCAAATCAACATAAAAATCTTGTGAGAGTAAAAACATTAAAAATAAAATTGATTTACCATTAGGATGTTGTCCACCACTAACTATTAACACCCATTGCTGCATTTCGACCCTCCATTACTTTTGATTTTCTATAGTTATACCACAGTATACCAATCCCAAACAGCACTGTATTGAATACGTACATATTAGGTCTTGTATACGTCCTGTACGTACATTACCTAAAATGTACGTATTTAGTACGTACATTGTGATTCATAAACGGTACGTACTTTTGGGCACGTACCATGTACGTACTCAATATGTATCGGCAGAACATATTTTCTGATACGTATTATGTATGTATCTAATACATATCGAATAGAAGGTTAAAGGTTGCATGGACGCATGCTCAGCGTTCAAACCAACATGTAGTTACTGCGCATCCTTGCAGCCCTGTGATGGGTAGAAGTAGGTATATTATCTATAGGGTAGAACGCTAGGACCTTGGACGAACAATAATTCGTCCAATATGGTAACCAGATGTAGAGGGTATCTGTCGCGTTCGCACTTTTTTTAGTTTGGAGTGCAATAAAAAGAAATATTTGGCGGTATTTATTTCAATATTCCACCCATTTCACCCACTATCACACAGACCACTTGTGCCATCCACTTTTGTTGTTTATACACCAAGACCAGGATAAATAGTTGGTAAGTTATTGACTATTTTCTATTACTTTATTCAATTTATATTTATTAAATTAACAGTTAAACTAGTTTGAAGTAATATTAGGTACTTATTTTAATACTAGTTTCATTATAGTTTGTAGTTTTGGGATCTTGTAAGCAGTATATTTTTACAACCTGTTTATAAAGATAAGTATACCCATCTATTATTTATTAGTACATTAATCTACTAGTGAGATGTCTTATAAAGTTAGTAAACATTATAAAAAAGCAACTAAAGAACTTCAGAGATTTGTTAGTAATAATCGAAAACAGTTGGTTGAAGATTTAAATCTGCCTTTTTGTCGTAATTTTTCTGTATCGTCCAATAATTTTAATAATGTCACAGAGACTTATTCACTTAAACGTACTTATTTTAGCTATTTGTCATTATCTTTTTAAGGTGCTGCTGTGAAATCTGGAAAATGTAGAGAAAATAAGGAGACGGAGCAAGAAATTGCTAGGTGGTTATAAGAAGGGCACCGGCCAGGGCAAAAAGGTTCAATGTACCAAATAGTAAATAGAAATATTAAAAATTTGTATATTATTTCAAACTAAATTAATTTTCAAGCTGTTTTTGAAGTTTTATATTTTAATCTAATCTAGTTTGGGCACATTCTAATGTGTACTCTAATTTATAAGACTATACAGTTAGACCCACAATTAAGTGTCAAGGAAATTTTTTCAAATTCCTGCTACGACAGCAACGTTATTAACATTGTGACGGATAAACTCAAATTACAACAATATCGGCGTTGCTTAAAAGGAACTCAAGAAAAGCTCCTTGAAACTCAATTGTGAGCTGTCAGCTCTGTACATGTCTGGATGATACATGCCAAGTACGTACTACTGGTACGTACCAAGTAGGTACTACCGGTACGTACCAAGTACGTACATTTTATTGGAAAATGTACGTATTTAATACGTACCATGTACGTACTTTGTACAGGAAAGTACGTACATAATACGTACCTTACATCTCATGAGTACGTATTGAATATGTATTATGTACGTACTTGTGCTGTCTGGGATGATATACTGTGTATAATGTGACCTATTGTACATCCTCCCGAGGAGTTGTCCTCCTAGGTTATCGTCCATCCTGTCCTTTCCAGGAAGTTGGACAGATCACGTGTAGGCCAAGACTCGCCGAACACACTCTCTTATATTAGGTCTGTTCCAACCTCAGTCAGAAACTGTAAGAAACGATCAGAGAATAACTGGTCACAGCAAACAACGAGTTTACGTTCGCGTAATTCCTATCACTGATTGCAATGGTCGACTATTCTCTGATCGTTTCTGATTGCGGTTGGAACAGACCTATTGACGATAACTACGGGCACTCGCATAAGACATGCCTGACAGTTTCATCTTCCTGTTTACACATCCTGCGTAGAGCTGTGTCCATTAGCCCCATAGTATAGAGGTGTTTCCTTAGTTGACAGTGGCCAGTCAGAAATCCTACTGTCAAACGCCTGGTCATCGGCAAATATTTCTTCGTTGTCAGCTTCCCAGGGTCGCCCAGGGTGATCCTGAGAAGACTGCTTCCTTTGGTTCCATCCCATTTCTTAAGTGATTGAGCATGGGTGTAACGTTTGACTAGTTCCGCAACCGCAATTGTCGAAGTCGTCAGGCCGTAGGTGTCACCAAACATGGGTCTTATTATTGCACTCTAGATCCAGGTGACCATACGGGGTGACAGACCCCATGTGCGTCCCACTGTCCTCCGACACTGCTCATAAGCCATATACGCTTTTTTTGCTCTGCTATGTAGGTGAGAGTTCCATGTTAGTTCCAGTCGAAGGTAATAGCAAGGTATTTTATCTCTTCCGAGAAGTTTAGTTTGCTTTTGAAGATTTCGGGAATTTTTAAACCCGATAAGCTTCTTTTCTGGTGAAAGAGACCATCTGTCTTCCTGGGATTGATCGACAGTGAGTGTTCCTTACACCATGTTTCTATCAATTTAAGCCCATCCTGCGCTCTATCTCACAGTGTGTTCACAAATTTGCCAGTCTGTATATAACAGTCAAAAGTCGAATTATAGACCTTTAACGGAATATAAAAAACAGATTGGAAATTAGTATCTTCGCAGAAATTTGAGAAATTAGGGATTGATAAATTGGCAAGTAGTGCTTGACGTGTAGGGAATCACCCCAAAAAAATCTATCAGTGGCGTCGTTAAGGTTATATATTTAAAAAAAATGTATCAGAGTGCCCAATGGTGGTTTCATGTAGATTGGGTCGAACGGATTTTGGGAAAAATAATGACTTGTACCGGCGATTGTTGACATTGGAATTATACCCGAAAATATAAAGGCAACTTTTTTAATTATGAAGATATGGAGAAAATAGCCGAATCCTTTTTTGGAGAGCTCCTCAAGACCTTTCTATTGAGTATATAAAACATGAGGGGGTCATGATAAAAGTTTCGAAAAAAAGTAGAAAAACCTTGTAAAAAAAAATTGAAATATTTTTTTTGAAAATTTTCATTATGTCCATGAAAATTTCCATGTTCGACTCTATCGGAATCCACTATTAGAAAAAATTAAAAGTCAATACACAAGTGTACACAAGTGGCGCCAAATTTTGAGGTTAGGTCAAAAATATCACTAATGTAGCTATATGCCATACCGACGGATACCTAAAAACAACATTCGAAGCTTCCACTATCAATTCGGGGTCATACTTGGGGCGATTTTGGGGTGGGGTCAATTGTCCAAAAAAATTTTTTGCATTATAGGCGCCCCAGATGAGAACGATTCCCAAAATATTTTCGTTCCGAGTTGATATCCTGGCGGGTCTTGAACCCCAACAAAAATTTGGGAGGGGATTTGGACAAAGAGAGCTCGATAATTTGCATAATTTGCCAACCTCGTTACAAAATTGTAAGAATGAGAAACAATACAAGATTTAATCATATTTATAAAATAGCTTTATTAAGGAAACATTTATAAAATATACCAAATTTAGTCGCATTGCAAGTTTATATAATATAAAAATTAGTAAAAAATCGATTTCTATTATTATTATATATTATACACAAATATACACCTTAAACAAAATAGTTTGTACAATGATAAATAGGTATATTAGAATTAGAAGGAAACATATCGGTATTCTTCTTATAACGTTTTTTTTTCAATGCTACTCTCAATCTATTCTAAAAAATCAATTATTTGAGTGTTGATTACCAACGTCACCAATATAATATATTCGAAAATTATGAAAAATATAAGCACTATGTGGGACCAATAAAAAGAAAAAATATATATTTTGAAGAAAAAATTGATTTATTGGCTTATTTGTGAAGGAAGAATGTCATAAATTAATTTATATTGGAGTGCAATTTTAATTTAAACTTACTATATTATTAATAAGTTATTTGAAAAAGAAACAGTTAAAAACGAAGGCCCAACAAAGCTTACATTAACCAAAAAATTGTTTAAAGTGAAAACGGAATTTAAATATCAAGCTTATTCGGTACTGGATAGTTTAAGTAAAAATTGTATGATAAACATTAGATGATATGAATAGTACAAACACCAGTCCAGCAATATCACCTTATTATAATTTCCACCAGCTATTTATAATTTTTTCTGAAAATCACAAATAAACCTAAGAATGTCCATATCATTCTGTTATTATCAAATACATTGTTGGATTAAAATTGTTGTCCTGAAATAAATAGTTACGAATTAAATAAAATTGCTTTTCTATTGTTTAATCTTCTCCGTATTCGTCTTCTTGATCTCCGTAGTCCAAATAATCATCGTCTTCTTCGCTTATCGGCTTTTCATCTATTTGAGGGCATTGAGAACATCTAAAAACAATTAAATGTTAAACATTCAATTTACATCTATGTATAAGTTCATTGAAGTGGTATTCGGGTATAGCTGGGAGTTTGATACATCCACGTCTAAGATAAGCGAAAAAAAATCATTAAGGAGCCTAAAATAGAGTTGATAGGAAAAATAAAATTGAAAGAAAATAATATATAACTGGAAGGCTAAGTAGTCGCCAGTTGAGTTTATTCTGTTCAAGAACAAATATTTTGACAGTGTTAAAGGTCAATTAAAAAAAATAAAAATACAATAATAAATAGAGGAACTTGACATTCATATTGTCAAAAGATTATTAAAAAGGAATTGTTAAAAACAATGAAGAACTTAATTCTAAGGATAACTTCATTATTGAGTGTGGTGTATCCATTAAACTTTTTGAAATGTTATACGCAATCACGCAATACCCAAATATTTATTTTCCATAGTACTGGGTGATCATTCGAATTCTGTTTATTGTGATTCATTCTACTCATTCAATTCGACTTTTTCTCGAAACTCCTTGTTAAAAATGTTTAAAAAAATAAGGAAAATGCAGTTTAGTTACAATTTTTACAGAAACCAAATCTGTTACATAAACAAAAAGATATTTTAATCTTTTTATAATGTAAAAATTACTAGCTCGGCAACAGCGTGAAATAATGTTTATTTCCTGAAGCGGCTTAATCAAAACCGCTCCTCGATATCTTAATAAGAGAGAACAGATTTTCCTTCCAAAAAACACCCACTTCTTCATTATTTCTCTATTATTTTAAGCTACCTCTCTTCTACTCACACAATGGCTATAAGGAAGATAATTATTTGCCGAATCTGTCAAAGAGTACTTCGACCGTACTTCTACTTTCATTAAGCATTTTCCATACCTTAAGCTATTAGTTTTTGAGATATTTCTATTTATTTTTGCAAAGTATCAATAAAAAGTATGTAACAGTTTACCTGATATCATGTAATTAGGACCTACTTTATTTTAGTGAAGTATTGATGTTTTTTCGCGTATTGTTTCTTATTTCACCATGAGTGTAGTTTTTTATAAACCTTTAACTGTAAACTAACATCTGGTTAACAATTACAAACCTACTTTGCATAGAAAAAATAATAACTTGAGGTATGGGAAATTCTTGACAAAAATAAAAGTATAGTAACAGTACTCTTCGCCAATATCAAATACAGGATGATCCATTTAAAAAGACAGAAAATAATGTACTTGACTTCTGCCTCATCATGTATTTGATTTAATAAATATTAGCAAAATCTTTCGGTTTTATGCATTTTGATAATTTTTCAAACTAATTGGCTTGAATAGATTATTATTCAATTACTCCAACAGGGCGTTGAAGTTGTTACGATTTTTACGAAAAATTGGTTATATGTTTTCAATACCCTGTATAACAGATTACAACCTCATATCCTTGTAGTGGGGAAGTGAAACGGATTTCAGTTACACAGTAAAATATAGAGTGTTGTATTTAAAAAAGCCTAGCTTTGATCTGGCACCCAGCTATGGAACACCCTGTAACATTGTCACCAATTTTGAAACAGAAAACTTAAAGCTGCCTACAATTTTTATGATATTACTAAATCCGTAAGGCCAGATGCCAAGTCAACGAAACATTGTGAAACATTCTTTACCAAGATAACCTATCCCTAACCAGAGCTGTCAGAAGTACACTACGAAAGTACTTGAAGTACAAGTATCAAGTAAACATATTTTATAAATATTCTTGAAGTACAAGTACAAGTTTTCCAAATATATACTCCAAGTATCAAGTAAAATTGAAATTTACTTGATTTTCTTCAAGTATTTCACTTCAAGTAAAAAACAAATACTTCAAGTGAAGAGCTAGTACTTTAAGTACACTAGTACTTCAAATATGTGAAAATATACTGGAAGTAAAATTACTACTAATATTTAAATTAATTTCGATGATTGAAGTATCTACGTAAAATTCTAACAACTTTTATACCTTTATAATTTTAATCCTTTTATTATTTGGTAATAATAATAATAGTCTACAATCTGTGAGGGCATGGAAGTGATATTTGCAAAAATATGTTTGCTGTTATAAAACGTCATGTTGTAGTATGAAATCTCAACTCAGAATGTTTTATACCACACTATTTTAACATGAACACGAACCTGAATAGCAATTAGCAAAATAGTTATTTATGTAACAAGCGAATAAAGTACATCTTTTTTTCACGCGTAGGAAAGTTTGACCGAACGAGCCGAAGGCGAGTGCGGCATTTCCTACAAGTGAAAAAAAGGTGCTTTATTTACCAGTTTCATACAAAATTTTTTCCACGTCCGCAGATTCAAATAAGTTCGACAAATCTATTAATTTTTATTTTGTAATAGTACCCAGTTGCTGACTCGATAACATCTTCCGGGGTGCAATTGAGGCTTTCTCCTTTGTCACTCTCCATGATTAGTAACTAATAATTACCTTAATAACACCTTTTTAAATTTCACTTCACGTAACTTTTAAGAAGAAACATGTTTTTTCGAATAGAAACGACAGTTTGACAATTTATCGAGGAACATTTTGACATAAGAGCCAAGCGTTCATAGCACACTAATCAGCGAATGTATTCCTGATTTGCGTTAAGAAATGACACGTTACGGCACTTTTTTTAACGCTTTTTTATCCACTCAGGAATTACGTAGGTATTTTATGAACAGCTATTAATTACAAAAATTGTAAGTTTTATAACGGACGTAGAAAAACATATTTTGAGTGTTTCTTCTACGTTTCCATATAATCTATAATTTAAAAAAATTCAAAGTGATTTTCATAGTATCCATATTCTATTTATAGGAAAAAAATCACAAAATATTGAGTGCGGTCAACTATAATAAACTTTAACTAACCTAAATTAAAAAAGTATATTTATAAAAAAAAAGTATTTAACATAAATATTAAGAAATAAAGCAATTTAAATAAAACATACATATTCATCTTAATAATAGATTAAGTAAAAAAGATGTGCTAGTTCATGTTCATGTTCCTTATGACAATGAATACCTTTTCGAGTTTGACTTCAGAATCACAAGGTATTCGAAATTTTTGTCAGATAATGCATGCCTTCGGGGAGCATCTATTATGGATTATGGATTGGTTCCATTCTGCTTAATGCTGTCCACTTAGAATAATTATTTTATAGATTACGTGCTCTAAATAATTTTTTTTGGTGCACAAAGAAATATTTTTATATATTATGAAGGGAATATTTATTATTGGTCCAAGATTTGACTGCTGAGAACCGTTTATAAAATTGCCGGGCTAACCCAGCTAACAAGTAAACATGAAAGCGTAGTATATTATTTTATTCACAGGCTTAGCTGTGGCAAACCTACAGAATCGTACAGCCACCGTACATTAATTAATTCATGTACGGTGGTGCAGCAACGAAACAGTCTGCTTTCATAGTTTTCACCATGTTTCATGCCTAACACAACATAGCTATTGTAATTATTGTTTGCATCAATATTTGGTCGGCGGCCAGTATTAATTACCACCCATTATCGAGCAAGTATTTACTTCAAGTAAACCTTAGATATTTCAAGTACAATTTTTACTTGAATTAAAATGGAATATTTGAAGTACTCTCCAAAATACTTCGAGTAAAATACTTGGCAAAATCAAGTAAAAATTCAAGTATTTGGGAGCATCTATTCTAAGTACAAGTACAAGTATCTAACATAAAAAAGTAATTGAAGTAAAATAATTGAAGTATTTAAGCATACTTGAAGTACATTTTCAAGTGATTTACTTCAAGTATTGACAGCTCTGTCCCTAACCTATGGATTTAACTATAAGCATGTGCAAACATATCAATTTAGTTTCCAAAGAATTATTGCATTCCAATACTCTATGTACTTTTGGGAACAAATTATAGTAGGAAATTAAACGAGTTCAGAAACGTATTTCCTCGGGCCTTTTCTTCCATAAATATTAATATAATATTCTAATTGTATAGTTTGTCTCAAAGTATATTGTCTTCGCTTTTGCCAGCAATCATAAAATTATTGAAATCTCCAGTGGCGGACTATTTAAAATTATTTTAAAAAGTATAAAATTCAAAAATATCCATCTTTGTATTTTCATCATACATAATATATCTTATTCCTAATTATGCTAATTCGGCACTATAGTCTGTTTTTATGAATGAGATAGTATTAAAATAATGAAGCATAATTATTTTTGTGCGGCGCTATTTTGACTGACGCTATTCTGTTGCAGAGCCGGTTACCACAGAGGTAACCTTCCGATTATTATACATTCTGTCGTAAAAGTTTTGAGAAAGACGAACTAATAGTTTGGTTTAACTAAAATATTTATCACCTACTGTAATTAAATTATAATTACCTGCTCTCGTTTATTCCATATTTAATACAATACTGCCCAACACATTCACAACAACTGTCATGGAACCATCTGTAGCTGCTGGCACCCATCGATTGACAACTTGTTTTACATTTCTTCCAACTCATACATTGTCCCCAAAAAACCACTGTGCAATTTACAGTTATGGCATTCAACTTTTCTGGATCCACTTCTTGTTCAACGCTCACTAGAAATAAAAAAGTCAAATTCGTTCTATTCAACCATTTTACATTATTAGTCTTATTTCCATTTCCTGTTGTTGTAGTAGGAATAGATACCAGTATTTATAATTTCAAAGTGCACCAATAAAAAAAATAGCGTAAAGTATTCGTGGATAACTGGTCTTTGAAACACTTGCTCTATTTCGAGCACTCCGGCTTGGCCGTCGTGCTCGAAAAATCGCGCATGTTTTAAAGACCTTAATATCTACTTATACTTTAATATACTATTCTTTTCGATTTCCAGCGGTTGTAACCATACAAGGTGACTATTCTATTACTTCCACTGTGCACCTGAATATGTTGCTCTTGAATCATATAATTCCTCTGTTCATTGCTTTTTTCGTCGTCCAAGCCAGAGAAAAGAAAGAAAGAAAAGCCCGAATAAAGCTATAGTATCATTTTTTGGACAGCATGAACACTATACTTTCTGGAAGAGGTGATAAACTTTATGTGTCCATCTTTAATTCGAGTTTGCGCAGTATATAGTACTAGATACGATTCCAGAATGGTTCCTAAATGCCAGTTGGAACAAACCTAATATAATTCGGATGGGTAAAATTCACATATACACACTACCTAACCTATACCGTCTCGTGGCTACTCTAAGCGAGGAGGCGAAAAGCAAAGTAATTAAAAGGGGTACAAACTTTGAACTCGTTTGAAGATTGTAGCTCAATATTATGTTTCCGTCGACCGTGTATTGACGTTCCCAAAATAAGATAAAATCATACATTAATGACCCCTATTAATGCAACTATTTTTCTACAGGCAACCCAACGCACATCTTATACATTAGGTTTGTTCGAACAAGCTTGAGAATCAGTTTGAAATTTTATTAAGTTTACGTGGATTCATTGATTAAAAAATATTTTTCAATCAATGGTAGATTGAAATTATCGTCTACGCACATACGTAAAATTCTCAAGCTTCTTCGAACAAACCGATTATATTTATAATGACAGTTACCTGTGGTGTAGGCAACCAAACATACAATAACACCTTTAAAAATGATTTAACTTCTAGTTTTTGACTTATCTATCTATCGTTTCATTTTGTTATTTTACAAAATTATAATAATTATTAGTATCAAGACATCCAAAATATAATTTAAGAGAAACGAAAACGATTTATTTTTGACTGTACTTACCTATGAAACAAATAAATATTTTCAGTTTTTAAATATTGAGAAAAACGAATACAACTTATACAGTCTACGGAAAAGATTTGTAACTAACACGAGTATTAAAAGGGCTATTAACAATCTCGAACATCAACGCACGAGTACAGCGCTAAAATTGAATAAATTCCATACATATGGACCGCATTGTATATAAGCTACGGTAAAGTAGATATTGTGGCAAATGTACACATTTTCCGGTAAATGTGCACATTTGCCTCCTCGTTTGGGTAAAGTAATGACTTTTTAATCAATGGTAATGTGTATTCAACTAACATTTACAATTTCAAAGAAGGGAAATGTACATTGAATTCACAATGACCATGTCGTTTTGGTAAATGTGAGAAAAAGGGGAAGGAAATATAATAATTACATTCACCCTTCCCCTCACGATATCCAATACTTCGTAATGAACATTAAGTTATTCAAGAAGGGGAAGGGAATGTAATCATTGGAGTTACCCTTCCCCTGCTTGATTAAATTGATATGTGCGTTACAAAGTATTGAATGCATTCACCCTTACCATTTTTGAAAAATATCCAATACTTTGTAACACGCATATCAAGTGATTAAAGAAGGAGAACGGCTAATCCTATGATTATATTCCCTTCCCCTTTTTTAATAACCTAGTGTGCATTACAATGCATTCATTCCTAAAGCAGTGCGATCAACATTTCATGTTCGAAATCAAACTTTAAAAACAATAAGAGAAAGAAATATATTTACTATAAATATTTTTTCTCTGCAACAACATTTTTAATTTGTTTGTATTCCAACTTTTCTTAAAACATGAAGGTAAGAGTATACATTTACCAAAACATGAAGGCAAGAGTGCAGATTTGCCGGGAAATATACATATACATTATTCAGTTCACATATAGGTACCTAACTTTTTGGGAAATGTACACATTTTACGGTAAAAGTGTACCTTTCCCAAGAGTGTACATTCACCGTAACATATACGAAAAAAAGTCAACGAAAACGAGACAAAAATATCATTTGTACAAATTAATCTGGGCTTCTTATCAAGTATGAAAATAAGATAAATAAGAAAAATGTGAAGCAGGTTTCACCGAGCATAGTCTGGTTGATTCACTAGATTATGATAAATTGCAACACTTACACATTGTAATTTTAATTTGCTTTTTGGGATCGTAATGGTTAAACTCCATATCGACCGGAAATGTTTTCGTGTCCCATCTTTTTAGTGCATCAGGAGATTCGGTCATGACCGAGAATAGTTGTGGAACTCCTTCATCGAATTCTTCCACGTGAGATTTTTTACTTAGATCCGTTTCAGTATCGTTAGGCTTAGGGCAAATATCTAAAATAATCATAAAATTAGCTTGGTGAAATGTCTGTGGTAATTTTTCGGTTTATTTTGTACTCATCCAAGGAAATTGTGATAATACGTTCAATTAGAAAACTACATACTCACCCACACACGAACAGCATTCACTGTAAAGACTACTTAAACAGTTTATACATTCTTTGCAGCACGTACAGTTCTTAAGATCGCAATTGCAGGCTTTCGTCAGTAAACATTTGCTGACTACGCTGCCACAAACTGCTTCGTTACAACTGTCTACGTTCTCTATCAAGAATAATAAAGCAAAAGTCAAAATAAGTAGAGGGAAAACGACGTGTTTCAGCATTGTTAGGTATCTGAAAAAAAAAATTATATTAATTACAGATTAACAAAAGGTCTGGCTGAATAGTTCCCTACTATAACAATAGATAGCGATACCGTTTAAACCGATCAAATTGGTGGATTCCTGAAAAAATTACTTTACTGCGTAAATGAAGTTTGTTTAAAAACTATTTCCGATATTTGTTTTGATTAAAGTAGGTGATGCAAATTAGATTCGATACACTTTTGAACCTATTACCTATTTTTAAAACGCTTAAGATTAGTATATTTTTTACTGTCGATGCAGTTTTTGGTATATTAAAATTGGATTTCAGTTACATCAAATAGAAATATAACATTATTTATCGAATATGAAACAACATGGACAGGCATCGGTAAGAGGCGAGGAAACATGGCGCATATCTGTCATAAACGTACAAATGGCGTACGGTACCGATTTTACCAAGTAAAATTAAAAATACAAAGGTCACTGACAATACCAACGCCACTGGATAAATCAATATCAGTCAATTGAGGAAGTGAGAGAACACGTATGCGCTTGCCAATAAGAAGTCAGCTTTCGATACAAATCACCAATTATGTAATTCGGAGGGTGTGGTAATTATGGTTTTCGTACAACGCTGCCAGAGCTTGAAGAAGCCTATAACAAATTTGGAAAAGTGCTCATCTTTTAATATCCATAAATTGAAAAAATAATGTTAATAGAAAAAATCCAAGGAAACAAGCACATTAAAGAATTAACGTTCAATCATATTGTTAATATTGTTAATAATGAAAAGTCCCTTTTCTAATTATTATCACTACATACTCAGCACTTTAGCTTTTTCATAGTTAAACGTGGAAATATCGAATGTTTTCGACTGCATTCCTTTCACGGATTCAGATAAACCTTTCAAAGTATACCTACTTTGCCGCCCCAGCGGCGAACGGCTGACATTTGATTCATAAATTCCGTCTAGCGGCGGACTAAAGTTTATTTTCTCCGAGTTCCAGAAAATTTATGGAATCATAAACATCTTTATATATGATGATATCCTCACATTGTGTATTTGAAAAAAGGAAAGGAAATATGATAATGGCACCGTTCCCCTTAAAATAAAATAATACTAAACCAAATTGCGGACGGAATTCTTACAAAAATAAACTTGTATTCACCGTTGAAACATGAGTTGTCCGCAGTGGGGCGGCGAAAACCATAGATTATTAGTGAACAACTCCGCCGAACTTAAATTATGACATTTTAGGTGGATCTCTAGATATGTCATATGAAGTTCCGCCCCAAGGCGTAATTCTAATTTAAAATTCATAATTGATGGTTTTATATGACGCCACTTTGCGGTGGATCGATTGTAGTGCTATCTAGCGGCGCGTATTGAAAGTAGGTACAAGGTAGAAAACTGGGAAATCAGAAACTGTAATTAGTGTACAGCTATCTACTTTTAACTCACTTAGTAATGTCAATGTTGCCATGTTTCAATTATAAACTAACTAGATATTTCAGAGTTCCTGTAAAAAACCAAGACGCACACCTTAAATATGTTTGTGGTATTATGAATATTATGTTTTCGTGTACATTTCAAAATTATTAAGTTTATACATAATATATACTAGAAAAAAAGGGTTCTTACAATTGTGTACTTTATTTGTTTTAATTTAAAAACATAAATATTTATTATTTGCCACACTTCTATTATGGACAAAGATAAGTAAGTGTCACAATGTTACCAGCGCGTGGCCCTTTTGGAAAACAGAAACCATGGTATTGCTGGTATTGTGACACTCATGTCCGATTTCACCATCCAGTTCCTAAAGTTAGGTAATACCTAAATCAGATTTTGGAATGACAAAATAGAATTTACGTTTCACCATGCGCTAAGAAACGCCTAAACATGATAGAAAATACCCATTATTGTCACTCTTAAGTAATTATTAGCGCGTGGTCAAACGAAAATTTCACTTAGCAATTCCAAAATCTGATTTAGGTATAATCTAACTTTAGGAAATGGTTGGTGAAATCGGGCATCACTTATCTTTCTCCATAATAGACGTGTGGCGATTGGCGAAAAATAAATAGATAATGTTCTCAACTTAAAACTTTTATTAATATCACAAATATATTTAAGGTTTGTCTCGGGTTTCCACAGGAACACTGAAATATCTAGTTTGTTTATAATTGAAACATGGCAACATTGATATTTTTAAGTGATTAAAATGTAGATGGTGCCACATTAATTATCCTTAGTAGCTACCTATTTCTCTACCTCAGGCCTACTTTCGATAAGTGCCGCTAGATGGCACTACAATACGATCCACCGCAGTATGGTGTCAGCTGAAACCATCAATTCCGCAGAACAGAACTCTAGCCACACTGCCAAAGGAAAATAGGTTTCAGTAATTAAAGGGGTTTTAAATATTAATTCAGCTAAATAAAAATTCTCATACCCATAATATAAAATTAAAAGGAACTAAAGGTTTGAAGCTGAAAAAACTGTTTTCCCTCGGTTGATTTTTGGGCAACATTGTATTGTTTTGTTGCGTGAATAATATTTCCTTTAAATTTCTTCTTCGAACACCTTCTAATTAATTTTGAACGGGGTTGACTGGAGATTTTAATGAACATAAAAATGATTGGATAAACATCCCAAGACAAATGCCTGCGAAAGCTTTAAGAAAATAATCGTGCCTGAAAGATACAGCGGAACGTAGTTTTTTTGTCCATTTTCCGCCTACCTACATACGTTTGTAATTTCTAAGAATCGGAAGACTTTTCTACACCGATAGCTTTTTCTTAAAATAATAGAAGCGCCAAGCCGCCAAAGAATAATAGAAGCGCCAAGCCGCCAAAGAATAATAGAAGCTTTTTTTTCAACTAAAAATGTATTTGAGAAGTGAATTAAGGCGATGGATGTGGACAAAGACGACACAAAAGAATGCAATGATGAGACTAGGCAAGGTGCAAAGATTTGCTCAGTATTGCAGGGTGTATGAGAAGCACGAGATGAGACCACAAAGAAGGTAGTTCGAGGGCAAATACAAAAATGGGTACAAAACCAACATAGACTTCAGTGGAGGAAAACACTCTAAAGCAGGTACACAGTAAAACCTGCATGGGTGACACATGTGTAAAACGGGCAGAAGAGGCACTGAATATCAGTAGGAATAAGCTAAGAATTATTACAGGTTATCTAACGGGTCATACCCCGGTAAAAGATCACCTGCATAAAATAGGATTATATAACGGGGACCTCAGCTGCAGACTTTGTGGCATGGAGACCGAGACCGTGACCCATATCTTATCTGACTGTGAGGCACTGGACTCGAGGAGACAAACAATCTTCGGAGAATCCAATGTGCCACCTGAAGTATATGGCACACATCCAATAGACCTATATCGAGACCTATATCGTCTACTCGAAGGTACGGGGATAACTGGATGGGTGGACTAAATGTGGAAGTAGAGTATAATAAGCCAATAGGCTGCAGTGCTCCCGGCATCAGAACGGCTTCCAAAACACACACAAAAAAGGCGATGGATGAAATCATAAGTATTTTATAAGAATTTATCTGAGGAAAAATAAAAAAGTACTTAGAGTACATTTCAAAAAATTTGTTGAATCTGTATCTGGTCTCAAGGATTTAATAATATCTAAAACTTTATAAATCCCTCATTGTATACTTATTTAGTAAACAGTAACAGATCCGCAGTCGGTAAAGTTTAGATACTAAACCTAAGCATTATTTTACCATTCGAATATTTCAGTTGTAAAATAATCATACTATTAGGCATCTTATTATTGGATTAACGACCACCTGCTGTTGGTTATTCTCCTAAATCAATACTGTTAATGTAAAGTTGAAACGAAATATCTTGGAATGAAGTATCCCTCAATATTTTATGCAAATTTCAGTTATCATTATTGACAATAAAGTTTGACAATGTTCGAATTTGTAATGTTCTTATGTTCAAGAATAGTCCGGTGAAGTAAGGATAATAAATGGAAAAGATTTCCACCGGAGATTTTACTTTTTTAAACGAAAGTTTGTGAGAAGATCTCGCTAGAGCTTTCGATGCAGCTTGCAAGCATAGCTTGGAGCACGTGAAATGCAACAGTTTTTCGTACATAACTTTTTTAGATTTGATTGTACAAAAAAATTTTGGGTATCTAAATTGTAGGTAATTTTATTCCCTATGAGATGATGTAATGCAATATTTGGAAAAAAAATGTTTCAACCCTCAGTTTTTGAAAAATTGAAAAATGTTTGCAAAATGGTTTAAGCGACAAATATAATTAGAATAACAATAATGATTTCAAAATAAATGAAAATATAGTAGTCCGGCACCTGAAAACGTTGGTGTTTTCAGATTTCGAAAACTCAAAATGGCCGCACTACAAAATTTCAATATAAATTTTTTTTCAATCTTGTCCCATTTCATGAACATCAACGCTATCGATATGGGGTTTACTGCAATCGATAGATAAGTTGAACTTTTATGAACAATAGCAAAAAAAATTATGTTTTACGAGTTTTACTGAAAAAATAGTTATTTGTATGCCTAGGCCGCGAAATACCTTTTTAATGTACCGAACGAACAGTTATCACCGAGGCCGCTTACGGCCGAGGCAAGATAATCTTGAGTTCGTTAAAAAGTTTCGCAGGCATGACATACACACTATTTTTCGTGCAATCGTTACAATTATTAAACAAGATAATTGTAAATGAATATATCATTGCTCTAAAAGCAACAGCTGTTCAATTTATTTCACAATGTCATCGTGTGCTATGGCAATGATATGTTTCAATATAATATACAAAATATTATGACAGTTCTTGACAAAACGCAAAATGTCTGATACTGATAGCGATATTTCAGTACCTTCGACTCCTCCTGAACTCAAAAGCGTTGTAAACTCAATAAAAATAATTATAATAATAATAAATAATCCTTGTCTTTGTAGTATTTTAGAAATATCCAATTTGGAAGTGACGTTTGGTTTCGCAGCCGTTGCTATGGGTAACGGCCGCGAAATTGAATTTCGCGGACTCTGCTGAGAACACGCAATACTGACTTCGCGTGCAGTTACACGAAAAAAATTCTCTCTGTTTTTCTTAAATTTGACAATGAAAAATATGATTGGATTCATTAATATTATGAAAATGTTTGTCTCCAAAAACTACGTATTTTGGAAAAAAATCGATCATTTGAAGCGGAGAAAACAGTGTTTAAAGTTCAATAGATACCTGAGACAAAAATATTAAAAAATTTGAGTTTCTGATCGACTTGTTGAATTGTTCGATAAAAACTTTAAATACTCTCATTTTTTCATTAATTGTCAATGAATAAAAAAAAAATTCAACAGTTGACTCAAAGAGTGAACCGAAGAAGGCAGTAGCGGCGGGGTGTGTTTATTAAATTTTTCAAAACTTAAGGGTTGAAAACATGTTTTTTCAAATATTGCATTATATACGTCATCTTATAAGGTATAAAATTACCTACAATTTTTAAGCTCACAATTTTTGTACAATGAAATCTAAAAAAGTTATGGACGAAAAACTGTCGCAAAACTATGCTTGCAAGCTCGAGCGGAATCTTCTCACAAATCTAGAAAAGTAGTCTATACCTACTATATATCGGAGCTGGTAATTTGATCCCCAAAGATGAGGTCACGAAATTTCAAAAGGTAATATGGTCCCCATGGTTGACAGTAATTTCGTCCCCGCAATCAAGTAGGTATATGCTTTCGGCACCTTTCGGTGCATAGAGGAAATAAAATCAAAACATGAAAATAGTTTGAAGATTTTTCTCGAGATTTTTATTTCAACTCTATGGCATGCACTTATAAATAATTTTTACAAAAATGGAAATTTCAAATTTTTATACACTCAAATGAAATACATGTTAAAAAATGAGTTCTCTCTATTTCAGAATTTTTTTATTTTTCTATAAGGATTTCAATAAATTTTTGACGATTTCTAACTTTAGGGTCTCCTACATTACGTTTCAAATGAAGACTTTGCAACTTGATATAAGTTTCGATTTGGAATTCATTCATTTCTCAAGAAATGTTATCATGTTTGGATGTTCTTTGTAAAACGAATCGTTAAAAGTTATGTGAAAAACTTCGCAAGCGTTTGTGTTCGTGTGAGATCACTCTAATTTTTGGCCCAAATCGTCGGTGAAAAAAGAGATTCTTCATCAACATAATTCTCGATTAGATAATCAGAGTACTTTTCCAATCTCATGTCGTTTGGTCTATTTTCAAATAGTTCGAACCGAGGTTCGAACGCAACGCAATCACCCACTTCATTATGATCTAAATAAGTAAGACCAAAAGTTAAGTGCAACCCCCGACTTTCAAAGCCATACGTAACATTTTTGGCGGTTTTTCCGAAATATCCTCAACAGCTTTTCTTTTCCAAACTTCAGAAACTTTTTGCCTATTTAACGTTGAAATGTCCGCAACATGTTCGGATGAAGTTGTAGTCACGAATATTGCACTTGCACCTAGAGTATATACACATGGCTTCCATTTTCTGTTGGTACATTTCCAACAAGTTTCTTCAGAAGTTTTCAGCTTTCAGCCGTTAACCAGAAGTAAATCCTTGCCACAAATACTTTTGATAATTTTCACCTCCATAATTTGCTTTCACACAACAATTCACTGTCAAACTAAGTAAAAAGCAAAATGATAGAAAATTATAATAATTCAAGGGTTTTATTTCCATCTAAACTAGGTACCTCACACTGGTAAAAAATCTAAATCTAAATTGGATCAACTATTTTATTCTCCTAAAATGGAACTTATCTATAAAATTCAAAATGCATTGACGAATCCAAAATTTTGTACTCCCAAAAAATAGTAAATAAAAAAATTTCGGGACTGAATTAAAAATATTCAGATGATGGTGGCCTTGGAACGAGGGGTAAGCGAGTGGTAAATTTTGGTGTACAAGCTTGCGGTATTAGTGGGTATTGTGCAGGAATTAGTGGGTATTATCTGGTATTTCTAGTATGTATTATATGGTATTTCTAGTGTGTATTACATGTACTATGTATTTGTAAACAACTAGTTATTGCACAACTACATAAATAGAATAGAATAGGTAAACTCTAATTGCAAGAATCTCAAAATCTCAACCCAACCAAAATCGATACGCGTAAGATCTAAGACTATTATTTTTAGTGAATTAGTAGTGTATTTATTTATTTATTTGTGTTGTGTATTATTATGCATTTATAGAAGGTATAAAAAATACTATTTTAGGAGTTCCATTTTAATTGTGAAATGCAAAGAGTTTCGCGTGCGGTGTACCACGCGATGTCTATAACAAATTTCTATTCGTGTTGTTATTAACCGATATTTACATTGCATATATTCCTTAAAATTTAATGTTTTCAAGTAGGTACTGTAATAATTCTAATCAAAATGGCTGAATTTGACCTTTTTTGTTACCAGTGTGAAGCTAGCAGAAAGCCAATTTTGTGACGAGGAATCGAATGCACGTTTCCAATTTTCCGGGAAATTGCGGAAAACCGCCCCAACTCTATGTGTTTCACGAATATTTCTGTAACGGTTAGTTGTATAATCTTTGGTTGTATTGAAAAAAGTTGTAGAGCGACCCGAGAGAACGACCCTTTTTACGTCGATATGTATCCTCGTGAGCTTATTTTTATTCATTCTTGTAAATTTATCATAATTTTCAACGGAGAAACTGAAAATCGCCGGGGATTTCCCAGGCAATAACAGCTGACGGTGGCTTCTTGGCTATTCTGTTATGCAAATGAGCGTCATAAATTTAGATCACTAGAGAGTGATAATTTAAAAAGTAATAGATACTGTTATCATTTCAAGAAGTTATACCTCGAGTTATACCTTATACTATACAATTTTTGTAGATAGCGGATGCTGAGGCAAATTCAAATGCAGATGTCTTCTCATAAGCCGAATCTGCTTTATATTTAATAATAGACCACTTTGAAATATATCTTAACAATTAACGGTTACGAAAGCGAATGCGTTTTATCTGGTGTAACTGAAGAAGAAATCAAAACTTTTGTTACTTTTGTTTTGTTACAACTGAGCTACACCCAGTCTTCCAGAAAAAAGATACGGAAAGCTATTACGGACCCTTCTATATTTAAAATAGTTCCTGGCCATGTATTATCAATCAAAATACTATATAAAAAATTGCCATTGCTTGAAATAATACGCAACAAACTGCAAAGAAAGGTCTTGGTATAATTTCCAAATCCGTAAATAATGAACCAGGACCTACATATATCAAGAAACTACAGTAAATTTAACTATCGAAAACGCTATTATGCTGAAAAATGTAAATGGAGATGAATTTAATATGAAATTTGGAGCAGGAGCTTAGTAATTTATTTGGGCTTAGATATCCTGATACCACTAGTATTGAAAAAAAAAGGTAGAACGTGTCGCGGGACACACGGTAGGAACTTTAGTTCCTTTTAAGCAAAAATTATGTAATACATCTGACGTCATAGATAAACGATTTGCATATTCTTTGGTGGTCGAGTAGTAAGCATACCAGACTCTCACGCAGTAGACCCGGGTTCGATTCCCCGTGAGGAAGTTTTTTTTATTGTTAATTTTATTTTTAAATAATTATTCTGCTTGTTATTAATAACGACAACAGGTAGACGTTTGAAATATTTAGCAGAATATTCATTATTATAGATAATGGTACGGTACCCTTCATGAGGGAGTCCGACTGGCAACATCTACTTATAACAGCATCGTATATTTAAAAAAGGAAACCGTAGCATTATACAAATTGGACATTCAAGAACTGTACGTTTACCACAAAATTAGTGGAAACATAAAATTGAATTGTTAAATTTTTAATTTGAAGTTATATTACAGTTTATAGAAATTTTTATTTTCTAGATTTTTTCTTAAGTGGATCGTAAAAAAAATATGCTGTTCGACTCGTGTGGATTCATATCATATCCACACTAGTTGCACAAACTACTATTTCTTTCAAAATATGCCCTTTTACATTTAAAAACAACCTGCCAAATGTCAAATCAATTTATCCATCCATTTTAAAGTTATCGAATTAAAGCATTCAAGTTTTCAAACATATCGCGCAAAAAAATATGGAAATAATAGTGAAAATTTATCCGAACAAATTCAAGTAGATCGCCAGCAATGCGAATACCACCTTTGCATAGAATTTTAATATAGCATCGGTGGTTCAGTGGTAAAATGCTCGCATTCCACGCGGGCGTCCCAGGTTTCGAATCCCGGCCGGAGCATATGAATCGCTGCTTCGTAAACGAGAGAGAGAGACTAAGGAGAGAGCACAAGCACGCAAGCAAGGCACATAACGAAGCAACGTAACATAACGTAGCGTAACGTAACGCGTAACGGTCAGATCTTTTGCATCGCGACCCCTGGTCGCTCAAAAATAACCTGACGTAAAGAACTAAAGTTCCAATAATTTATATTCTACGGGTCAATAGAGCTAGTTGGCAGTGCCCATTTGAACTGGAGAGATATGATATTTCAAATACCTATATCAAAAACGAACAAACATTATTAATTAATTACTAGCTATTACAATGGAATTAGAGATACTAGGGGAATTGGTGGTATTAAAGGATAATTAGTGGTATTGGGAGTAGTATATTATGGGTATTATTAAGGAATTATGTGTATACGTAGGAATTACTCCATAAAAGTGAAATTAAAGAACAACATCTAGCGATTCACTCCTCGCCTTGGAACGACGACACGTCGTAATCAAAATTTGGTATAGGTAATTTTATTTACCTATATCAATAATTTTTTGAAACACGGATTAAAGAAAATGTTGGCTTCCTGGCATCAAGGAATTACTTCTTAAATTGCACCTGTAGTGGCGGCACCTGTAGTTACGGGAATTAAAAACCGGACAACCGGATATGGTTGTTGAAATACGACGTTATAAACTAAAAATTGATTATTGATGAAAATCAATTTTTTTTGCATTCAGCAGGCAAGTTGAAGGTAGATATTGTTTAATGTACATCAACTAAAAGTAGGTATTATTTAAGATTTTGGAATGACTACGCCTATGGAAGGTAAATATCAGCTTTATTCTTTGTAAGAATAATATGGGCAATGCACACAATTTCGGAACAACAGGTAGGTACTTAAACCAAGCAAAATTCTCAATTATTTGATAACATTATTGAATAGGTATCTTTGTTTATTCTTGTTTACTTATTTAATAAATATTTAGAAACCAATTTACGCCAGTATGTCTACAACTAATGGAATGTTCACGAATAATGTATAAATTAAAACGTCTGCCTATCAATGTTTATACTAATTTACAATCTCGTCAGGTAACAGAAATACACTATAAAACAGGTGCAACTTTAGAATATTCATATACCCATTTCCAATATTAATTAGATACTCACATTCCTTTGAAAAGATGTGGTGAAGTGAAGAGAGGTACCTTGTAGGAACTGATAATTTTATTTATCTCATAATTGTTGACAACATTGAAAATAGCATACGTACGACGTTAAATCACTGTGGCACTATAAAGATGCACTCACTCTAATACCAAAACTCGTTTTGCCACTCAACTAATACCGAGACTGCTGTTTGAGATGGAGAATGAAACTAAATAATGTAAATGAATGAACGCGGTCGGGTTCCCCTCCCATAAGATGTTTTAAGTAACTATACGGAGAGAAACAGAAAGGTGCATCAGATATGTAGAGGGTGATTTAAGAGACTTTCTCATTATACAAGTTTTTAAATCGATTGAAAATTTTAGCAGATCTTTAGAATTGAATATGCAAGTGCTATTATTTTTAATAGACTGTTCAGAACCACGTTTTTTTCCAGACACTCCAAACTTTTTCCTCTGCTCGGTGAAGGACTGAAGGTCAACGATTACATTCGTTCTCTCTCTCTCGCCCATACAATAAGGTGTTCGTAGTTCAGCTCAGTCGAACTTATTTCCAAATTTCTATATAGGTACTTAGATAAAAACTGCACTTTCTTGAACTTCTTAATAAGAGATCGAGGAACGATATTATATCTGTACTGTAGTTCATACCTATGTGGAATGACTATTATTATTTTGGCTAAGCTGTTTTATTGTTAAATTCACGTTTAGATGGCAGCATTAGAGATATAGCTATGTTGCTCAAGGAATTTCAACGTAACATAATGTCCGACTCGTATGAAATTAAAATTATAATAGGTATATTCTTCCCGTTTATTGATATTATTTTAATTATTTGAAAAATGAAAAACCACGGGTGGGAGTTTGGAATAGTGACTACAGAATCCTAGTTTACTATTCGTCTGATAAAAATATTATAAAGTAAAAAATAATATCTAAGTTTTTTTTTAAAAACTTAGAAAGCATTTATTTTCTTTTCCTTTAAGCCTATCATAACAAAATAAATAAATAAAATGTTGAGGTTCATATTACTCTATAACTAAAGTTAGTACACAAATATAAATGAACAAGTTCATACCATTGAAATACACAACTGGTATAGTACTTTTCACCATCTCAGAAACTGACCTGACCTGAGATGGGAATAACATGCAATAAAGCCATAACATTATTAGCCGTGACAGGGGCATATTTATCTTGGTGGCGAATAATTAATTATTTCCTGAAAACTCTATTAGACTCTCGGGTCATTCTTATTATAAATACTTTATTTTATTGCAATGTATTTTCTTTTTCATCAGGTATGGCTCTGCACGATAAATCCGAAAAGTTTTATGGTTTTATTGCATCTCAAGCATAAGTCAAGTCAAGTCACTTTCTTAGATCTTGAAAAGAAATATAACAGAATATAACATCATCATGCTAGCCAGTGAAACAGACAATTTGACGTCTCGACAACGTTTTTGGGACAAAGGGACTTTACGGCTTACATCTTCACCCCACATGCGTCTGACTTTTCATTATAATAATGATATTAAGACTTGATAGTTGTCTAATAATAATATAATCGTAATCGTTATCTAATAATAATAAAAGAGTATCACCTAAATTAACTGTTAAGAAAATTAAAATCTTTGATTTGTGTCACTTTAATTTTCCGGGAAAACCAGACTTATTCTTACGTAAGACAGAGGAGGGAAGGATCGAGAAATCTTATATGCGTGGGGGGTAGGGGAAGGGGTCAAAAATGCTAAAATACGTAATTAATCAATGGCCCTCATTGTTCCTTGACCTTACAATCAACATATTTAAGTTGTTTAAGCTGCAAGATGACATTGAACCGATTATAATATCGTTAAGCAATAACTTGGGAAATGTCAAAGGGAATTACCTTCATGAGTTTGCCAGAAACAAAAACCAGAAGTTCAAGAAGTTTCTCCATTATCATGAAAGTATATCATGCGTAGATTTGTGATGAAAATATATTTCTTTGAGGCCAAAAAACACATACACGACCACTTTTTCGTTCGCAAACATGACCTCTCTGAATTGTCATGGGGGATGTAAGTTATCCAATCCAAATAAAATTTACATTGAGAAATAAATTCAAGAGGCTACAAACCATTAAATAAACCGCAAATCAGTTCTATGAATGTAGAACCATCTTACTCAACAGAATCAAAGAAAACCATCAAGTAAATATAACTGTATACTCATCAAAAAGTATATCATTTTCTTCTAAAATAAATGTTAATTTAAATACTTGTATAATTAGTTATTATATTAGAATTATCAAGTTTTTTAATGTTTTTAGATACTGTGGATTTTAAAAAGAAATTATTTCTAGAATGCCACCAGTTATTGGAATGTGATTATTCTGGTTTGGAATGTCTTCTAAACTGACCACCAAGAGGCAAAACACAAAACGCATCAGTAAATTGTTACAAATTCTTCGAAAGAACTACCTGACTAACTTCGAAATTACATACCTGTTTTTAATACAGGAAATGAGAGGGTGATGAAGATATATAAATTATAATTTATTGATGTTTGCTTTACAATATAATATCCCAGGTTTTGTTAAAAAAGCACTTATTGTAAAAAGTGTAGGTTGCTTTTTAAATAAAAAAAAAATGAAAACTAAAAGGGTAAACTCTCGATGAGCTGGAATATATTTTTTTCATTTTTATGTTGCTTCCTAAACAAAAAATCACAAAACTTCTTAGAAAAAGAAATCAGTCACTCGAAAACATATTTCTGCTTTAGATTTAGATAGGTATTCGATGAAATATTTTATACTACAAATTGAGTTTTTAATTTTAATCGTAGGTCTACCTTATTTTATGTTCACTCGATAGCGATAAAACTTTACCAATTTTTTGCTTGCAATAATTATATTGTAGAGATTGTAGAGGTTATGTGATGTACTGATGTATAGTACAAGATTCACCTGCAAACTGCAGTTATTTGTTTTTCTGATGAAAGCTAATGATTAATAAATAGTATATTGTATAATTAGTGGGAAAAACATAATATTCCCAAACGACTATGATAATTACACACAGGAGTTTGGGAATATGCTTTCCACAAGAATTATACATTTTTTCTTCGATCGTTGATTTACATTTAAAAAATTAATTAAAAAATATTTTATTCAAGAAGTAATCAAGTAAGTTTAGATAGGTTTCTCTATGTTCATATTGAAATATAGAATTGGTAACCATGGAAATTACTTTGTTATGAGAAAAGTAAAACAATTTTTCTTCGATCGAATATATTGACGAGTCACCTAAAAATAAAGTAGAAGTGGTTAATGAAATGTTCAAGATCCCTGCCTCGACTTCAAATGAAAATGATCGAAACGAGATAAACCCAACAATTAGCCATGCAGCTTCAAGGTATATAAATTCTCGTTGCCCTCCAGTACAATTTACAAATTGTACAGACTGTACAATAAATGTAAATATTAACTACAATTAATTTGTGTTCAAGAATAATGTTATGAATAAGATGTTTCTTTTATTTCTTTTATAACAACTTTATCAACAATCATTTTATTGTAATAATCCATTTGTAACATTACGGCACGTCAAAATAGTGTCAGTTTTTCAACGATCGGAGAAAAAATATAATGCATTACGTCCGGGTTGCCTTTTAACAAATGGCAGCGATTACTTTTTCATTTTAACATAAAGATCTGCAACTGTCAAAATTTCAGTAATAAAATGATTATCTCGGAAAAGGTACCTACATTTAGGGGTCTATTCTGTTGGTAAGTATGTACGATGCCGTTGATGAACGAATATCGTTTACGAACGATAAATGTTATTCTGTATCCAAAATGCTAACGAGTTCCTCGTTAGAAATCGCCGTTCATGAAAGACAGCAAGAAATGTCACTTTTGGTATAAAAATTTGTCTATTTTTGTGATAAGATTAATTATTTCGGTGAAAATTATGGATATTGTTGAAGAAGAAATTGATCGGTGGTGAGGTGTAGTTATTTGATATTCAAAAAGAAATATTTATTTTTTCTTACATCCTAGCTGCGTTCGTTATTTGCATCGCAAAGGAGACGGATTTTTGGTCATGTGATCACAGATTAATCTGAGCAAATTGCTATTATCGAACGGCCCGACCAATCATACATATAAACGAACTTCTAGCCTTCTTTTTGCCTGTGTCTTTCATTTTAGAGACTACGATTTTTTTGTTTGATTTTTCCGTTTTAGATTTTATTTATCATTATTTACGACTATGTCTAGCCATGAGGCAATTCTGGTAGCTATTCATGGTCAACAAACAGTACGAGATTTATCTAATGACAGGAGTGACTACAACATAACCTCATAACATGACAGATAAACAGATTAATCTTTCTCGTCGGTCAAAATATACCGAGCAAACAGATTTATATCGGACTGATGTGAGCGGAATTACCGAACAGTTCAGATTTACCTCCCATAACTCTAGATGTAATAAACGAACGATTCAGACTAAAAATATTAATCGGACGCAAATAATGATGAGAGAATAATAATTGATGAGATATTTTCAAGTGAAATTCGTAACCTCAACTCATTGACATATAAACGTCAATACCTCAGCTAAGCTTTTCCTTTCATAACAAAAAGCCATAACCTCAAATTGCAGTTGAAAGTTGAACAACATTGTCACATTGCGAACTATTTCGAAGTTGGTGAAAATATTGACGTGAAACACGTGAAAAAACATCACAGTCCTTTATTATTTACATTTAAAGGTGTGTGCAGTATATTAAATAACATATTAGTGTAGATTTTCAAAACATTAACGGATATGTATTTATATTAGAATGGATATTAGCTACGATCTTCATCACTTAATTATAATGTAATTCAAAAATATGACAACGCTGTGATATTTTGCTCTACTACCCATTTGAAAACGTCCAACTTTCGTTAACATCAGAAAGTGGTCAACGAAAAAGATACGGAATAACGTTTCAAAATTTTTCGTTCACACTTCCAATCGTTTGTAAACGAAACCTTTACTGAACGAAATATTACAGAATAGACGCCTTATTCTATATTCAAATTAAACATAGAATTCGAAAAGTTAATGACATATAAACAAGTGTTTATATTTGAATTTACAAGTAAATTTCTGGCATAACCGTTTTTTTTTAAATTTTTTCGAAATGAAAGGTAACCGCGAATATCATAAATATATTGTTATTTATTAATTTGTATGATTTTTAGATGTCAAGATAATAGTATCATATTATTATCACTGATAAAATTGATCGTTTTTTTCCAAATAAATGAGTTATTTGTT
>CAJUYG010000389.1:55337-146089 GCA_910591675.1 Galerucella calmariensis | reverse complement strand
TTTCGAACAATTATCAATGTCCTTGGGTTATTACTACTGAAAATCAACTCGAATATCCACACGGCCGGTAGGATAAAAAATCCCACCTGAAAAGTGAAGAACTTTTATTTTTCAACTAATCTCCAATTTTGTTCGATGTTACTCTTATAATTGCTCTGTAATGTAGGTTATAATCGGTTATAGTGACATTAATGGCACTTGAAAATACGTTGAAAACAGAATATAGTTGACCATTTTACATTACTTTTTCATATAAAGGCGAGAGTGCCAAGAATAAAGCATCCTTAACTAGGGTATCGTGCAAATACGTCTTTACAAATCATTTTTTAAGGAGCTCTTTAGGTCAGCACTGCGAATGGGCATGACAGATGTAAAATATATTTTTACTTAACATATTAACTGAGAAAATTATCCCGGTGCCCGCGAATTCCCATTAGGCTCCTTAATGGCCAATATAATACACCTGAGTTCCCGTCCGACACTTGCAGGTATCTTAATCCCGCACTCGAATTGCCGTCCAGTTTATTTAAGGGGCATCTACCAAATTCGACCTTGCACAATTATGCTTTGTATATTTTTTTGTTTCCCTACGTCCTTACGTTTAAGTTCACATAACGAAAATTTTATTAGAAATATGAAAGCTCCGCAACATGTAGTTAGCCAAGCGGTCCAAGCGGATTTTGGTTCACGTGCTACTCTATAAGCTTCGTCAGTACTGAACTGGGAGACCGCCGAGACCGGCGAGCGTTGTATCAACAATGGAACGGCACGCGACTCTACCGAAGCAGAGAGACAATGTCAGTCATAGAAGGATAGAAAAGCGAGAGATGGATTTTTATCCGATATTTTAGTGGTAGCAACCGAATTTCAATAAGGAATTGTACGGTCATAAGTAATTTGAGGATTCTGAGATTTTTATATAGTATTCATAAAGCTAGCTTCATAAATTAGTTTTTCCATTCAATCCATATTTAATTCTTTACAAGGGCTTAAACTTTGCTTAATATGTGTATTTTTCAATTTTTTTTCAATAAAATTTGATTAGCATTTCAAAGTTATTATTCAATGAGAACTCTAAGTTCAACATTAATCTACATGATATATTTTTTTCTTAATTTTCAATACATCCATTACTTCAAAATTCTTTGCCAAAAATACTTCGATATTTTGTCAAATCGCTGCCGATAGATTCCCGTTAATCTGTTCTGTTATCGGGACTGCCCTAATAGTTTACCCTGGCGGGGTTAGGTTAGGTGTCTTATTATTCCTGAAATAAATGTACAAATACTTTTACCATTTAATTTATTTTATATTTCCTTAATCTCCTTAATTTTGTGTTTATCTTGTTGCGCGCAATTCGACTCCTAATTTTGGTGTTTTTACTCGTATTCAGGTAGAAAATGACCGCTGCGCGCAACTCATCCCTGCCCAAATAAACACCTTTTAAACAGGTCAGTTTTCACCCTGACGGGAACTCGTGTGACAGCTTAACGTACCCTAATTATGACACAGGTAGAGTGATTATCCTGACGGGAATTCGCGTGCGTCCAATTATCCCATGGTATATAACCCAATAAGAGAAAAAGAAGAGCTCCAACTAACCCCACTTACTACAGGTAACATTTAAACTATGACAGGTGAAGTTTATACAACTCATAAGTTTTTCTACCCCTGCCAAAAACTGCTCAACGCGGTTTTCACTATGAAAACTCAGGCTGTCTAGCAACATTTTGTTCTAGTTTTAACATACCAGACCAATTTTATTGAAAGAACAGATATTAGGTATGACGTTTAATTTTTTCTAATACCTTTACTATAGTTTAATTATAGCACCAATTATCAAAAAACGAAAATCACAAGACTATTTCTATATATAGCCTCTTTTCAGGAAAAACGTATTATCTCGAAAAATGCAACGTTTTTCCCGCAAAGAGGCTGTATAAGACACAGATTGTTTTTATACTCCCATTAAAAAAAAAGGGTTTTGGAGTTACGTGGTCTTACAATTATTGGGGTGACGATAAATTAAATATATATGTAGATATGATAAAATATATATCAAATAAAATAAATATTTTGGGTGTGGTTTGACAAACTCAAAAATATGTGTACCTACCGTCTTACACTTTTATTTCCTAAAATAGATGGAAGATTAATAAAATTGCTTTGGGCAAGTTACAAAGCACCAGACCGGTGGTTTATCAGTTTTTCTCACATTTTAGCTTAATCATTTCTAATGTTAAGCAAGCTTCTTTTTTTCTCACACTCAATACCACCACCAAAGAATACACCAGCAAACAAGAAGCAAAGCTCTTTATCCTTTTTTTGTATGCGCATGTTTGAAAGAAGCCATTTTTATAATAATATACTTGTCATACTTCACTTTGTCGACAAATTATATCGCCGATATAATATGTGATCATTTTCTGTGTATTCATAGTGTATTTACTGTTCCTCTTAAAGTCTGTATCTCAAGGTCATACATTTTTGCTACCAAAACTTTAAAGAGATAGCGTCAGGCTTCGCTTCTTGTTTTTTTGGGTATTACTTTATACCACACGCAAAGTAGGTATTAACTATTTCATGTTAGGTATATTTCCATATTTAAATATTGCGCTAATAAAAAAATACATTAACTACCAGAAGATATCTGATAAACTTGTTAGTTTGTATCTAGTTATTTTATGTCTAGTTAAATGATATTTTTTACATCTGTCCATCCGTCAGCTCGTAGAAAAAATTTTGTTCCTAATAACACGTCCAGATACCTACTCCGTATCTTATCATTTATTTGATATATCGGAGAAAAACCACACGTTGGATTTCTTGGCATACAAAAAAATCACTCAATTCCCGGATTCACTGGTAGATACACAATGTTGATATCATAATAGGTGAAATGCTCCAATTGGATACCAGTCTTAAGGAAATCAATTTGGGCTATTATAAATTCTGCAATACTTAATCGTAAAATAAAAATTCCCACAAGAATTTGTTAGCGTGTTTAATCATCATTAATATATTGTTGATAATCAAAAGTCTATTTTTCAATAATTATAATCAGTACATACTTTTAGCACTTAGGGCTTTTCATAGTTAAACGTGGCCACATCGAATGTTTTCAAATAGTGTTGGAAATATTAATATTCAAGGGATTTTATTTCCTGTATTTTTATCTGTATTTATCACAGTGAGATGTTAATTGTCAGTGTCAGTTTGAATGTTCATATAATAGTATATTACGTAACGTGTGTGGTAAGAAGCATTTTACGCACGAATGGAAAAGTTACGCACGATGCCGCGTAGCGGCGAGTGCGTAATTCCGTGAGTGCGTAAAAAGTTTTACAACACGAGTTACGTACTATACTTTACCTACGACCTACTTGTACTTGTATTTTTTATAAGAAGCATAAGAAATAACAGTTACATAATTAGAGGTGCTTGGTAAACTCCATCTCTATTACTCTATCACTAATGGAAGAAGCACATTAAGGAACTAACGTTTAATCATTATTAATATATTGTTGATAATCAAAAATCCATTTTTCAATTATAATCAATACATATACTCAGCCCTGCGCGCGTTAAACGTGGCCATATTGAATGTTTTCAAATAGTAAATAAAATGGCGACGTCTATTGACAGTTGCTAAGATGTTGCTAGGGAAGCCGTGCGATTTACTTTACAGCTGTGCGCTTTTTTTACAGTGCGTAATAGACTCCGTCTCTATATTATCTATGTAATAGACGGCATTACATTGATACCGACTGTGTGTTATTGACTGATTACAGGGGGGGTCGTAGGTAAAATATAATTAAAAGGATTCATAAAACTTTGTACATTATTTTATCCATTTCCTAAGCTTAATTATAACATTTTGGCGACCGTGATAGGACTATTTGAGCTAGAAATGGAAAATATCAAAAAAGAAAGGCAATTGATAAGAAACCACTTCTCCAAGATATGCAGAGAGTTAGACATGATATTTCAAGATAAGGCAGCAAATAAACAAGATCTGTTGGCCATTTCCAGGCAATTAGAAGACAAAGGCGACAGATTGTTGAGAGCAGACGAAAATATCAGAGACTTTTTTCTCTCTACTGAATTCAGTAGCAGTATTTAAATAGATGATGCAACATTCGAAGAAGAATATGACACAAGTGAATTCTACAGAGAAGAATTGATAAAATACAAATCAAGATGTGAATTGTTCCTGAAAAAAGAAACCGAAGATGATAAATACAGTTCACATAGTTGGAGAAGCGACACGTACAAAAGGAAATTTCCGTCTACCGAAGATAGAGTTAAGAAAGTTCGATGGGGATGTTAAAAACTGGATTGGTTTTTGGGGACAATTTAAGAAAATCCATGACGACGAAGAAATCGATTTGACCGATAAATTTCAGTATTTACTTCAATCCACGGAACAGGGATCCATTGCAAGGGAATTAATCGAGAGTTTTCCTCCATCAGGGACGAACTACCAAATAGCTATTGACCAGTTAAAGGCTAGATTTGCTAGGGATGAGTTGCTTGTAGAAGTTTACGTAAGAGAGTTATTAAGCTTAGTTATGAAACAAGCAATGAAGAATACAGGTATGACACTTTCTCAATTATATGATAAGTTAGAGACGCAGTTGATGGCTTTGGAAACACTTGGTGTTACGAAAGAAAAGTATGCAGCTATGTTGTTTCATCTTGTTGAGTCTGCATTGTCGGATGATCTATTGAAAGTTTGGGAAAGACACAGAAATAAGAATAAAAAGAAATCTTCGTTGGATCATGCTAGAGACAATACTGATAATTTATCTCTGTTATTAGATTTTCTTAGAAGTGAAGTGGAATCCGAAGAAAGAATCAATTTATCTCAAGCAAGCTTCAATACGGATCATAAGTGTAAATACATGTCTACAGTTGTTAAACATAAAAAACCCACAGGTGAAAATGGACCATATACCGCAGCAGCTTTATATTCGGCTAATTCGAAAGGAGTAGCAAACGATGGTAAGAAATTTCCATTTTGTTTATTTTGCGAAAAAATGCATACAAGTCAGGACTGTGTGAAAGCACAAAAATTGTCTCTCGATGAGAGCATAACCTTGGTAATGAACAAAAAAGGATGTTTCACCTGTTTAAAACAAAATCATACTAGTAAAAACTGTAAGACGTTTGTTAAATGTGTAGTTAGTTCAAGAAAACATTATCCCATAATGTGTCATGATTTAATTGCTAAACAAGATAAAATTGATAAAAAGGAAGAGCAGCCAATAGAAAACGTTTTGGCAAGTAATTACAAAACTACTGTTTTATTACAAACTATCATGGTGAGAATTTCAAATAATAATAGAGAAAAAATTGTTCGAGCATTGTTGGGATTGCGGCTCACAACGTTCATATCTTCTAACTTCGTGCATCAAAGACATGAAATTAAATAAAATAGATGAAGAAATAATTGTTCAAGGAGTATTTGGTGGTCAACAGTCATCACTTGTGGTGATGGAAAATATGATATTACAATAAAAAGTCTGCACAGTTCTTACAAATGCAACTTGAAGGTCACAGATCAAAATAAGATTTGTAATCAAATACCGCGGCTTCATGATTGTTCTTGTATAGATTATTTGACAAGCAGAAATATAATAATAACTGATGTCAGTGTCAATGATGCTCCACTTGAAATCGAATTGTTACTCGGAGGGGATATTTTTGGAAAATTATTAACTGGAAATACAGAAAATATCAATGGTGACTTATTTGCTATAGAAACATATCTTGGTTGGACGGTAATAGGAAAGGTAGAATCAGAAAAGAATGATTTAAATATATTTTCTGGCTTCGCCGATTTTTCAATATCTGACTTATGGATTTTAGAGATGTTAGGAATAAAAGAATCAGCTGAAGTTCAATCGAAAGAAATTCTTGAAGAAAATTCTATGAAACAATTTTTAGAAACTGTTGAATTCAATGAGGATAATAGATACGAAGCTCAACTACCTTGGAAAGAAGGTCATCCAACTCTTTTAAGTAACGAAGAATTAGCACGTAGCAGACTTTTCTCTAGTTCAAAAAAGCTGTTAAATCTTGGAAAATTCAATGATTACGAAAAGGTATTCACAGAATGGGAAAAGCTGGGAATTATCGAGCGTGTGATTGATAATTCAGATAAGAACAATAGAGTTCATTACTTGCCCCATCATGCAGTCATTAAAGAAACGACTAAAGTACGCCCTGCCAAAGACAAAATGGGTAATTCCTTAAATGATTGTTTGGAAAAGGGACCTAACATCTAAGAACTGATTCCTAACATATTGATGAAATTTCGCACGGTTTCCATTGGTGTTATTTCTGACATTGAGAAAGCATTTTTACAAATTAGCGTCAAACCAAGAGATAAGGATTATTTGAGATTTTTCTGGTGGGAAGATTACGAATCTGGAAAAATGAAGGTGTATAGACACTGTAGGGTGGTATTTGGTGTTAAATCAAGTCCGTTTCTTTTAACAGCTACCATGAATCATCATTTAGATAAAGTTCCAGAACAATTTATGAGAACAGCTACAAAGCCAAAGAATTCTTTTTATGTTGATAATTGTGTTACCAGCGTAAATACTGAAGAAGAATTAAAAACATTCATTGAGGAATCTAAACAATTAATGTCTACTGCTAAATTCAATCTCAGAGAATGGACTCATAATAAATTATCCACCGACACTTCGTGTAACGAAAAGGTTGTTGGGGTGTTAGGTCTACTTTATTTGGAATGTTGAAGAAGATACTCTCTACTGTGACATAGATTCTCTAGTTCAACTCGAGAGTATTCCACGGACAAAACGAGTTTTGTTGTCTACAGCGCACAAGATTTTCGATCCAATCGCTTTTGTATGCCCAGTAACATTAATACCTAAATTACTACTGCAAAAAACATGGCAATTAAAGTTAGGATGGGATCAGGATTTACCGGCAGAGATAATTAAACCATTTGAGGCCTGGTTGAAACAAATTCATATGATTAGTCTTTGTAGAGTCCTCAGAGCACTTGGCGAAAATTTTGATTTGGAATTTCCCGAAAATTCCAGTATTTATGTGTTCTGTGAACTACCTGTGAAAATTTCACTTCAGTAAGATTACTACAAGCAAAGTCTAGATTAGCTCCAAAAGATAGTACTATACCTAGACTCGAGTTGATCGCTGCTTTATTAGGAGTACGTTTATGTCGTTCTATGAAGGAGGTAGAGGGATTTCGGAATATGAAAACGTATTATTGGAGCGATTCAATGGTTGCATTAATCTGGATAAAAACTAAAGGCAACTGGAATACTTTTGTAGGTAATAGAGTCAAGGAAATCAGATCACTCTCTCAGATACAAGAATGGCATTTTGTTTCTGGTAAATTGAATCCTGGAGACATTCCATCAAGAGGATTTGATATCAAACTTTTGTTGGAAAATTGTTAGATAAACGGACCCAGTTGGTTGAAAGATGATTCTAAAGATTGGCCAACCCACGAAACTACTTTTTCAATGGAGAAAGTAAATAAAGAAGAACGGAAAACTATTGTAACACTTAAATCGAAAGTAAATATTTCAACTGATGGATTAAACTATTTTTCAAAATATTCTAAAATTGTGAGAATGATAGGTTGGATATTGAGATTCTTGAATAATTCAAGAAAAATATCCCTTAGGAAAATCGGAACACTTAGTTACGATGAAATTATGGAAACTGAAATACAAATTTTGAAGTTGGTTCAATTGGAAAATTTTGGAGATGAAACTAAGTCTATTCAAAATTTACTGTATTCAGAGATGCGAATGGATTGTGGAGAATCAAAACAAAGCTGATTTTGGGAGAGCTTTCAGAAGATTTCAAGTGCACTATAGTTCTACCAAACAAACATGAGATTGTGAGAAAAATCAGAGAAGAAAATCATAGAATGAATTTTCATGCTGGTGTACAAGCACTTTCATGTATATTACGAGATAAATTCTGGATACTGAGAGGTAGACAAACAATAAAACGAATTGTATCTAAATGTGTGATATGTTAAAAATACAATACAAAATTTGTTCAAACACCGTTGTCTCCACTACCGAAAGATAGGATAACGTGTAAAGCAGCTTTCGAAATAGTTGGAATCGACTTGGCGGGACCTTTGTACCTGAAAAATAAATCAAAATCATGGATAGTAGCATTCACTTGTGCAGTCTACAGAGCAGTCCATTTTGAATTAGTTGAATCTCTTTCTACAGATTCATTTCTTTCTGCATTGAGACGTTTCACTGCCAGGAGAGGAAGAATATCAACCATATACTCTGATAATGGAACGAATTTCGTTGGTGCTCATAATCAGATGAATAAAGTTGATTGGGATAAAGTTTTAGAGTATTCTAACATTAAGAAAATTAAATGGAACTTCAACCCACCAACAGCTGCATGGTGGGGTGGTTGGTGGGAACGCATTGTCCGCATCATCAAGGAACTTTTACGTAAGAATCTAGGTAAATCTTCTGTTACTTATGAAGAACTTCTCACTTTACTGTGCGATTGTGAGACAGTTGTCATTGTCAACGCTCGACCACTGACCTATGTGTCAGAAGATCATGAAGATTTAAGCCCTTTAACTCCAGCAATGTTTATCAATGATATTCCGAACCACGAGATGCCCGACTTAGATGAAATTGATCGAAATAGTTTAATAAAGCGTAGAAGATATATCCAGAAATTACGAGATTGTTTTCGGAACCGCTTCAAAAAGGAATACCTAGCAGAATTAGTCAATACTGGTCAAAGCAAAGTTCGTAATTTAGACGTTGGCGACATCGTATTTGTGGGAGCCGAAAATGTAAAAAGGACAAGCTGGCCACTAGGAAAAATATTTGAAACATATGAGTGGTGAGATTTTACGTCCTTTTCAACGACTATATCCATTAGAAGTAAAGGGTGCACAAAAATTGATACCGGAAAATGGAAACTTGCAAGATAGTGATGAAAAAGATTAGAAAGATGGATCCAAGTGTGAAAAGAAAAACCGAATAGTGACAAGATCAGGGCGCTTAGTTAAATCACCTAAGCGATTCGGACATAATTTTTAACTAATATTTCATGTTATTTAACAATTTCTCAGATTAGCAAATTGTTAAGGGGCAAATATTAATATTCAAGGGATTTTATTTCCTGTATTTTTATCTGTATTTATCACAGTGAGATGTTAATTGTCAATGTCAGTTTGAATGTTCACATAAAAAATAATTAAAAGGATACATAAAACTTTGTACATTATTTTATCCATTTCCTAAGCTTAATTATAACAAATAGTACATTTTGGATAAAATGGCGACGTTTATTGACAGTTGCTAAGATGTTGCTAGGGAAGCCGTGCGATTTACTTTACAGCTGTGCGTTTTTTTTACAGTGCGTAATAGACATCATTACATTGATACCGACTGTGTCTTAATGACCTTTTACAGGGGGGATCGTAGGTATTAGTATATTACATAACAAGAGTTGTAAGTTGCTTATTACATGCGAATAGAAAAGTTGTGGTAAAAAAGTGGTAATTCTATAAGCATGTAATAAGCTTACAACTCTAGTTGTGTACTATACTTTTTCTACAAACAACTTCATTAATAAAAATAAAACGCATGAATAACATGTACATTCACACTAACAGCTAGTGACAGCGAGTCTTCCCTAGCAACATCTTAGCAACTGTCAATAGACGTCACCATTTTATTCAAAATTTACTATTTGAAAACATTCAATACGGCCATGTTTAACTATAAAAAGCCCAAAGGGCTAAGTAGGTATATGTATTGATTATAATTGAAAAATGGACTTTCGATTATAAACAATATATGTATTAATAATGATTAAACGGTAGTTCTTTAATGTGCTTCTTTCATTGGCAATGGAGTAATAGAGATGGAGTTTACTAAGCACCTCTAATTATGTAACTGTTATTTCTTATGCTTCTTATAAAAAATACAAGTACAAGTAGGTCGTAGGTAAATTATAGTACGTAACTCGTGTTGTAAAGCATTTTACGCACTCTAGGAATTACGCACTCGCCGCTACGCGGCATCGTGCGTAACTTTTCCATTCGTGCGTAAAATGCTTCTTACCACACACGTTACGTAATATACTATTATCTACAACTGTCATATAACGGGTACGATTTGACACTATTTTCAGTGTCATAATGACGTATATTACCACACTAGTGCGTTTTTGAATTCATTACCACACTAGTGCGGTAATAAGAATCTAGAAAAATAATAATACCTCAATTAAATATTTAAAATAACACTGGAAGCTGCATTTTCAATTTCCGAAAGGAGATTGTCTTCCCTTGAACTCATTTTTATGGATTTTTGTTCATTCAACTTTGGAAATTTTATGACAACTAATTTTTTTTTTCTTTTTTTTTCCATTTTGGGAGCCGTTCAGATGCCGGGAGCACTGCAGCCTATTGGCTTATTGTACTCTGCTCCCATATTTAGTCCACCCATCCAGTTATCCCCGTACCTTCGAGTAGACGGTATAGGTCCATTGGATGTGTGCCATATACTTCAGGTGGCACATTGGCCTCTCCGAAGATTGCCCGTCTCCTCGAGTGCAGTGCCTCACAGTCAGACAAGATATGGGTCACGGTCTCGTTCTCCATGCCACATAGTCTGCAGCTGAGGTCCCCGTTATATAACCCCATTTTATGCAGGTGATCTTTTAACGGGGTATGACCTGTTAGATAACCTGCAATTATTCTTAGCTTATTCCTGCTGATATTCAGTAGTTCTTTGGCCCGCTTTGCACATGTGTCACCTATGAAGGTTTTGCTGTGTACCTGTTTCGGAGTGTTCCTCCAATGAAGTCTATGTTGGCTTTGTACCCATTTTTGTATTTGCGCTCGGACTACCTTTTTTGTGGTCCCAAGAGCTGGTTCTGGTCCAACATATGCTGTTGCTGAACCTCTTTTTGCGAGTTCATCAGCTTGTTCATTTCCAGAAATACCATTATGTCCCGGCACCCACACCAATCTTACTTTAATGTGGTCTGCCAGTTCATTTAGTTCTTTCTGACATTCTTCTACTAGTCTGGATGTTACCTTGCGGCTATTTAAAGCCGCAAGGGCTGCCTGGCTATCAGTTAGTATGTTTATCCTATGAGTGTCAGTTCTACTAATTTATTTTATTTGGACAGCATTGTTTGTCTTTGTTGTTATGGTCACAAAATATGATACACAGTACCTTATGTTTGCAGTCAATATTATTAAAAATAGGTTGGATTGATATTTTTTTCTAATTTCATGATATAGAGGTTATACTGTTAATAATTCTAATAAACAGTTGTAGATAAAATTTGGTATGTAACACGTGTGATAGGAATTATATTAACGCACTTATGTGATTACAAACTTATGTGACTGCAAACTTCACATGCGTGCGTTAATAATGTCCATATCCCACTAATTACGTAAATAACTATTAACTGAGATAACGAACTGTACTAACGTTCAAAAGCAACACACAACATGTTTATTTACGTTTCGTTTTTAGACTTGTCGAGACAGGCAAATTTTGCAGACACGGCTGATACCATGGACGTATTATTTATAGGTCCATGGCTGATACCCTCCTTTTAGCCAAAGGTGCGTAAACACATCCATCATATTTCTACTAATTCAGCAAGGTTATGTTGAAAATGTGAGTAAATATGAATATTCAGTAAATATCTAGCATGTGTTTCATTTATGTGTACGCCCAAACACATTTCAGTTAGGGTAAAATTGCTACCCAAAAAAATGTTATAGAGGTGTACAAATAACTAAAATTAAGCATATTATTCAGAAATTTACTATATTCAGATAAATTAATGTTCCAAGTTACATAAATTTATTTCTAATTGATAAACTCTTAGTTTACATTACTATAAATTTAGATTTGCCAGATATGAGTTTATTTACGATAAAAAGACGATGACGTCATTTCTAGTTACTTTCCTGCTTATCAGAATAAATATTAATTTACCAACCGTAAATACAACTTATCCTTAACAGCCAGGGCAATTTACAGCTAACGGGTTGGCAAAACTTCAAGACGTTGTCAAATCAACTGGTAAAATTCCCCAGCATGTTTTGACGTTTATTGACATTCGATCATCGTCTAATGTTTACAAGTTTTTTTGGTGCTCTTAAATTCGTTGCTTCTTTAAGATTGAAAAAACAGTTATTTTCATTACTAATTATTTAGGAAAATCTGCAGTGTAGTCAATAAAATGCCGAAGCAGCTGAACAGTAAATGTCAAGAGATGGTAACATCTTTGTTGAGCTATTTTGAACGAGAATGCCGCTTACTGCTGTAAGAAACGTAAGTAATAGTATTCGCTATTTGTATTCATTATTATCAATATTTTTCTTACTTATTTAAATGTGAATGTTTAAATGTTTTAATGATAGGTTAGGTTAATTAAACTTGATATATTATTCTTTCATAAATTGAAGTAATTATATTGTAGAGAGTTGCAGAAGCTTTACAACTTAGCATTACCACTGTTAATCGTATTGCCGCCAAGATTATCAGAGGTGAACAGCCTAAAAGCCCACCTTAAAAGAGACAAAGCATAAAACCTACTGTTGAAATTGATAACTTTGATCAAAATGCTTTCTGAAATGTTATATACGAAATGTATGGAAACTGTGAGTATATTGAATTCACTGTTTTATTTTATTCACAATTAACTAACACAATATTTTTTCAGAGGAACACATAACCTTGAAAACTTTAAGAAAACTTTTAGTGAACTTGGAAGAACCTGCCACAATTGTAATGGATAATGCAAGTTATCACAATACAGTGATCAATAAAGTACCAACAACAGCTACCAAAAAGGCTGGTATACAGAACTGGTTGATACAAAATGATATTCCTTTTGTAAATACTTTCTTCAAAACCCAATTATTGAATTTAGTTAAACTGTAACTTGATATGAACATTATTCAATATATTATGGTAATACTGAGATAACTTATTTTGTCTAAATATATACATTTTTGTAGGAATAAACCACCAACAGTATATGAAGCTGACATATTATCTAAAATATATGGCCACAAAGTGCTTAGACTTCCCTTACCACTGTATGTTCAACCCAATTGAACATATTTGGGGCATAGTTGAAAATTTTTATAGAGATCATGTGGGAACACTGGGAACTGATGGTTCTTCAACAGAACAAGCATTAGGTGCATAGAAAAAGTGACTCCTGATATTTGGTCAGACAGTAAAGCACACTAAAAAAAATTATACAAGATTGGTGGGATAGAGAAGTAGTATTCGATAGTGCCTCCACTTATTATTAATTTTGACAGTGATGATGGATATTTATAGTGATGATTTTGTGGTGGAGTAATTTATTGTTTTCATTATTAACACAAGTAAAACTTTGAAATACAGGTAGTTAGTGACTTAATATAATTTTCATGCAATCTTCAAACTATTAGCAGAAGGAGCAGAGACTTTGAGCAGGTCATTCCAGTTGTTGATAAAGAAATGTTGACTTTAAATTTCATTATTTTAATTTGCTTTGGTGGATTATCACAACTATAAATAAAAAGTCTAATACACGTGGCCAGCTACCGAAGTCGATATATTAATTTTCATTCTATATTTATTATAATAAATATAATAGATATTGTATAAAGAAACAATATTTAAATTTGCATGAAGATGATTGATTCCTTTTAGCGTAAACCCGTACAGTGCTCTTGAAGATGGTTCTATAGAGCACAGATAAAGGTATAAGGAACTACAGCTCGTCATTTAACCCTCTTCTATGTAAAATACTTGAATGTTAATTCGAATATAGAATAATTGGTTACTGTTTCCTGTATCTTATCCATAGTTTTTCATGAAAAAATATTTATATTAAATTAATCAAGCTTATCATACAAGCCTTTTATTTTTAAATAAATATTTTTGACTTACGCCCTACGAGGCACGGAACAATGAAAAAGAAGAACTGTCAATCCAACATCAGAATGACTTTTCTAGTTTTCGTTAAGTGAAGGAAAAAACTACAGCTTGGCAACATCACAATATTTTGTTTTGCAACGTCATCGTCTTTTTATCGTAAATAAACACTACCTCGTTTTCCAAGTAAAAAATGTTTTTTAAAAAATTGCGCTTACGCAACTTAGGCCATTAATGGGTTAAAATGAATTTTCCCAGAAATATTTTTATTTTCTGTTTAAGAAGCTTTCCTTATACCTACAAAAATCGAAAATTTCTCACTCAACTGATTTCAGCTAAACGAAAGTGGACAAAAGAAACATTTACAAAGAATAGAGTATCATTTTTAAAAACAAATATTGAGACAAATAGGAGAAGAAAAAGTTATTAAACTAATATCAGTAAAAACGCGATAAAAATTGAAGGAGAAGACTTACTGATGATAGATTAAATTAATGGTATGATTAAGAACATTTCTACTGACCCAATATAAGAAGCTCAAGGTTAAATTTGTTTGGAACTTTTGATACCTACTCGTATGAACGATTTACGTCTTTAAAAATTTCAACATCTGTCTGCGCAAACCTTTCACTTGCAAGCTGCAAACAAAGAGAAAGATACGTAGGTATTACGTAGTTTAAAAACTGAAAGCAAAGCATCAACAAATGAAATAATAATGTCCAACAGTGATTCGTCTTATTTACAAACAACTTACAGTCAGGACGAACTAATCGGTTAGTGATTTTTTTTATTAACAATACGAAATATTACAAATAACTTTTTTAAATTTTGTTGATATAGGTAGTAAATTAGTAAATCAATATGAATATAGAACAGCATTCAGGAGAATTTGTACCTATCCATTGATTAATCAATGACCTATCCTAACTCGTATCGTATGTTTTGAACATTTTTTTTGGCGAGTGTGATTCAGTTTATTGTATCGGGTGGGCCATATTATATGATCGTATTATAGTACAGAATTGAAATTTTTTTTTCCAAAAATAACCTCGATAAAAACTAACTAACTTAACCTAACCAATTTAAAAATAATAAATATAAGGTAGAATTTTGCCAAGATAAAATCAATTGGGTGGATTTTATTAAAAACTTGATGAAAAATGTATCTTACGGAAAATGCTTAGGAATATACCTATCTGTGTGTTTATTGCAATTGATGTTATTTTTTTTTTCAACACAATGATGTCCATAAACAATATGGAATAAAAACTAAGCTAAGTGCGAGTCGCACTCGCGCACGAAGGGCTCCGTACCATTATCTATAATATACTCAACGATAATATCTAATATAACTTTGTGAATAGAAAAATTAAGCCAAATACTGCTTTAGCTATTTCCACATTCATGGCGCCAGGATGTTGTTTTCAAATTTAACTCATTATTCCGTGAATAGAAAAAAAAGCTAAATACTACTTTAGCTACTTTCTCATAGATGGCGCAACGATGTCCTTAAAAATTACATTTGTTGTATTGTAGCCACCTTAAATATTTATTTTATTCTGTTTCTTAGTTACTCATCATTGGCTTTTGTATATCTGAGCTGTTCTAATCTACAATACAAAGTAATAACTAATGATAAATATGTCACTTCACAACTAAATAATTTGTTGGAATGATTATACAATGCGGTCCATTTGTACCTATGGAATAAATTCAATTTTAGCGTTACTATGTACAATGTGAAAAAAACCTGAAAAATGTCGATTTTTATTCTTAAATTGACAATTTACAGTATGAAAATATTATCCTCCTCCAGCACCCCCTCCGAATCATAAGCACCGCCACGAAAATTTTAGTTAAGATAGGGGTCTTGTGGCACCTAGTTGGAAAGGGATTTTAGTATAGGTACTCTGTTCAGCAATATAAAGTTTTCTTTTGAATTCGGTGCAATCATAACTGAAAAAATTAATTTTTAAGATGTAAAATTTTGATTATGTCTTTATCACGTCGATAGTACTCATATATTTTGAAGATTATCCGTAAAATTTTTTCGATGAATTAACAATTTCAAAAATGAACAAATAAACATTTTGTCTCCACTACTTCAACCATCACATTTTGGCTCGATACTTTTTACAAAATAGTAGTTAACGTAACAGTTTCCAAAAGTAACTTTTTACCGGGCGTGTGGTTTAATTCCAGGACGCATGTGACTCGTCCTGTAAGTCTGCGTGTTTGTACAATGCACAAAATTTTAAACTGACAGATTGTTATACAACCGATATTGTTAGATGAGGGGTAAGCAAAGCAAGACCCAAGACCAATACCAAGACAGTATTGGTAGGTAATTGCAAACTTATCGTAAATGAACTATATTACAAATATTAACATTAAAAAAGAAAATTATTTCACAAATTCGCTCCAATACACTCAATACTTATTTCCCATTCAAAATAAGAAAGTTGGTAATGGCAACTGTCACATGACACCCTGAATAATTTTTTGGAACTTTAGTTCTTTACGTCAGGTTATGTTTGAGCGACCAGGGGTCGCGACGCAAAAGATCTGACCGTTACGCGTTACGTTACGCTACGTTATGTTACGTTGCTTCGTTATGTGCCTTGCTTTCGTGCTTGTGCTCTCTCCTTAGTCTGTCTCTCGTTTACGAAGTAGCGATTCATATGCTCCGGCCGGGATTAGAAACCGGTCCGCCAGCGTGGAATGCGAGCATTCTACCACTGAATTTACTATTATTTCCATAATTTTTTTTGCGCGATTAAGGAGTCTAGCACATTTACTTTTCGAAATACAGGGTGTTGAAATTTTGAAAACTTGAATGTTTTAATTCGATAACTTTAAAATGGATGGATAAATTGATTTGACATTTGGCATATTTTGAAAGAAATAGTAGTTTGTGCAACTAGTGTGGATATGATGGCCATATCGCACGAGGACGAAGTTTGAGCACGACGCCGTAGGCGGAGTGCTCAATCGTTCAAGTGCGATATGGACAATCCACACGAGTCGAGCAGAATATTTTTTCTACGACCCACTTAGGAAAAAATCTAGAAAATAAAAATTTCTATAAACTGTAATATAACTTCAAACTAAAAAATTTAACAATTCAATTTTATGTTTCCACTAATTTTGTGGTAAACGTATAGTTCTTGAATGTCCATTTTGTATAATGCTACGGTTTCCTTTTTTAAATATACGATGCTGTTATAAGTAGATGTTGCTAGTCGGACTCCCTCATGAAGGGTACCGTATCATTATCTATAATAATGAATATTCTGCTAAATATTTCAAGCGTCTACCTGTTGTCGTTATTAATATCAAGCAGAATAATTATTTAAAAATAAAATTAACAATAAAAAAAAACATCTTCACGGGGAATCGAACCCGGGTCTACCGCGTGAGAGTCTGGTTTGCTTACTACTCGGCCACCGAGGCTTTGCAAATTGTTTATCTATAAAGTCAAATGTATTAAATACTTTTTGCTTAAAAGGAACTAAAGTTCCTACCGTGTGTCCCGCGACACGTTCTACCTTTTATTTTTGAAAAAAAAAGCGCATTTGGAAATTCAAAACGACAATTCCAAGAGTCTTCCCCTCCACGCCCTCATTTATTCGTTATCGAATTCTTTCTATTTGGCTGTTCCACACTGTATATTATATACCTTTTGTGCGTGTGTTTGTCACTGAACTCCTAAACGGCAGGTCCGATTTCGATGAAATTTTGTCTGTGTTCAAGTGGATTCGACAATGGTTTAGATTCACAATTATATTGTTCCGATAGGTGGTTGGGGGGTTCATTCTGAACAACTCCTAAGCCGATGGGCCGATTTTGATAAAATTTCAGGTGTGTGTTTGAGTCAGTAACTGGATGGTTTATATTTACAATTGGTCCCGGTATGTGTGCGCTGCAATCGCGTTCATTCTAAACTACTCCTAAACGGATGGGCCGATTTTGATGCAGTTTTATGTGTGTGTTTGAGTCAGTAACTTGATGGTTCAGATTCACAATTAGTTTTCAGTATGTATAGTGCTGCAATCATGTTCTTTCTGAACTTCTGAACAATTGGTCCGATTTAGTTGACATTTTACATAGGAGCTTTATGCTGGTAAAATCATAAAGACAAATTTGTTTGCCCGAGAAATTGGAGTGGTGAAAAAGATCCTTTTGGATTTGTCTCTGGAAATACTGAATCGCCCGCAAATTTTTGCCAATCAATTTTCAAAATAGTTGCGCAAGTTCGTCCAAAATCAATTGCAGAAGCGACGAACACATTTGCCGATTTTTTCTTTTGATCTGCATAATGTGATGGCATCATCAAACGAAAATTGCAATTGATTTTGGATAAACTATTCATACTATTTTTTTCAAAATCTATTAAAAATTCGTGATTTCATATAGTTCACCGGATTCCTCCAATGAATTATTATTTAATTTGTTACAGAACAACACCTTAAAAGATTACACAAGGAAAAAGATATACAAGCATCAGAAACGCAACGAAAAAGGCAAGAATTGTTCAATGAAAAATTCAGATCAAAGTCACATTACATCTTTCAACTGAGAGGTCTCTACATTTTGTATTGTAATAACATCAAGATCAAATTTTATTTCAAACCAAGCAATGTAGTGGAGTACGTCAAATCTAATGTGAATTTTTATTGTAAATTGGTGTATTGTAAAAAGTATCAGTGGTGGCGTATAAAAAAGGATTCGTTTCCAGTGAATTACAAAAAACGTATATATGCGTTGTTTCGGCATTTTTTCGCTACAGACGAAGAAGTTTTTGATATTATAGATAGAATATATAGGTTACTGTTAAATTGGTCTGAAAAAGAACAAGTGCATCGAATGGAAAAATTCCAGGTAGGATATTTAACTTATTGAATACTTTATTTATGTACTATTTTCTTTTGTAATTCTAGAGGTACTTGAATGGAGATTTGGAAGTGTTGGAGATGGACTCTGACGATTTGGAATTTTTCTTCGACAAACAACAGAAACAAGAACTAATTGATAAGCGAAATGCAATTCTAAAAAGAATGATTCCACCTAAAAGACAGACGCGTCGACGTAGACGGATCATTCAAAATGTCGAATCGGATAATTCGGAGGATTTATCAGACTTCGAATTAAATTAAAAATGAGAAAATTTCCAATACGGATATATTTGAGGTGATGTATAGTTTCAAATATAGGTACATCTTTTTATTAATAGAAAACACTGAATTAGCTTCAACAATTCAATCGATATCCACGGTGTTGATGAATATATATTTGAAATCGATTTTCTTCATGTTTGCTCCATTCTTTATTCCCATATTTATTCTCTATACGTCTCAGGTTTACTTCTATAACTTATTATTATATGTTATTTGTTTATTGTTATATTATTAATGTCTTAATATTGCTGTAGTTATTGATTAATATGTATACTTATTATTGTGAGATTTATGATGATAATAAAAATATTATTATTACTGATGAATTATAGTTACTTGTGGAATTAGTTTTATCATTATATAAGGATAGGCATCGTTAAAAGGCCTTCTTCATTTTTTCTCTATTACTGATCGATAAGTTGTTCATTTGATCAGCTGATTTTCTTTTGCATGCTGCAGTAAGAGGAAATGCAATCTCGCGATATTGGGACTCAGGCGAGATCTCGCGAGTTGATGAATAACAATACCGCGAGATCTCGATAATTTCGGGATTTTGCGGGATTGGCAGTTTTGTATTTTATTATTGCAAATTATCACATCTCAATAGATTGGGAAAAAAATAATAAGAATTATAGGTATTACGAAATACATATTTATTTTTAAGAATAATTTTTCCAATGAAATTTTATGTATTTAACATTTTTTGACGTATCGACCATTTTTTAAGTAGTAAACTTTGACGTGAAATAAGATATGAAATAAACAACATCGCTTCTAATGTCAAACAAAAGTCTTTTGATAATCAAAAAGTTCTTTTATAACAAAACAACAAGTCAAAAACTAAAATGAAACTCATTAACTAAATTAAGTTGACCATCAACCTGAAATATTTTTATCAATACCTACCTACTTAGAGATCTATTAGAAATTATACCAATCAATGAAAGGCTTGTTCAGTTCACATCACACACCATTATCGAAAACGAGATTCCATTCCCTAGTTGCATTGTTTATTGTTTATTAGGTTTTTCGTTTTTGCTTCACGTTTCTGATATTGTGTATGTGGAATTAGTTCGAAGACTCTTTAAAATGATTAGACAGTATTCATATTTTTTGAGGATTTGATATCAATGCAATCAGACAAGTAGAAAAAAAGACAAAGTTAACCCCAAAAATTAACTTTTTTGTGTAAGAAATTGATAATGGAATGGAATGGAATTTATAGAGTAGAGAAGAAATACAAAAATAAAATCTTTCTAAATAAAACTATTCAACAGTTTAGAATGATACTTCAGTGTTATTTTTGCTTTACTAAATATTAAAATACTCTACTTGTATTCTTTAAATTTGTGCAGTTGTAGAAAAAGTATAGTGTGCAACATGTGGGGAAAGTACTATTGTTACCTATTATTTATTTAAAATAATAAGGCAAGATAAATTGCAACGGCGACTCAATGTGGAGAGCACCTCAGGTGTAAATTCGGAGACCAAACTAATATCAATTCAGGGAGTAGTCTTACCGGTTCGCGGGTAATCCTACTTTATTTAAGTTATTGAAGTTATATTGAAGTTAATGAGATAATATATGAAGTTAAGAAACCAAATGAATTTAATAAGTTAATAAATCAAGTTAAAAATGCGATTAAAGTTAATCAAGAAAGGTAAGTGGGCGCCACCCTGAATAATATTAGTCGACTTGTTTTTCACCTCACAACTCTTTATCAACAAACCTGGAAATGTTGGAAGGGAAGGAATATGAATAACGTTGTTAAATTTACAAGTTGTATAATGACTAAAAATATCACAGTAAAATATAAAAAAAATGTTGGTTTTGTGTGTTGAAGCACGTTGTTTTAAATTGGTTTACTTGTTACTTTCCTTAATTATCCACTTGTCTGAGATGGAAACTACTTCGTCCGGTATTGGCAGGTACAGGTACAAAGTTCAAGTACAACTTCCAGGTACAAAGTCTCAGATACGTCTCAGGTACTAACTTCCAGGTACGAAATCTCAGGTACTCAGTAAGTTCTAAGACAGATACATTGTATCAGCAATAGTTACATTCTTTTTTTATGTAAAATTCAGGATATCTGCAGTAGGTAATTCGTTTTACAATTGTTTAAGCAATACATTTAAGAACGTGGTTCATAAAAAAAATATCCTGTATTTTACTATTAAAAAAAACAAAAGAAGCAATAAAGAAATGTGAAAAATGATATTATTGAGGAAATCTTATTTATTTCCATTCATCAAAGGAAATCAAAGAAATAAAAAAAAAACAATATCTAAGTAACATAGAAACTAAATTTTATTTTACTACTTATTTCAACCACAAGAAAATGTAATGAAAAAATGTAATCCGGAAATATAATATTCTAAAGTGGTATTTAGATTGAATTAATTAGTTAACTAAATATACATATTTTAAAGACTTCAACTATATACATGTGAACCTTTTATCACCTTTATAAGAAAAACTATAAAAAGAAAAAGAACAATATAAAAAAAATAACATTGTATGTGTGTATCTGGCGCTTATCACTAGGAGAAAAAAAATATAAAAGCAAAAATCACAAAAGGAAAAGCATAGACTTAAATTGCAACTTACCATTCACATTGAATGCACTTTAGGAAAGATAAAGTTTGAATGAAAGATAAATTTTAAAAATTCAACTTGACTCTTTCATGGTTCACAGGAGAAAAAAAACTTATTCTCACTACTCGCAATTAAATTGTTGAACTATGCGATGAGCAATCGACATACGTTGTATATTCCTCTCCTGTTCACATGCTCCGCTTCGAGAAAGAATTTACATATTAACAGTGTGTTCTTAATTTCTATCTCTCTATAAGAAAGAAGAATTGAAATATTTGACCAATATCAGTGTATACTGATCCTCACCAACGGAGATTATTCGTCGCACATTAAATGTAAAAATTTTTCCTTTCAGCGGTGATCGGTGCTACAGGTTTTCGACGAGAATCACATGTTGATAAGGAAAAAGGACTGGCTACTCGCCGGTACGTTGTATTGATACTTTCTACAGTATCGCCCATCTCTATATATGTCAAATTATTTGAAGTAGCTGCCACAACATTTTGAGGTTAGTAATATGCCAAATCGCTAATGACTTTTATTTATTAATAAATAAATTAAGTATCGTGGACAAAGTATAGTATTCTACTCGCAATTTATGGCCATAATTCACTTGGGTGACTTGCGCCCCTCGCCTGCGGCTCGTGACGCAAACGTCACCCATCGTGAATAATGGCTATCATAAATTGCTCGTTTAATAATATACTATTATCTATTTTATCTATGTTATTTGCCAGATCGTCGTCCGCGAGAGCCATATCTAACGCCTCTAATAATAAAAAACCATGCCTGTGATACCATACCCAGTGATACCATATTATGCTATCAACACTTGTAAATACAGAACATTATATCGACGGCCTAAGTAGACTACAATACCTCGTATGTAGTATGTACACATTTTCCCGAAATTAGGTTTTTATTATAAAACTGGTTAGTGTGTCGCCACCTATACCTCAAAGGAGCTTTAACACTTGAATTGTTACAGATCCCTAGAAATTCGTAGGTACTAATACCTATAATAGCTCAAAAAATGTTTTTCCAATTGCTGGTATGTGTTATTTCTTGAATGAGTGTGCATGTGTTTACTTAGACCTCTAAACATTTTTTTGTGAAATTAAGGTAAGAATGAATAAAGATTAGAGCTTTTACAAGTAATCAAATTAGGACTGTTTGAGTTTTTAATTTGTTCTCTCTTTGAAAATATTCGATTACTTTTCTTGGTCATAAACTTACGTGGTATTGCAAGTAAAAATATTCGTACATTTTCAAATTAATGTTGCACATAGGAGCAATTGCAAAATATAAGTATTGTGTTTATTTCAGGATGGAACGAAGCAAAAATATACTTACACTTGCTTTAAAAAAACAAGATGATATTACTTTAATGAATAAATCATCAGAAAATGCTACAGATTGTTCAGCACAAAACACAAATTGTTCGGTGGAAAATTTACCGCTTGTTTTTGATGATGACTTTGTTTATTACAACGAAAATTCAAAAAATATACTCAGCAGTGTAACGGATGTTATTATAGAAAATACTTTTTGTGATCGAGAAACTAAATTTTTTCGAAGAAGTATACCTAGATCCCAGCAATAAATATGAGGAAGAATACTCGACAAATAACCAATTAAAAATTACCACCAATTATTTTGATCATGACAAAGAAAATCACTTTAACAACTTACAAAATCTAAGTAACGTTTCTCATGATGAAGAAGAGGAAGAAAATAATTTAGATATTATTAGTGACTCTGATTATAAACTGAAAAACGAAACCTCTTCAGAAAAATCAAGTTATATGATCCCAATTGCCAAATTGAAGGTGCCAGGAATGATAATAACATGGCCCAAAATCACCATAAAGAAAATGAAAACTACTTAGAAAATAAAAGTAAAGATACTGATTATGAACGAGAAGAAGAAAATGATTTACATCATAGTAATGACCCTAATTATAAACCAGAAAATTACTTAGCAGAAGACCCCGTAAATGATTCTAATGATGAAAGACCTGATGAAGAAAATGAAATTAATCCTAATTCACAAAGGAAAAAAAATTGGTCAAAGAAAATAGACGTTGACAAAGATAACTGGAAAATAAATAAATAAAATGAAACGCATGAAAGGAGAGTCTTACATAGGATTCACAAGAAGAAGTAAAATTTGGAAAAACAATGCATTAAGAGGAGAACGAGTAATGGGAGTAAGATGTGATCAAAAACATTGCCAAAAAACAAAAGTGTACGAATGCAACAAATTTTCAGAAGAAGAAGGGAGGGAAATTTTTAACGATTTCTGGAAAAATTTAAACTGAGACCAAAAGAAAATATTTGTAGTGAACAATGCTACCAAAAAAGAACCAAAGAGAAGGAAGACTGAAAACCAGGAAACTAAAAAGACTAATACGCTAATTTACTATTTACAAAAATTATGTATATGTCATAGAGTTTGCAAAAAGATGTTTCAAGTACATTAAGCCTTGGCGAATGGAGTGTAAGAAATTGGTGTATGGAAGGAAAAAGAGGTATGGTTTTATCGGCAGAAGAAAAAAATAATCAGAAAAGAGCTGCTAGAGAACCTAAAATTAATGAAAGGAAACAGTTTCTTGACAATTGGTTGAATATGTTGCCAAAACTACCTTCGCACTATGCAAGGCCGAAACTAAAAAACAATACTTAGAAGATTCTTTCATAAAGACAAAATCTCAACTGTATAAAAGGTACCTTGAATGTTGTGAAGGAAAACCATTTAGTTCTGCTTCTTTTGATGAAGTTTTCCAAAGAAAAAATTTGGGAATATTCCAACCCAAGATGGATCAATGTGATGTCTGTTGCAGTTTTCAGACAGAAAATTTAGACAAACAGGAATATGAAATACACATTGCAAATAAGGATAGAGCCAGACTGGAAAAGCAAACAATTAAAAGGGAAAGCATTGAGGAAGTGCCACGTTGTTACCATGGACCTACAAGCAGTGCAGTTATGTCCACGAATGTTTGCATCAGCACTTTATTACAAGCAGAAACTAAAAGTCCACAACTTTACGATGTACAATCTTACAACACATTAGTCAACCACTTTTTGGTGGCATGAGTGTGAGGGAACCCTTGAAGCTTCCTGTTTTGTAAGCTGTATCATAGATTATATAAACACACAGTTCGATAAAACTGATAAACCGAATATTTTGTACAGTGATGGGTGTGGCTACCAAAATAGGAACAGTATTTTGTCAAATGCCTTGCGTAAAAAACAACGTCACTATAGAGCAAAAACGTATCGATAAAAGGGAAATATATTTACCAGGTGAATACATTTCTGTTGCTAGACAAGCTCGCACAAAACCTTTCCCTTTAGAGGCCAAGTACCTACATTATGATTTTTTTAAAAAGTACAATGATCCTAATTTTCAGTGGTATGCTTTAATAAAACCACCTGGAGCATTAGTAGCTGATATAAAAGCTCTGAAGTATACACCAGAAGGTACAATTTATTACAAAACACGGTAATGACGGTAATTATAAGCCATTGAGAAAAACAGAAACAGTTTCCATTGAAAATACTGTCTACCCAAATCTGTTTTCCTCCAAACCGCCTATATCATTAGAAAAATACAATGGTCTACTAGAAATAACCAAAGTTATAAACAGGGATTATCATCATTTTAATTAAAACTTACCTCACGATTTAAGCAAAAAAGAAAAATTGAATGCAGGGAATAAGAAAATGAAAACAGATTTACTTACTGGGACCAAGACAGAGTTAACTAATAAAAATAAAAAAAATAAAAACAACTAGGACATATTTTTTTTTGTAATCTTATTTTTTGGGACATAATTTTTTTATGTGCAATATTGCGTTTATTTTATAAATGACTTTGTTTTTTAATAAATGATTTTTGAGTTGTTTTTTATTTCAAAAATCATTGTATTGTGTATCTTTTTTCTAAATTATAAAAAAATCTTTTATTTAAGTTACAATACCGCGTATAGCCCCAATTATTATGAAATATAACAGTTGCAATAACTAGTATGTGACATACAAAAGTTTTGAAAATGATATTATTGATAATTTCTTTATTATAGAGCAAAAAACAATTTTTGTGCGATCCATCTTTTTTGTTTATTTACAGCTTCGGTTGTCAGGACGGTAGGTTGTGTTTACTAGTTTCTAAGTCTAACACGTTGGTAAGTGATTTACTTACCGTTCAGACGTCGGTAAGTAAACTACGTCCTAGCCCTACATACATTTAAGTGGTCCTGAATAATATATTCTTCGTTCATTACACAAAAGGAACAACAAAAAATAGGAAGATTTATATTTTTTTAATGAACAGAACAGAACAATATAAAAAGTAATGAATAGCATAAAAACAATTTCACCAAAATGCAAATTATATTTTAAACTGATCGAGAAGTATAAATGTCATTTTTGACATTTCGTTCATTTCGAAGAAATTTAAATTATTTTTTTCGAAATTCGAATATTTCAATACGATCGCGAAAAAAATGGTATAAGCATCTCGAACGTTAAGGATAATACCGGTCACCAGCAAACATTGCTGTCGACCGGTAAACAACCCTTACCGTTCTTAATACTTAATATACTATACTTTTCATGTCTGACTAAATTTTGTTGAAATACATGGTTATATAGTCAAAAGACGAAAAGAGACATTTTGTTTTTGTTTTCCACAACTTTTGACATTTGCACATACGAGGTATTGAACTTAGGCCGTCGATATTATATATGGCTAGTAAACATGCGTTATGCAACCACCATAGCAAATAAATAGGTAGCGCAATAAAACGTTGCAGCTTTATTTACATTGCTTGCTACTACTTCCTTGGGTATGTTCTGTGGGTGAAGAGTAACATAACGTTTCTTCCATCGAACTAAATGAAAATCTGAACTATTTAAATTTAATTTAATTTTTATTCAAATTAAGTTATTCGCGGTTAGTAATCAGTGGGTGCACATATTATTATGGAGACTATATATCACAATTTGTCGGTTTAATGTGAAAAATGCATGAGTACAAAAAAAATTCTTACAGGAGGGAGGGAGGAGAACTTCAAACAAAATACACATTTTTTCAATAGGATAGTTTTTGAATTGAGATAATGTTGATATATGACTTCAATTTGAACAATTTTTTTTTTCATTAGAGGGTAGTGAACAAAAATGGACTTATGCATTTTTCATAGTAGGACGACGATTTTAAATAGAAAAAGGTAATAATTTAAACAGCCTCAATTAAAATAATATCAATATATTGAAAACTCCTGGACAGTCAGCTAAGGTATATTAATATTTGAGTGCTCTTTCTTTTTTATAAAGTTGGTGGGAAGTTGTTAAGGATTATCGCCTCGATAGTATTCTCCCTACGATCTCATGTTTTTTAAAAATTTTGTTATATAGCCCTTCGTGCGCGAGTCCGACTCGCACTTAGCCGTTTTTATTCTAGGGTTAGTGCATAACGCATAATAGAGTTTCGAATGGAAACATGTTTTTAAGATATTTTAGACGACAATCACTATACAGAACCACTGCCTGAATAAAGTTTGTCAGTATTTAAGAGTGTTCACGATACGTATATGGATGTACATTGATAATGAAAGAATTTAGAAATAATTCATAATAAAAAAGATTGTATGCAACAAATTATTGTTAAAAAGTTACTGTACCTAATGCTAAACAAATTCTGCCAAAATCGTTTTCTCATTGATGTCTTTCCAAGTGTAAATTTTATTACAATTATTGTTCCAAAATTCAAATTATTAGACATTTAAACAGAGGCATTTGGATGGACGTGCATAAATTCGACGCTAAAATTCCACTTAATTTTTTTCTCACTTTATGTACCTGCTTGTAGACCCTTAAATTCGACGCTAGGTACCTCTACTAATCCTTCTACCTGTATTATTTTGTATAAAAATATCAGAAAATAAGAAATAGAAAACTAAAAAAAAAACAAGAAAACCCAGACCCAAACCCGGTTGATCAAAGTGTAACTATGTATAAAAATATCAGAAAATAAGAAATAGAAAACTAAGAAAAACAAGAAAACCCAGGCCCAAACCCGGTTGATCAAATATAAGCTTAATCCTTCCGGCAGCGTCCAATTTAAGCGTGTCTCTTCTGAGCTACAGGTAGTTAGCGTCCAATTTGAGGCCGCCCGTTTGGATGCAGTCTGAAATGATTAGTTGAAGAAAAGAGAACCCAAAATTTTACATACAATAATAATTTTAACCGAACACCTTTATTAAATTAAAATAATTTTCAAATTCGAAATAAATAAAAAATCATGCAAGTCACCCGAGAAGAGAAAGAATTTCTGTTTCTCGTACTTGAATATTTATTTTATATGCAATATATAGGTTGTCTCGAGTAAGCAATATGAAATATTGTGAAAATATGCCTCCACAGAAATGTGAATTAGATTAAATATATATATATATATATATATTTGATCAATTTACAAACGTATTTAGTACGTATGTAGTTTCATCAATTTACTAATTGTTAAGGTGCTGAAAATGAGCAGCCGGGCCTTTGCTTAATTACTGAAAATCAATTATCAGCAGAATCCTCAGGCTATCCGAGCGATATTGAAGAAGAAGAAGATAATAAAATTACAAATAGAATTCAGTAAAAAAAATATGGTTGCAGAATTCAATTTTTGATTTTTCCAATTTTTGAACATGTTTCTAAATAGGGACTGTATTATTTTATTAATTCACGAGAAAGTATAACTCAAGCCGAAAAAATGGCGACATGAATGAAGTCTCTACGACAATTTTCCAAAGGAGAATTTTAATTTGAAAAATATTTTTTTGGGCCAGAAAACGTGATTATCTCGGAGGTCTCTTGATATTTTTATCTGAAAAAATTTGTGGACTTATCGGACACAAAAAGGTAAACTCCCACCAAGCTTCGTCAAAATAAAATTATTATTGTGTAAATGAAAAATAAAAAACGATAAAAGCGGTTTTTTGCATTTTTTCGGATATTTTGAGGTTATATGGAAAAATCATGGATACTAAAGTTGTAGACTTTTTTGTGATCTACCACTTTACTGTTGTACACTTTTCTCTCCGACGTCAACTTTCGCCGGAAATCGCAATAATCCAAAATTCCACCCCTTTTGACCCCCCAAATATATCTGGAAGCACCCCCGCTCACGCATTTATTTTTTACGCTTATCATACGCCTCTTCACCATTTCCAACTGTCCCCATCCTGTTAACAATTTTCTTTGAAAAAGTGTAATTTGCCTGGACTATCTCGTCTGCCCTCTAATCCGATGTTGCCAGTTGCATTAGATTGTAGGCAACCAAGTTTACACGATGTGGAAGGAAACAGATATGAAGAAATTGTATAATATCCTTGATTATCTATACTCAAGGATCATACACATTTTGGTGTCTTAGTGAGCTTGGTTGTTCTATTTTGTTCACTGTTTCAATCTCTGTCATGCTCATGTTTTCCAACAGCAAGGTACTTTATGTAGTACATACCTAAACAATAAACAATAACGTTTTGCCCGTTTTAAACCAAAATTAATTTATGATGTATAAATGCGTGTATCCTGCAATATTTTCTTATTATCTCGCACATGAATTTACTGTTGGTACTTAGGTACCCAGTAATATATTATCCTGTGTACTTGGAAAGTTTAAATTTCGGGTTAACACTACCGGCATTTTATCTACATCTGGAGAAATCATAGCTGCAGCTAACTGAACAAGTCTTTTAGATCGAGAAACCATAATTTATAAGTTATAAACGCTTTTTAATAAGTAGGTACACTATCTATTAAATCAAAACAAACCAAACTTAAAATCTGGCGTTTCAAATAATTTATTTTTCATACACAATCACAAAATAACTGCGAAGAATCCACAATACAACTCAATTTGTTTAGTAAAAATAACACAAAAATGCATGTCACTGTTGCTTTTTAATATGAACAAAATGCAGATAGGAGTTTTTTTAAAACAACTGAGTGCAGATAGGAGGTTTTGCTTTAAAATCACAATCTGCAGATAGGACAGGAGTATTTGCGCCCAAATAACAGCTGAGTGTAGATAGGAGGCTTTTTTTTTATTTGTAACCTACTGTATTTTTCTTCAGATATGACATTTTGCCAGTACATGCGTATGAAACCATGACACGTGATGCTACTCAAATCTCAATTTTAAATAAATTGTCAGATAGGAGCTTTTGCCAGATCACCCGCGATATATTTCACGAATTGTGTGTTAATTCTGTTCTTTCCAATATATTATGCTAGGAGAACAATATTGAAGTATATAGGTAAATACCAGAAAATGAGAAATAGAAAACTAAATAAAAACAACGAAACCCAGGCCCAAACCCGGTTGATCAAAGTGTAACATTTGGAACAACACAACAGGTCTTGAAGAAGGTAAACCTTTATGATTAAAAATAAAAATTCAAAACGGATTTTATTAAAAGAGCTCCAAATATGTTTCTTTATCAGATGTCAAAAATGAGTGACTTTTCTAAGAAATTTTGCTAAGTTAAAAATCCGGCATACTTGGCGGAGGCAAGGGGGGAGGTTGATTTTACTAAATCTAACTTCATTGGCAAAACGAGCGATAGATTAGCTAATATACTTAAAACTTAAGCTCAGCTCAAAAGTATACGGCGAATACGGCCGTCAAGGGTTTAACTTAGGTTAGCTTAGATTGCGGTGGTAGAAAAAAAGCAACTATAATGTATAAGATGTACGTTGGGTTGCCTATAGAAAAATCGTTCATTAATGTAAATCATAATAGGGGTCACTAATGCATGATTTTGTCTAATTTTGAGAACGACGATCGACGGAAAACATGATTAAATCATTTGAGACAATTTTGCACACGATCTAGATACTTTCACTGAAATGTTAACATGAAAACAAAGGTGGTATAAATTAATGTTTGCGTATGAATTCTTACGTAGTCCGATTCTGAATTTTTCACTAAAGTATTACTATTAAATGCTCTAAATTTTTACCACAGATAATACACCTGATTTATACTTAAATATATATAGAAATATTTGAAATGATACAATATCGGCTAGTGTCATCTATTGAGAAGAAGCAGAGACTCAAACTAAAAGCATCAATATTCTGGATACAGAATGGCGATTTGGCTGTAGTGTCATCTAGTATAAGGAAACCAAACTAATACTGTTAAACCCTGTGTATATTGAACATTGAGTGATTTCTATTCGTAAAAATAATCCAGTGATCGATAGTTTTGTGTAGATGTCACTACCCGTGAAAATAAATTAATATTTATCTTATCATTTTTAAAGGATACAAAATTCAAGTGTTATAGTTTTGAAATGATTTACCTTTTTCTGCCCCGCATCAACTTCTATGAGTTGTTAGCTTGGAAAACATCACAATATAATACAAAAACAGTTTTATGAATATAAAAAATAGTAGTATAGTAATATATTTTTTTTAAGTTTAACGTTTTTTAAGTACTTAGTAGAGGATTTCATTTTCATTATATGAAAGTATACCTACTTCTTAAATTTGTTTAAAGATTGCGTCTTTTCTTGATGTGTCATAAATTGGACATTCTAGTAGGAAATACTTCCTAGTAAACACCTTGTGACAAGCAGCATATGGGGGCTTGTACATAGGCACTGTGCTGCAATGCTGCAGAGCTTTCAAAAAATCTTCTAGTCAACTAAAATATCTCCTTTTATTAATGAAATTTATCATATATCTTGTACGGCATTCGCATTGTCAAAATGATAAAAATTAGACTCAACTTATAAGAAACAATTTTTTGTTAGCGCAGTAGTGCTTATTTTTCTTGTGGGGCAATTGACAATCGTTCCAGAAATCATATATTTCAACACGGAAGGTGTAGATGGGGTTTTGGGGTTATTAGTTGAACCATTTATTAATAACAATTTAAAAATAAACTAAATTGCTTTATATTTTAGAAAACATGCATTATGCGTATAGCACGAATGGAGTAATTTAATAGATATTTACGTAATTAGTAATGAAAAGAGCGATATTGTTCAACAAGCGTAATATTTGCCAAAACGAGCGCTAGCGAGTTCTGCAAATTACGCAAGTTGAACAATGTCGCTCTCTTCATAACGTGTTTACGTACAACGTTTTATCTAATTCCGCGCTTTCATAATATTTAATAAAATCTTCAATTACAATGATAATATTAAAGTGGATTCAAATGGTGTTAGAAGTATTGTTACTATGATGTATTCACCCAGAAAATTGACTTACTTTAAATAACTGTGTCCTGAATAATGTTGTTTTCAATGTTTACAAATCTTAAAATACTATTGAATTAAAATAATGGGGTAATTGTCAGTTTAAATAAAGAAATAATTGTCAGTTTTGACAGTACCCATTTAATAGATTATTCTTTGAAACTCATGTGGTATCTCTATGTTGAAACATAAACAGTTACGTAAAGTTTTTACATAACTACTTTTCATAACTGATATATGAAGGTTATGAAAAATGTGACGTTACCCAACGTCAAGGAGTGACTTAAAGTGTCACATTTGATAGCGGAATTAGATAAACGTTAATTTATTGAGAACCTATCGTATCCTTTGGAAAAAATAGTTAATCTTACCAAGACCTTGAAAAAAGATAGAATGCCTAAAAATATTTTATTGATCCCTCACAGAGTCAGACAAGCATTTTTTAGGAATTACAAACATCAGGTGAAATACGGTGCGTACTAAACGTGGAGGAATGTAAATGTAAATGTAAATTAAGTCCAATTGGTGCAACTGTTGACTCTAGGGCAGGGGTCGGCAACCTTTTTTGGCTGCGGGTCAAAATCAACCATAAAATGTGATTAATGTGAATATTGAAGGGACGTTTGGGTCAGTAGTATTTTTATTTTACTATGGACCGGTAACATTGTGAAACTTGTTTAGTAAGGTTACTTATTCAAAAATGTGGATTTATATTTTGAATTGTCTGACTCATAAAATGAACGTTTGGAAACAGCGAAAAAATTGTGTTTTAAGATTGCTAGCTGTTGCTAGGAAAAGTGAAAAATGCAAGTTTTTTTGGAATTTTTTACTGAAAAATCCCAAAAACTGGATATGTGAACGTTATGGGACAATTCCAATTCCCAGAGATGGGTAGGTATTAACCGGTCATACCTATCAGTTTTTAACCGAAAAAAATTGTTTATTAGTTATTTGTGTTCTGCCCATTATTACAAAAATTTTGACATAATTTAAGTTTATTTGTGATGTAAATAAAAGCTTCGGAATTCAGAAGTCATCGACAGCCGCGGTTATCTATATGCAGTCGCGGACGTCAGGAGTCTGTGCAATGCTATTTAATAGACCTGGAAAAATTACTGCGCAAACTCTTGATGTCCACGGGCTAGACCAACTAAATTGTTAACCGTGGTTAATTTCAAATAATTTTTAACTTAGCGTTAATTATCGCTAAAAACTGGTTAATAACATTACCCTTCACTGCAATTCCTACTTTCTTATTTTAAATGAAATCCCCTGTATATTATTCATTTTTTGGATTCTTCAGAAAATTCTAGGCATAATAGTAATAATGTACAATGTCCTATAGGTACCTATCTTCAACTGTTTCGGAAAAATTAGGCGTTTTCAGAATTTATACAAAAATTACAAATTACAAACATTAAAATAATTTTTTTCACAAATTCTCTGAATTACACTTAATACTTATTGGCTAATGGTTGTTTTTGGCCATAAAATTGTGTTTTTTAAAACTCCTTTTCATGCGATATATTCTTATGTTTTAGATATTACTAATTATAATTTTAGTTGAGTTCCCTAATTGCGGAGCTAATGAAAAATATACTAGAACTAGATTCAAATACCTATGCCGGCACATCGGAAAACTGTTTATTTTTTTCATCATTATGAGAATATCCGGAGAGCTTAAGCAGATGACCATCGTTTAATAGTTGGTGCTATCCAAACATTACATTTGTCAATAGTGTTTTTAAAGTGGTAATTCCAGTATCTTACAACAGCTACCCGCCTCTGGTTTATAGCAAGTAAACTTCTAATTGAAAACGAAGACAGCCTCACTCTCTTTTTTCAACCCATTCTCTCTTCATAGCTGTCAATTTCAACAGTTGAAGTGTTTTTATAGGTGATCAGCGGAACTACTCAAATGACATTTTATATATTCATAATAACATGTCCTGAAAAGGGTAAACCTTTTCGAAATGTTTTTAGTCCGCTATTCCAAAAACAAATCATACAAAATGGACTTTTAATTTGTTTATGCATTTTTTTGTAATGAATTTAAACGGATACCTAATATATAGCATTGGACATTGTCCATCGCCGAGTCGAGTATTGATTTTCATTCATTATGATTATTTTTTTAAACAGATTCTAAGTGGTTAAGTAGGTATGGCATTTTAATGTATACAATGAAAACATTTATAGTTTAGTTTAAAAAGGCAAGACGAATGTGTTTCTAAAATTACAATATTAACATTACATGGGAAAAAGAAACATTCTCTTAACTACGCAACTACGCTAACTCCTGATGTGACTGGCTGAATGACGCCAAAAAAAAACTACGCAAAGAAAAACGTTAAAGAACGTAGAGTTTTATTTCCACTAAACTGCTTACACCCGACCGATGACGCAAAAAATTCCCGACCGCCTCGATTTTTTAATATTTTAGTTAGGTATATACCTGCCTAGTACCTAATCCAACCAATTGAGTGACAATTTAAACTCTACTCAAATAAGAGGTAGGGCAGATAACCAAGTTATGAAAAAACTGTAAATGAGGCTCTACTTAATCGCTCTTTGCGGAATTGATCTTCTTCGCAACAGATCTTTTTCACCAGCTTAGAGGTTATTACCTAGGTATATACTCAACTCATCTCATAAGTAACGTGAACGATAGAGGGAAACTGCAGTTTCATTCATGGATTTCAAAAGTAAACCGAATCAGGAGTTAACTAAAACTAAAGGTGCCTTCAGTGTTCATGCCTTCATGTTTCATTTGAATTTAACAGATCGGATGAAGCAGTCACTTTGTATTGGTCTATAATAGGTACTGTTTGATTTTAAATTTGATTTGGTCCGTCTGATTCTTGCGATGAATCATTGCGCATTAATTGTTGTTGATTACATTCTTAAACGGGCAAAAATAGATTAGAATAAAAAAATTAGTTTTTTCTACTACCGTGTGTAAAGTACGTACTTTAGACACATTTTCGAGTGCGTAAAACTTTATTTTACGCACTAGTGCGTAAAGAGTTTTACTTTACGCACTAGTGCGTAAAGAAAAAATTCCAATATGTATGTAGTTATAGATATCTAGTCTTATAAAAGTATAGGTATAATAAACAGATATTAAATCTAAGTTTTTTTCATAAATTGGAGATAGAAACCAATAGAATTCGGTAAAGTAACCTAATAATTATTGTTAAATAATTATTGAGTACTGGAAATAATACGGTAAATAGGTATAAGTTGGCGGTGAGTGACTGACATTTCTTTGTGAATTGAATCTGACATTTAAAATTTAAATTGAGATCTTCCGACTATACCTAGAGTAAGCAATTGTATTTTATATTTAGGAATTGAATATTTTTAGAAAACTATGATGTTATTTTAGATTATTATAAAAAGACTCTTCTAAAGAAAAATTTAACTTACTTTACGCACTAGTGCCTTCGGCTCATGCGACAATATTCACATTCGTCAAAAAAAAGGCTACTTTACACACTAGTTACATAAATAACTATTTTGTTGACATTATGACGTACCTACGTCGTACATTGCTATAGACCATTCCAAAATGGCGTCATATAGTTCAGGGTTCATATTATGATGTTAAATTCTATTTAGTTTTCATTTTTTACTGGTAAACATAGGATGACAGAGTTAGACTTTGATTTTGGAACCTTGGTTCATGGGAGTTACAAAATAGTTATTTATTCGGATGTATAGATATTGTTAAGAAGAAAAGGTCCTACCGAAAAAGCAAAAACATCAACAATCTCATAGAAACAGCAATGCAGTCTACTCCATCAATATTCACGGTGAAACTACACGTGTCTGCAAAACAGAGTTTTTAAATGTACATGGACTTCAAGCTTCCAAGGGTAGAGTAAATAATATTGTTAGCAAGAAGATTGAAGGAAGTCCAGTGCCAGAAAAAGACAAAAGAGGGAAGCATACAAACCGTTTAAACAAAATATCTAATTCGGAAATACAAAGTGTTAAAAACCACATACCTAAATTCGATTCCAAAATATCAAAGCCACTATAGTCGACAAGAGAACATGAATAAAGTTTACCTGGACCATAACATGAGTATAGCCAGTCTCTATACGGAACGATATGTCTCTTGGTGTCAGGAAGCGGGAATTGAACCAGTTAAGGAGCATACTTACCATAAGATATTCTGTACCGAGTATAAAATTGGTTTCAGGCTGCCAAAATCAGACACTTGCAGGACATGCGACGAAATTAACATCCAAATAGAGACAGCAACATCAGGAAAAAAAGATTATAGTGAATTAACAACAAGACTTAACTTGCACAAGTGTAAAGCTCAGGCAATGCAACAGTTATTAAAGAGCAAAACACTCCGTTCCCGAACTGATAAGAAGACATGTGTTATATCGTTTGACTTGCAGCAAGCGTTACCTATTCCCAAATTGACCACTGGTCCTGCTTTTTATTGCAGGAAAATATGGATGTGTAATCTTGGAATCCATGATTGTACAGAAGACGCTGGTCATATGTTTGTCTGGACGGAAAACGTTGCAAAAAGAGGAAGTGATGAAGTTGCATCAATTCTCATGAAATTTCTGATCTCAAAGATAGGTGAAGTAGAACATTTCGTTTTCTTCACAGATAATTGCGCCGGGCAAAACAAAAACTGGCTCCTGATGTCTTTATGGTTCCAGCTAGTGAAGGAACAAAAGTGTAAGTCTATCACACACCATTTTTTAGTCAGCGGACACACTCACCTTCCCTCTGACAGGGATTTCGCTCTCATAGAAAAACGACATAGGAAGTATGCTCCGCTTGTGTACTCTCCTGAGGAGTGGCACAAAGTTATAAAAGAATCCAATAAAAAGAAGCCCTTCAGCGTAGCTGTTATGAAGCAGGAATATTTTCTTAATGTACAACCACTTTTAGAGAACATTAAAAAGAGTACTCGCACTGATGACCAGCAATCTTTGAATGTTTCCAATGTTTTTTCATTTTTATTCAAGAGTGATAACAAAAAAGCGTTTTACGTTAAGCATTCTGTAAATGGTACTTACAACCCCGTTACTGTTGTCAAGAAGGGACGTCCAAATGTTCTTTCTGTATCTGCTTTGAAACAGAAGTATATTGAGCCCATTCGGATTGCAAAAAAGAAACTCGAAAATGTGAGATCATTATTACCTTACATACCTCCAGTGTATCATCCCTTCTACAATAGTTTACGTGAGGATGTCAGCCCTGATGCTGCTGATGAGGTCACCGAGCTGGTTGACTAAATAAGATTTTGGATATTTATTATAAATGGAATAATGTAACAAGCCACATTTATTTCAAATAAAGGCTGTTTTTTCTCAAATTTGGAGTAATTTTATCAAAATTGTTGTCAACTATAGTTCCATTGGGCATGATGCATCGACATATCTAAACTTAAATAATAAAAGTTGTCACTGGACTTATATATTATTTTTATATATATTATTTTGAAAATTCAAAGTCAAATATCCCAATTTCACCTTTTTGAGGCTTGTCATTGTTTCACATATATTTATTATATATTTTTGAATTCAGAGACAGTTTACTGACTGCGCCATGTTTTATTTGTGGAGTTTAAACTATTTAAAGAAAATATATATAAAATATATACTCCAACTGACTCACACAAATGTTAAAACACGCTGACTCCAACTGATCAGGGGACCCAGCACAATATGGCCGACCTGTCAGAGTCAGATGTTCTGGAATGGTATACCTATTATTAGTAGATACGTGCCAAGATTCGTTGGCTGGAAAAAAAATGTTTCGAAATTTTTCATCAGGTATTGTGAACTCGTTTTTCAAATTATATATGGAAAAGGTTCGTTTGTATAATTCAAAAAATCATTCATTTTTATAATAATAAACATGCGAGACCTGATGCTTCTTGCTCTTTAAGAGTTAACTACAATGTACCTAACTGAATAGAACATAAAGAGCATAATTAATATTATAAGATCACAGCTGTCCTATGAGCTACAAAGAATTAAGGAATCAAAAACAAGAAGAAGAAACTAAAAATTACAACTTTTATTTCAAATAGGATATATGCGTCTTAAAGTCAATACCTATATACAGGGTGCGGCATTAGTGCGAGGAAGTCCAATTACTCACTTGTTGTGGGGAAAAACTTTATTTAGATGAAAGTTGAGCCATCCATCTATAGGACCATATTTTGAAAATATTTTCAAATATACAGGGCCACCCTCATTGACAGAATGAATCTTTGTTAATTATCTCCACGCGTCAAACTAATCAATTTTCACCTAATATTTGTTTCAAATAATGTTTGGCTGAAAGTATCATCAATAACTAATAACAAATTGAGGTAATTAAGTATAGGGAGTGCTTAAGCAGATATATCAAAAATCGTTTGACCGTAAATAGATTTCTTCACATAAAATCTTTAGAAATGTAGGTGTTGATGTTACTGTGAAATTAATGAAAAAGCGCTCATATATTTTTAATCACCTTGTATAACATTGCAATACCTCTTATCACCGAAACAAGAAAATCGAAGGGAGTAAAAAAATGTGGAAATATACAGGTTGTTCCATTTAAAAAAAGATAAGTTAGGTTCATTCTGCCTGTATATTTCAAAATATTTTCAAAAGGCGGTGGTATAATTTTTAATTTATCTCACACAGTAGTAGTAATTTTCGCCACCATGGACGCTAATGCCTAATTAGTAAGGTCACGCAGGTTCTATTTCTATATTCTCTCAACGCCGATCTCGTTTGCTATTCAGTGACGTGGCTTCAATCAAAACGTCTTGTTGGACACAACCGCACGTTCGTTACTTCAACTGACGTTTTTTGTTCGGTATTAATATTTTCAAAAATTTTTGTTAATATTCGATATTGTATGATAGAAACGTTTAAAATTCTTTATGATGAAACTAATCCTTCACTAATATCTTATAGAAGCTGTATATTACAATATCGTTCTGTGACCTTCAATTTTTTGTTGTTGATTCCCGAATATTAGGTACATTAAAAAAATAAGAAGATTAATAATAAACTCTTATTTGGAATATCGATGAAGATTTTTGTTCACAAACTCATCCGGTAGTTTCCCTTTCGTAGCGCTACTGACCCCAAACATCTACAATAGCGACGTTCCCTTGTTATTTCAAGCGGTGATAACTGGACAATGTGGCGTGTCGTGAATCGAAGGGGGCATTGGAATAATATTGACGTTTGCAGCCTATGAAGTGGTCGCAAATAGGTGGAGAGAGTGAGAGAGAGACCTAACCAAGGGTATTGTTATAACGCCCTATTGTCATTGGCCGGGAGACGCCATATTGAGAACTAAAAGGACGATTTGGAGTGACGTGTGAAAAGCTTTGTTCTTCAATTCTATGGAAAACATTTTTCATATATGAATGTGGGAATTGAATTGTTGTGTCAGACAAAGATAAAATTATTTTATTAAAAATTAATGTACCTACCTACCCAATTTATTGGAAAGTTTTGTATACGATGTGTTCCAAAAAGTTTTAAAGAGGAAATTAAAGGGCGAATAAAATGCGTTCAAAGTATCATTTCCCAGTAAAACTTTACACATTACCTATAGAGATTGATGTAGTAATTTTTGTTTTCCTGAGGATGAAAAAGTATTAACTATCAAGAAAATGAAAGGGTCTATTAGTTATAGGTAGGTAGCCCAATATTTTTTTGTAACGAAATTTGTTGTATATTTTTATAGTAAAAATATTTGTCTTGAAAAAATATATTGATTGTAATGAAATTCCATCTTTTCTAAAAATTAACGACAATTATTTCACCTAAAAACAAAACGGTTGTACTCTAAGCTGTATAATCCACTTAGATAGCACGACAAAGAATCAACTACAGTACCTACCTACTGCAGCGACAGCCAGGCAGCAATTAAAACCCTGAGTGGGTTATCCAGCAATTCAGGACTTGCTAACGAATGTCGAGAACGACTTGCTAATCTTGCAAGGCGGAACGTGGTGCGGCTAGAATGGATTCCAGCCCACTCTGGTTTTGAAGGCAACGAGATTGCGGATGCACTGGCTGCGGAAGGGGCGGCAGCTCCTTTCTGCGGCCTGGGCCGGACCCTGGGGCTAACAAAACAAAAAATACGCAAGGAGACGAAGAAGTGGCTGAGGAATCAGCACCTCGCTCATTGGAATTCTCTGCAGGGTCCTAGACAATACAAACTTCTACTGAAGGGATGGACTGGTGGACACGCTAGGGCAGCTACTGAACTACCAAGGAGACCCTGTTATGACCCCTGGAAACACAAGCAGACATCCATTGAAAAAGGTTGTGGCCTTTATTAAAGGGCTCGGCTTCATGGATGTCTAGGTAGCAGGAATGGCACAATGGGCCCGCCAGTGGCCTCAGTGCTGGAACCTTGGCTTGAGTTTGTCCAGGACAAGGCTCGCCTGCACATTTAGTAGTAGTAGTAGTAGTAGGTACCTACTACAAATTATTTAAAATGTATTACACCAAGTTTCGTCACAAAACTCGTCCTAATGGACTTTATCAATCGTTTTGTTTCCATATTTTTGCCAAATAAACAAGTTTTCGTGGAAAAGAAAAAATTATTACTAGCAGTAATACCACTAGAGGTTAAAAAGTTTCCGGATTTAATTTGACCTTGCGTTTTTAATATACCTTTAATATAACATTAATCATAATGGTCCAGAGAATTTAGAAAATATCTAAGCTTGTAGTTGAAATGAATCAAAATTATCATGTGAACAAAATAAAAATTAGATTGTCAAAAAATATTCTGTCATTATGAACGTCAAAAAAAAGTCGCTGTTGAGTACCCACGAGGAGAAAATTCCACTAAAATTCATCCGTTGCGATGGTGATCTGTCAGAAATACACGTTCTGATTGGTTAAAAATCACATGTGTACGGAATTTTCGATAAAATTTGAAGCACTCGTGGAATTACCTTTGATAATACCTTGTTTACATTGAAACGTCAAAATGTCACTTTGAATTTGTCATTATTGACAATCAAAAGTACTTCGATGTTTATTGAAAAATGAACACAAACCGATTCAGTGCCATTACACAAAGAGAATATCGAACATTTAATACAAAATTCCACTCCACAATTGATGAAAAAAATAATCTTCCCAAATATACAACTCGTTCTCCAAATTTTATCACATAATGTTTTATTTTCAACACTCAAACTTGTTTATTTGAGGCAAAAACATTTAAACAAACCGACTTTAGATAAAATCACATAAAAAGAGTAATAACCTTCCTTAAAAATTGATATGACCTTAAATTAAATATTTGTGACTCAGGAAATACCTATGGATGACGAAGGAGATATCGATTTTTTAATGGAAGAATCCAATGAGGATATAAGGGAGTTTCTTTTACACCAACCAAAAATTAAAAATGAGAATATCCCTTGATTTTTTATTTCGAACGTACCCACTTTTATTGAATAATTGCTAAACAAATCTATCAGTACCTACCTACTTTTGTTTCGTCTGTTGTCCGTAGTGTTGCCGCGAGACGAGACGAGACGAGCTAAGGCCTTCTCTCGTCTCGTCTCGTCAGACGAGACAAAATGTGTCTCTCGTCTCGTCGAGAGAGGGCGAGACGAGACGAGAGACGAATATAGTAAAAACTAAGCTAAATTTTAACGCGTTGAGGTTCGGTTCCACCATATTTGACCTAAATTGTGTGCAATATATGTCAAATATAACAAAACCTCACCCAAATACGTTAAAACTTTGCTTGGTATTTACTACAGGGTAGCCCATTAGTGCGACAAAGGAAAAGATAGCAGGAAAACGTTTGACGAAGCTTATTAAGGGTGCCTGTTAAAAAATTATTTTTCTCTATAAACGGTGCTCCAAAAAACCAGCACGGTAAAAAATATCCATTTTTTAAATAGAACACCCTGCATTTTTTTCAATTTTCAGATTCTATCCGCTATCTTTAATGGTACCGGAGATATTGACGCATATTGGTCGCACTAATGAACCACCCTGTATATCAAATATGAGAAAGGTAGATTCAGATAGTAGCAAAAAAATAAGATATATTTTATTTAAAATAACCCGACGATGTAATAAAAAAGCTGGGAAGTTTTGCATCACATTATATTTGTTCTTAAAAACCCAAGTGAGGTGACATCTATTATTTAAGTTCGTACCTACTATTTTCTCACTTGGAGTTACTTTTTGTACATCATTATATCAGCCATTTTTGTATCTAGGTACCTATCTGTAATATATTTTTTGTGCGATCGATCTTTTTTGTTTATTTACTGGTTTTTAAGTCTAGCACGTCGGTAAGTGATTCACTTACCGTTCAGACGTCGGTAAGTAAATTACTTACCGACGTCTTAGCCCTACATACATTTAAGTGGTCCTAAATAATATATTACTTCATTCATTACTCAAAAGGAACAAAGTTTATTTATATTTTCTTTGAACAGAACCGAACAGAACAATATAAAAAAGTAATAAATAGCATAAAAACAATTTCACCAAAATGCAAATTATATTTTAAACTGATCGAGAAATATAAATGTCACTTTTGACATTTCGTTCATTTCGAAGAAATTTAAATTATTTTATTCGAAATTTAATACGATCGCGCAAAAAATGGTATAAGCACCTCGAACGTTAAGGATAATACCGGTCTCCAGCAAAATTGGAATCCAAATCCAACCCAAACATTGCTGTCGACCGGTAAACAACCCTTACCGTTCTTAATACTTCTTAATATACTATTTTATTTCATTAGTAAATTTTATGTTAACTGTTGCAATATTTTTTCCGACTCTTTAGAAAAAAATTAATTATTAAAATTGGCGTTTTATTATTTTTGAAAAGATTGCACTTTTCACCGTACTCTTGTTTCACATTTATACAGTGTGGTAATTTGAGTGTGCAACTAGGTACAATGATGTACGTTTCAACACTATTATAATTATAGATAATCAGGAAATTTTTAGAATTATTTTTAGTACGCCTATGGTTGCTTCAAGTATTATATTTTTTCTGTTTTCTACCTCAATTTCATTCTATCTCAAGCAAAAATTGAGATAATATTTAAAAAAGCCACAAGCCTACTAAGAATATTTTTAAAAAATTTCCAAATAACGTATAATTTGTGTCAAAACGTACATCATTGTATTTGAGGTAATAGGTAAATATTATGTACTCAAAAATTAATATCAAAAAATCTTGGTCCGTATTTAAAAATATGAAGTTGACCATGATATCTCAGAGACTTATAAAAAATTAACGGTAGTTTACAAACATTAAAAGAATACAAAGATTTTATTTTCAGAACGTTGTCCTAAAATTAAAACCTTTCGAGTTGAAAGAAATTAATTTCAGAGGTTTTTACCAAATCACCCATATCTCAGGAAGAATTTTACAACGCGGTTAGTGAATACATAAACATTTTTATTGTGATAATTTCAAAAATGTATGCCTGTTACGAGTCATTTGACCACACATAATTTTATCCAGCGATAAAACGTCTAGGTAATAATAATAGGTTTGCAGTCGAATAACTCGAAAACCGTTGATCCAAATATAGACATATATATTTTTGCAAAGAGGAATAAGAGAAGATTTCAAAAATCTCAAGGAATATAACGTTTTTTGCTCGAGAGAGATCGAGAGACGAGAATTTCTCGACGAGAGAGGGTACTTCACTCGTCTCGTCAGACGAGAGAGAATGGGTCTCGTCGAGAGAGGGCGAGACGAGACGAGAGGCGAGACGAGACGAGAGGCGAGAATCTCTCGTCTCGGCGGCAACACTAGTTGTCCGTTACTATAATCAACGAACATTAACAAGTCTGCTATAATATAAACAAAACGGTCGCTAAACGATAATAAAGTAGGTACCTACCTACGCCTAAAACCGTTTTAGCCTCTATCACTTCTGGGACGGTGCAAAGTTTGCGCCTGAGTATAAAACAATTCCCAACGATTCCAAAACGTTTCCAGAATGGTGTTTTATCGTAGGTTGGAACGAACCTTTTATTTACTTTGTGACAAACATACAGTCTGTGAATTGGTCAGATTCAAAGTAAAAAACAACCAAACAAACAAACAAAAAAACACACTAAAACAAATCTATTAAAAAGTAACATTTGAAGCTTTTCAACTGAATAAAAGGTGTGTGCTGCCATGATTTTACACATTTTCAGTTGCATTGACAACCGATTGAAAAGTCTCTGTCCAATTTTGTTGGGAGATTTGTGATGTGTGGTGTGTGATGTGTAAGGATCATTAAACAGAATAGATGAATATCCCGCTATAGGTACTGACTACGCGCTTTGCTTACAACCAACATCTAAATCGATTCTCTCATTCCAAAACAAGGATAGCAATACACACAGCAAAGGTCACAGATTCCAATAACAGTACCGTGCTGTGAGAGGATTTTAATAGAAATATTTATCTAAGATTTATTCATTACTCTAAGAATGAATTTTATTTTATCGATATTGAATTATAAATATTTATAGTAACATATTGTTTATTTTCGGTTAATAACATAAATTTGTATTCTTATTAGAATGAGTAAATAGGATTTATATACACATAGATTCAAAAGTTTTGCATCACCTTCTTCGGATGCGAAGGAATTTTTTTGCGCTAACAATTTTTTGTTGGCTTGTTTATCACTGTTTACCATTTCAATATGTTCCATATTTTTTGCAATATACAGATGTTCACAGTTTTTTTTGTAAGATAACATTTTTAGTGCGATCATTTTAACATTCAAGGCATTTGATTTTTACGATTTTAAGTACAAACATGAATCGTCAAGTCATAAGTGAGATTGACCGTGCAAGAATAGTGGCTTTAGTTGAAGAAGGTCATTCTCAAAGGTTCGTGGCAAACAGAGTTGGCGTTTGGCAAAGTTATGTGTCTCGTGTATGGAACCGGTATCTCCAGACCAATTCTCTTCGTGATAGACCTAGAAGCGATAGAAGGCGTGTTACTAATCAGCGGCAGAACCGCTATATCCACTTAACTATCCAAAGAAACCCGACCATGGCAATACCAGCACTCCAAAGAGATATGAGACATGCGTTGGGAGTTCAAGTATCGATCTCGACATTACGAAGACGAATACTTGTGACAGGTTTGAGGTGTCGCCGACCAATAAGAGTGCCCAGACTACAACCTCAGCAACAGACTTCGCCGACTACAGTGGGCTCAAGAACACGTGGCCTTGCCTGAAGAATTTTGGAATTCGGTGTTTTTTTCCGACGAGACAAGGATTTGTTTGGTACAAGATAGCATCGAATACGTGTGTGGCGGGATCCAACGAGAGTTGCTCAGATTGCCCATGCTCGCCCCGTGCCGTCCTTCAGAGGAGGAAGTGATATGTTTTGGGCTGGTATCATGTTAAATGATCGCACAGAATTAATTCATGTGGAGGGAACGATGACTGGTGATAGGTATCTCAGAGAGATTCTACATCCTCACGTGAGACTATGGCGCGCAGCTGTTGGCAATTCCTTCGTTTTTATGGAAGATAACGCCCGACCTCATCGGACCAGAGCTGTAAATGAGTATCTTGAAACTGAAGGGATCAATCGTTGGAACTGGCCTGCACTATCTCCTGACATGAATCCCATAGAACATGCTTGCCAGGGCATTGGCAGCACGCAGAAATCCACCCAGGAGTGTACAAGAGCTTGTTCATGCGGCCCAAAAAGAATGGCGAAATATTCCTCAACAGAATATCAATAATTTGGTAAACAGCATGGGCAGGCGACTTCAAGCTTGCATAAATTCTAGAAGTGGAAATACTCTTTATTAAAAGTTCTCATGCAGGTTCTCACTTAACCTTTTCTTTAAAAAGAATCAATTTGTATTTAATTTATTTAATTTCTAAGAATACTTTTTATGTTTAAAGCAAGTTTATTATTGGATAATAAAATTTTTTGACAAATATACTCGTTTTTTTATAGAAACTAATTATTTGATTAATCTCTGATCCATTTATAATGAACACATTTTTTTTTCGGAGATTTAGAGTGATGCAAAACTTTTGAATCTATGTGTATATTAAATGATAGGACTCTGAGAATTTCAGACCTGTAAAACTGTAGAACTGTTCAGAAGTTTGTTGCTTACCTGTGAAAAGATGTATTGTAAACATCTATTATACCTACTTTATTTTTTGCATAGTTCACAAAGATTCACCATCTGGTGAGTATTATTTAACCAATAAATTAAGTATCCTTAATGTTTCTACATTAAAATTCCTTCACAATATCTACCACAGTTGAATACAACAGCCATACCATATTTAGTGAGAATCAAAACAAACAGCTATGAAAAAATTAATAAGTGCGGTTTTGTCACATTTACTGAAAAATACAGAACTACAGAAACCAGAAACCTCCAAATGGACATTCGGTTTATAAACGTTCACTCATGTATTAATGAAATTTTGTATATTGTCAAAAATTAAATAAATCGCTAAACTTATATTTCTATTACTTATAAAATTTTTATTCAAGGACATATTGAGGAGCCGCAAAAAAAAATTAACTCATTGGATGATTATTACAATTTAATAATACGATATGGCAACACCTGTGGAATCAAGCAAAATAAATAAATAAACTTTGACATTGTTTATGTTGGCATGGGATAATACATCCTGTTTACTCTTCTATTGGGGATTCAAATTAGGATCGTAGCGCCGATAACTGAACTACTTCTTTGTACATTGTTGTATCACATCAATTATCTCTTACGTAACATTTCCATTATGTCATTGTAGTTTCATAAATATTGTTAATTTTGTTTAGGTATTATACAAATTTATGTAGGCATCAGCGCGTACAAGTCGGCGTTTCACCTAATTTTTAATAAGACCCAACATTTAAGGATTGTTTGTGTTTACTTTATCAATTATTATAATCCAATTCATAATTGAAATTTATTGCAAAAGTACATTAAGTAAGCACATTAAAATAATGAGCTCCAAAATCACTCCTGTTGTGTTCATCAGTGCCATTCTTGGCTAAAAAGGATGTTAACAAAGTGTTGAGTTTTCATTCATTTCCTCCTTGAAAAGGGACAACGTGTTTGTTTTGAAACGTAGATGGGAAGTGACTTACTTCCAAGAAGAAAGAAATGGATTTTTGTTTTATCCTAAAAAGTAGATACCATAACTTTATTTTGACAACTTACTTTTGCAGCAAACAACTCCATAACAAATTTAAATTATGATTCGCACCAATAATATTCTTTAATAAAAATACATATGCACAAACAATCCTTAAATAATGCCCTTAATACATTCAATAAATAATACTTATAAAGCAACGAATAGAACAAGAGAAGCACGAAAGAACTCAAAAGGCAACCTATACATTTGAATCAAACAATGGAAATCTCATTGCAAAGAGAAGCAAGGTTATAAAATAATGTACAAATAGATAGTTTCGTTTTTTGCCACCAAATGGCTTATATTGAAATCCCGATTAAATTCATTGATTAAAAATAATTTCAAGGGTAACGAGAAAATGTCGCGCTTTTTTATGTAGGAATATATTAATTTATTTGAAAACCATACAACAACTCCAATAACAGCGAAGTATATCATTACATATGTATGCTTTTTTACACGACATTTTCTCGCTTGATCAATTGTAAGCAATCTTTTTTGGTTGGCGTTATTTTTTCGCTGGCGACCTTTTGCTACACGTCCAATTGTGCGCGACATTATTTCTCGCGACCAATTGTCGGCGAATTTTTTCCGTAGATTTTGTATACATACGCATCTCAGCATACATTGTATTCTTACTTAATTTTATATTTTCCCTTCCGAGTTAAGAGTAAGATAAACAATACAAACTATATAAATTTGAGAAAAAACACAAGTGGATTTAGTTACCGTATTCATATCACGGCGGATGGATGCGCTAGTGTTGCTTGCATTATAGTTAGATCATAAATGATAACTTAGTTTCCTTTTTACCTACTTTCTTATGACTATTGATTTAAGTATAATCATTAACTTTTAACATTAATAACAAATTTTTTCATTGTTTACCTATTATTCTGTTATTGGTAAAACACCTTGTATACGTATTTGTCTGCCTTGCTCTTTACCTGTCATCCATCTTTCACTGGTACCAGCGTGAAAGCTTTAATTTTAGCCAGCGCGAAAGCATTTGTGACCATTTGATGTGAACAGAATGTTTTTTTTAGGATTTCCCTCGAATAAAATCAACAAGACAACTTGGTTTGTATTTAGGGTTCTCCTGCTTTCAGTTATGTGTTATTTGCAGCGTGTGAGTGTATTTTTCTTTCTCTAAATGTTGTTAGGCACATAAGGAAATCGTATTTTTGGTAATAAAGTGCCAATAAACAGAATTTGTCGTCGACCAAAACAATGACATTTTACGTACTAAATACTTTCCACAAAATTTAAAAAAAAAAATCGTTGGATACCTACCATAGACTTATAATATAAGTATCTTCTGTAAGTTCCTTGTGGCATTACTTATTCTTTTTTTCTTTATTGTGGTTTGATTCCCAAAAGAATAAGAAAAAAGGATTATAATATAAGTATTTATAAGTCTATGTTGGGTACAAAGCTAGCTTTGCTATCAATTTACAGGCTCGACTATAATAGACACTTTTTCATCCTTGGTACATAAATAACCATTTTCTATTTCCATCAGTAAAACCGCATCTAAAACACGGGTTTGACATTCACCAAACGTCACTTTAAACACTAATATTTGAAGTGCGAAAACTTACGTCTCGGTTATCTTTTGTTTCTTACACGTCACATCAAGTGTATCTTTTGTCATTTATATAATATTCCGCGATAATTTTGTAGTTCTGTGTCATTTGACACGTCAGTCATTGTCTGTCATTTTATGAATATAATTAAAATAAGTAATATAATATAGTTATGTTTTTTTGCCTGCGAGTGCGGAAAAAGTGTAGTAAACACCTAGTGTCAATAACATCTTTAGCCACCCGCTTCATAAAAACAGAAAACTTGTGACTAAAGTAACGAAGCAGCCACGAAGGCGAGGAGCTCGAGTTGTATCAGCTCGAAGATGATTTGAAAACGCATGGGAAAACTTAATGATATAAGAAAGAACAACACAGTATCCTTGCTGCATATAGGTACCAGGCTATCCTGGTGAACAAGGCAATGAAATAGCTGAGGAACTAGCCAAGAAGGCATTGGCTAATTTCTTTGAGGGTCCCGATCCGTTCTGCGGGATTGGCCCTAATACCTTCAAAGCGAAGCCAAAGATGAAAGAGAAAGACAGAGTATAATCTGAAAATGCCATCCAAGACTGAAACAGTTCAAAATATATCTCAAGATCTTCAAACGAAATAGATCAAAGGCTCTACAGTAGGACACAAACCTGGGAGTTCAAGCCCACGATGCACATTTGTCTTGTTGACAGACTGTCCAGGAGCAGTCAGTTGCAGTGAGAAATTCAGCAAGTGAACATCTACGTCCAATATAGTAAAAACTAATAAAATACTTAATAGAATTTCAATCAAGCCTCAAAGGCAAAATTTTAATGACCGCACTAGTGCGTTTTTGAATACATTACCTCACTAGTGCGATAATAAGAATCTAGAAAAATATTAGTACCAGGATTGAATATTTAAAATAACACTGGAAGCTGCATTTTTAATTTCCGAAAGGAGATTGTCTTCGCTTGAACTCATTTTTATAGATTTTTGTTCATTCAACTTTGACAGTTTGATAACATAACTAATTTATTTTATCGCCAACCGTCAGTAAAGCCGTCAACTATCAGATTGATTTCCGGAAGTAAACAAAAACAGTTTACCTTCCTTTACTTTATCTGCCGCATTTGCGGCAGGTAAAGTGACATATGCGGCAGGTAAAGTATTTTGACTTTTTCATTACTTGAAAATCATCATCTGTCAGTGTCATGCTTCGCCCTATTACGGCTCGATAATAGTTTTCTTGCGATTTATTTATAACAAATTATTGTTGGAACTCCTTTGACTTCAGGAATTAACTTTTATAATGCTTCAGGGCGTTACCTTCAATTTAAAGATAACAAATAATAAGTAGATTTGTTCTATATATGCTGTTTACTTTGTCAAAATAAAATTTAATGAAATATACCTTAGTTTCTTATATTCTGAAATCTGAGCAGATGACGATAAAGTTTTGTATGCACCACGTCAGTAAAGTGTTTTTATCGGACTCGCCTGTTATTCGCCTCGCTTCGCTCGACTCATAATTTCCGACTGGTCCGATAAAGAATCACTTTACCTTATGTTTGCAGTCGATATTATTGAAAATTGAATTGAATTTTTTTGAATTTTATGATATAGGTACTGTTAATAATACTAATAAACCCCACTAATTGCGTAAATAACTATTATATATCTGAAAAACAAGATCCAGCTTTGAGACGAATACATAAAAAATTTACAGGGGATTAAAGGTTGCCGAGAATGCCTAAATTATGAAAAATATGGGATTCCGTTGGAGAAAAACAAGAACCAACAGAAAGTTATTGTTGGAAAAACCTGAAATCCAGAACCTGAGAATCAGTTTTTTCACCAGATGAAACGTTATATAGAAACGAAAATCACCCAATTATATATTATACTAGCTGACCCTGCCACGCGTTGCTGTGGCTAACGTTTTTTACCTAGATGCCATTTTTAAAAAACATGGCGACCTTCATGACTGATTTTCTACTACCGTTACCCCTTATTATAATGAAATTATGTATTATTACGAACGAAGATGGAAAAGTTATAGCTGGTATAAAAATACTGGTTTGGGATTTGAAGGGGAAGGACTTTGAATACAATTGATAAAAAATTTCGTACAGTTGATGTAAAGCAAAAATCAATACAAAAGAATAAAATTTAAAATTTATTATTATTTTTATTCAAGTTTGTAACAAATGAGTATATTACAAAGTTTTTAGTAAATAACATATGACAGTTAAACTTATAATTGAGGTAGATAGAGCGGATAGTTTAAAATCTTCTAACAATAATATTTATTATTTTGGATTATAAATACTTTTAATTTCAATTTAATTCAGCACCAATCGGTGCACAATACAACACAAATAGGTTCGAGGGTTTTCCTACACGTGAACATGCCATTCTCCCAATGTTTTAGATGCATTACTGTTTCATAAATTAGTTCCTGTTACATATTTCAACCATAAGTACTTGGTAGCTATTGAAAAAAATACAAGAAATTTTTTTTTTTATTAAAAAGTGATCTTGCAGACTTCATGAAATCATTAAATATCTTGGAAACTACAAATTTCTTTATATGTAAAGGTTATTCGTTTTTTACGTGACAGCCATTAAGAGATACAAAATTGAACAAAAATTTCTTCAAATGTCAGCGGTGTAAAAATTGGGAGGGGAAAGGTGACATATTCTTCCAAATCTACACCACTGGATCAGAAATTGAAAAATATTTTCCCATCAAAATATGCCCCTTTACATTTAAAAACAACCTACCGAATGTCAAATCAATGTATTCATCCATTTTGAAGTTATCGAATTAAAAAATTTAATTTTCGAAAAGTGAATGTGGTGGACCCCTCAATCCCTATATCATTTTCCCCAATTTTACGAGAGGTATTTACATGATAATTTTTTACTGAATATAGTAACCAATCAAATTACTTGATTTCAAGTCATGTGTCGAATTTCATCCAATCACCGCTGTATTACAGCGATAATACCCTACATGTGGTGTTTTCAGTTTGTTGTTTATGTTTTATTAAAAATTAATTGAACGTCAAACTGACAACTGGATTAAAAATGTCGGAAAGATTTGGTATTGCATCTAACGATTCAATTAATTTACCAATTGTACTTTTCACAACTGTAGTTTTAAATAGAAATGAATAATTTTTGATTAAAACTAATAAAGTTTGTATTGAAAAGTATTAAGCGTCAGATTGACAATAAATTTTTTGATATCTACAAAGTAAAAAATTATCTTATCGAATACTCCTCGGGTCTTGATAAATACTCAAAATTTTGTCGTAGAGAATCCTTCAAGCGTGTTGCTCAAAGATAATAGCCCTCGGCCTGCGGCCTTGGGCTATTATCAAGCAACACGCTTTCAGCATTCTCTATGACAAAATTATCTCGGTATTATCAAGACCCTAGGGGTATTACTACTGAAAACACCCTGTAGGTATATAATAATATAAATATGTGATAATACTTACATGTATATAGTTTAGTTAATAATAATAATAATTATAAATGCTTTTATTGGCCAAACATACAGTGCATATAAGTAAAGATAATTATACATAAAAAGGTTCATTATGTTACACAGCAGTTTGCCAAATGGCAGGGTTCAAATTTCTTGAATAAATCAAGAATTTGCTCTTCCACTCAACCAGAGTTTTGAACAATGAAGCACTAATAATTAAAAAGCAGCAATAATTTCACTGTATTATATTCACTATAATATGAATTTAATTTATACTTCAGTCTAAGTAACACGTGGCCGGCTATGCTAACACCAGAAATTGAAAAAGTAAAATTCACTGAATTTCGGTTACTATTAAATAAATTTAACCTATACTGTAGCTTCAGCAACATGTGGTGGTTATGCTATTAAATTGTAGCTTATATGAAACGTTTTTAAGTTTGACATAGCGCTCCATCTATTGAATACTCACTCAATCCAGTCAATAGATGTCGCCATCTGCTAGAATCGTTTGGAGCTAACAGATAAAGACAAATAATTTGCAATAAAATAATATTGCGATTATAAATTGAGATGTAAGCTATCCTATCTTTCAAGTTGGATCAAACTGCACACGGTGTACAAATTTATTAAAATCGGGCGGACAAACATGTGACACGTAATTTATATAGGTACAGTGTGGAAACCACTTATGGAATATAATTCTTTATGTCATTATTTTAGAAAATTATAAAAAATGACGAGACACATCAACTTTTGAATTGAGTTGTGCATTATGTAAACATAAATGTATATGTACAGGGTGATTCACGCAAGTATGCCATAGTCGGTGTTGTTTTTTTTTAATGAAACACCCTGTATATTTGCATATTTTTGAAATCCTCTTAATGAACCGATTCCAACAAACTAAATAATGTATGGTCAATTATGAATTATACAGGGTGAAATTTTTATTTTTCCAGTTATTAAACACATACATAAAATACCTGATGTATTTGATTTCAATACATTAAAATAAATGCTCAAAATGTTCTCCACCTAGTTGTTGGTAATAGCACAGTCTCCTATAGAACTCCTCCTTAACTTTGTTTAAAGTTGGAGGTGAAATATTCCGTATTTCTGTAGTTATCCTGTCTTTGAGGTTTACAATGCTAGTTGGTTGTACATACATTATTTAGTTTGTTGGAATCGGTTCATTAAGAGCATTTCAAAAATATGCAAATATACAGGTTGTTTCATTAAAAAAACAACACCGACTATGGCATGCTTGCGTGAATCACCCTGTACATTTAAATTTATGTTTACACAACGCACAAGTCAATTCAAAAGTTGACGTGTATCGGCAATTTTTATAATTTTCTAAAATAATGACAAAAAGAATTTTATTCCATAAGTGGTTTCCACACTGTATATTAAGATGGACGAAACATACATCCATTTATGTCTTACAAACCAGAACGGTTGGGCTGGTAGTTCAAACAAGGAACTACATTAATCACTGACAGAAAGACAGAACTATAAAATCGGGAGATTATCATGGTGGTATAAAATACGAGAACTATAAAAAGTGGCTTCAGGATATGCTGATACCAAACTCACCACCAAAAAGTGTTTTAATTATCGACAATACGTTGTATCATAATGTTTAAAGTGAAAGAGTACCTACTTCCTATGGCTTAGAAAAAAGCAGAAATGCGTGTGGTTAACTTATACCACCTTATAAGGTTAAGCAAACCTCAGTTGCGAAATCGACTAAATACTTGCGAATAAAGGACATTCGGCTTTAGGATTGCCTCCATATCATCCGTACTAAAATCCCATAGTTAGTGTGGGATTCTATGAAGCAGTGTGTCGCTGAAAAAATGTCACTTTTAATTTTAAATGCGTGGAAAACCTGTCTAATGAATTATTGAATTTATCTCCGGATGTTCAATGGAAAACTTGATGGGAACAAGTTACGCTTTCTCAATTTTTAAATAAAATTCGTGTTTCTTCCTGTACGCTAAAAATAATGTTATAGTTCTTTATTATTATTATATAACTAAAGAATGGTTTAAATATGCATCGAAAATATAATATAAATTATGCTCTTATACAAGCAATTCAATACAAGAGTTTTATTGAAAGTTTTTAATTATCTGCTATATCTGGCTACATTTGGTCAGATCAGACCAGTGAAATTTCCAAATTATTGTAATCTCTTGGTAAAATACAGGTACAATTGAGAAATATTGCAATGCTGAAGTTTAAAATGACAATGACATTTTTGATATAATCCAAGCTCTAGTTATAATAAGTAACTACTGAACATATTCTTGAGTTAAAGTTACTACCTAATATGTGTGCCTCCGATTGTACCTTTAAACAAAGATTACAGAATAAAAATATTTATATAAAATATTTTTATTCTGTAATATTTGCTTTAAACAAGCATAGGCCAAGCGAAGAAAGTTATCTTTTCGTTCCGAATGCGTTCTCTCTCCATGCGCATGCAGTGGGAATCTCACACTTCCAGGTGAATTTGCCAAACTGTACTGGCATTAGCAAAAACCAACTAAGAATCCTCGGTGGCCTCAGTGTCGGAACCTTGGCTTGAGTTGTCCAGGACAAGGCTCGCCTGCACATTTAGTAGTAGTAGTAGAATCCTCGGTGGTTTTGTTACAGGCATAGTAAACCCATTCAACACCTGTGCTAAAGATGTGGAAGGATTATCGATCCTGTCAAGAAAAAGGGGAAACGTCCCCGCACTTATTGGACAGAATGTGATCCTCTCTCACTGAAGAGATTTATTCACAATTTTGAATAATAGATAACGGTACGTTTTTTTTACAGAAACTCGTGGAATACAGAGGAAATATTAAATATACTGAAATGTATCTAATTTCATTATAAATGTTCAAAAAACTTTGTAGGTTGTTTTAACAATAATAAAAAATAGTCTGAAGTGATTTTTCTTTATAAATGGGATTAATCGAGATATAATATCGAATAGAACATGTAAGGGTAGCAGGTCCAGGGTTAGGATCCTGGTGGTGATTTTGCTTTTTCAAATTTGTGCTTATATTTCAGAAGTGGGATGTGATCTACGAAATGTCCACATGAGGCCACACTGTGATGTGATAGTACAAATATGATTGGAATAGACGTGCGGACGTCAGGCTCACGAGCGAGTGAGATGGGCGTATACGCACAAACGTCAGGTCCAGCTTTCTATGGAACAGGATAGTTCCGCAGTCGCGGTAATGCCGGCTTATGATATTGAATAGAACCTTCAAGGGTAGCGCATTGGAGGCCGAGGCGGCTTAGTATTCGAATAAATTATTGTTGATGTTGGTTTGAGCAATTATTATTAAATGTATTCAAAAAATTAAATGAAGCAGTATAAAAATAGTTCCATTGACAGAAAATTTTTGTACCTCACTATATAACTTAATTATTTTCAATTTCACAAATAAGATCTATATGGTATATAGAAAATATTGAGAAAATTAAATTTATCCATATGTTTCACTTAATTTAATCTGTGGCAAAATAAATCCCGTTTAAATCTCCACGTTAATATCCTCGGCTTTTCTACTTTGTGTACGAATTTAACCGGGATGATCATCCATCATTTAGAAAGCCAGAAATTGCCGGGAGTTTCTCGGCATTTGTTCAATTTCCCGACATTGGCATTTGGAAGGAGACACGTGTACTCGTTTAACGGCAACAAATCAAGTAGCGCCGACTTATAGTAATGACAACTGCTAATCTATATCTGAGCTTTTTTTATCTGCCGACAAATCTTCGGGGTACGCATTCATCATGGGTGTCAGTCAGGCACCAAATTAAGACGTTCAAAATTAAAAAGAAATTAAACCTTGGAATTATAAAGAACTTTCGTTTTCTCTGGTTTTATGTAAAATTAAGTTTTAATTTAAATTTGTAATACCTCTCCAAAAGGTTTTTTTTTTGGTGAACCATTTTATAGTGTAAAGGCCGATTCATGCAACGTGCATTATAATTACATTTTCATTACATTATAACTACACTTAAATTACATTATCACTGCCTAATCAAACCAGTTCATGGAACGAATTAATTATTAATTGACAAGACTGGCAATTGATAAACGTCATGTCATTTGAATCGTTTGTGGTTGTGCTACAATAGCTAGAGGGTCAGTTATTTGCCATTATTTAAAAGTTGTGAGGTTCTCTCAGCAAAAACGTCTTGGAATATATCAGTTTCACTACTTTTGAAAGTATTAGTGGCTGCTTGAAATAGAAGGAGACCTCGGAATGAAAGCTCTAACAATTTTGGCGCATGCGATTTCATGGTTTTTACCATAGACATAGACATTATATTATATTTATCTATGGTTTTCACTAAATTATAGTTGAAAGTAGACCAACTTCTTAATGCAATAGTGTAATTGAAATTCAATAATGTGGTTGCATGAACATCATATAGGAAACTATAGTAATTAACTTTTTCTAATGTGAATGTAGTTATAATATAATGAAAATGTAATGATAATGAACGTTGCATGAATCCGCCTTAACTAATGTTAATGTGATGACCTTGAATTGTATTACAAATGTTATGCAGGTTAATTTTAATCCACTAAATTAATTTGAGAATTACATTTGAAAAGCATTATTCCACAATATTCGAATTTATAAAAAAAATTTATGCACACTATTGGGAGGCTTTTTCCTTCAAAGGGATTACAAATATGGGTCATCACATTAACAATAGTTACACTATACCTATTTAAAGCACGCCTCAGCGTGTTTAAATCGAACTTTAAAACACGCGCGTTTTTTAAAGTTACCATGGGAACATCAACAACTCGAGAAACGAAGTCTGTCTAAATATGGTCTTAATGACAATTATTGATCTGACTTTGTAACATCAAAACCTTCATTCGAACAATATTTAACAATTTCAATTTTATAAATGAAGATGTAAAGTACAGTTGGTATTGTTCGAGATATTAACATTTCGATTTTTCAAATTGGAGGAAATGGTATTTAAATGAATACTATTAACATTCTCAGAACTCAATGAGGTTGAACTTCCATCAAAATGCAAATTAGTTGATGTTTTTCTCATTTCCATGATAACGCAATTTAACCATTTTTCACATTATTAGCTCTTATTTCCATTTCTTGTTGTTGTAGCAGTGATAGATACTAGTATTTATAATTTCAAAGTGCACCAATAAAAAAAATAGCGTAAAATATTCGTGGATAACTGGTCTTTAAAACCGTTGAATGAACGCTAAAACACTTGCTCTATTTCGAGCACTACGGTTTCGCCGTCGTGCTCAAAAAATCGCGCGTGTCTTAAATACCTCAATATCCACTTACCTATACTTTAATATACTACCTATAATATAACCCAAACTCAGTGGTGATTTCATTATTAACATAATAATTATTAGAACCTTATGAATATGAAAAATTGTTGAAAGGGAATTATTTTTAACTGCTGAAGCCCATTTTCTGTCCTTTTAACACACCTCAGAGTGAAAATGTACGAAAATTGTTATTATTGGTCGCGTTCAATCCAACATAGCGCGCTACTGGGGCCATAATAAATTTCCTGCTGAACGCGTGTTTTGTCAACTGATTAGTTATTGAAGTCAAATAAAATCAGGTTATGGTGCTATATCAGGAAAAAATCTAGTTTAGTGGTACAACGCGGATTTTGATGAAATATTTTTTAAAGTTAATTCGAGGTCGCTGAACACAAAAATGAGAAAAGAAATGTGCGCTCTCTTACCAAAAACGAGTTATGAATTTTTGAAGATATGTTGAGATGAGCACTGCACTGGTTTTATTGATACATTATAACTTTTATAATGATGTGTTTAACTGCTACACAATGTAATTTATACACTATATTTGCTTTTCACGATATTAATCTCACACGCACATTAAAAAAACACTATGATATTGATATATATCTCTTGTAAATTCTTTTTTAATTCCACAATTATATATTTTGAATTTTGACGTTTCCCTCTAATATAATGACTGACATTACTGACAGTGACACATAAGCTTCGTCTGTTTTCTTTTAGCCGTAAAACTTGTACCCACTAGCATATTCAGCCATCATTAGTTACTTGAAAAAAAGTTGCTAAATATTTTCTATGTGCATTCATGTGGAATAAAAATTATTAGACACTTTTTCGAGAAGGAAGGAAATAAACATGTATATGTATATAGATAGATATGAATATCAAATGATTTTTATTTCATATTATGTTTCCCAAAAAGGGGATGGGAAGTCAGTACACGAGAGCTTATTTACCCGACTCGTCACCAACGTTGTCAAATTTAGTAGTAACATAACAATATTGAAGTAAATATGTGAATATCAGGAAATAAGAAATAGAAAACTAAAACAAAACAAGAAAACCCAGGCCCAAACCCGGTTGATCAAAGTGTAACTATGTATAAAAATATCAGACAATAAGAAATAAAAAACAAAAAAAAACAAGAAAACCTAGGCCCAAACCCGCTTGATCAAAGTGTAACTATGTATAAAAATATCAGAAAATAAGAAATAGATAACTAAAAAAAAAACAAGAAATCCCAGGCCCAAACCCGGTTGATCAAAGTGTAACTATGTATAAAAATATCAGAAAATAAGAAATAAAAAACTAAAAAAAGAACAAAAAAACCCAGGCCCAAACCCGGTTGATCAAAGTGTAACTTTGTATAAAAATATCAGAAAATAAGAAATAGAAAACTAAAAAAAGAAGGTAGAACGTGTCGCGGGACACACGGTAGGAACTTTAGTTCCTTTTAAGCAAAAGTTATGTAATACATCTGACGTTATAGATAAACAATTTGCATATTCTTTGGTGGTTGAGTAGTAAGCACACCAGACTCTCACGCGGTAGACCCGGGTTCGATTCCCCGCGAGGAATTTTTTTTATTGTTGATTTTATTTTTAAATAATCATTCTGCTTGATATTAATAACGACAACAGGTAGACGTTTGAAATATTTAGCAGAATATTCATTATTATAGATAATGGTACGGTACCCTCCATGAGGGAGTCCGACTGGCAACATCTACTTATAACAGCATCGTATATTTAAAAAAGGAAACCGTAGCATTATACAAATTGGACATTCGTTTACCACAAAATTAGTGGAAACATAAAATTGAATTGTTAAATTTTTAATTTGAAGTTATATTACAGTTTATAGAAATTTTTATTTTCTAGATTTTTTCCTAAGTGGGTCGTAGAAAAAATATGCTGCTCGACTCGTGTGGATTGTCCATATCGCACTTGAACAATTGAGCACTCCGCCTACGGCGTCGTGCTTCATCTTCGTCCTCGTGCGATATGGCCATCATATCCACACTAGTTGCACAAACTACAATTTCTTTCAAAATATGCCCTTTTACATTTAAAAACTACCTGCCAAATGTCAAATCAATTTATCCATCCATTTTAAAGTTGTCGAATTAAAACATTCAAGTTTTCAAAATTTCAACACCCTGTATTTCGAAAAGTAGCTAGACCCCTTAATCGCGCAAAAAAAATTATGGAAATAATAGTAAAAATTTATCCGAAATTCAAGTAGATCACTAGCATTGCGAATACCAGCTTTGCATAGAATTTCAATATAGCATCGGTGGTACAGTGGTTAGAATGCTCGCATTGCACGCGGGCGGCCCGGGTTCGAATCCGGGCATGAGCATATTTATTATTATGAATCGCTGCTTCGTAAACGAGAGAGAGACTAAGGAGGCACAAGCACGCAAAAGCAAGGCACATAACGAAGCAATGTAACATAACGCAGCGTAACGTAACGCGTAACGGTCAGATCTTTTGCGTCGCGACCCCTGGTCGCTCAAACATAACCTGGCGTAAAGAGCTAAAGTTCCAACAAGAAAACCCAGGCCCAAACCCGGTTGATCAAAGTGTAAGTATAAAAATATCAGAAAATAAGAAATAAAAAACTAAAAAAAGAACAAAAAACCAGGCCCAAACCCGCTTGATCAAAGTGTAACTATGTATAAAAATATCAGAAAATAAGAAATAAGAAACTAAAAAAAAAGAACAAAAACCCAGGCCCAAACCCGGTTGATCAAAGTGTAACTATGTATAAAAATATCAGAAAATAAAAAATAAAAAACTAAGAAAACAACAGAAAAACCCAGACACAAACCCGGTTGATCAAAGTGTAACTATGTATAAAAATATCAGAAAATAAGAAATAGATGACAAAAAAAAACAAGAAAACCCAGGCTCAAACCCGGTTAATCAAAGTGTAACTATGTATAAAAATATCAGAAAATAAGAAATAAAAAACTAAAAAAAAACCAAGAAAACCCAGGCCAAAACCGGCTCGCATTCATGTGGAATACGAATAATTATACTTCATTTAAAAACCAGGAGGAGTGATTTGAATTTAAGTTGGCAATTCTGTAGACCTCTGATTGGTCAGATTCAGCCCAGTTTCACACAACACTTTTTAATATTGACATTAGCTGATAGTTTTCATTTTTGATAGTTCTGACAGATAAATAAATAAATATTGGATGAAAAACCAAAAATATTCTCAAGCAGTGGGTACATTATTACTTTACATTTTTTTTAAGTAGTAAAGTCGGTTCAGCGAGTATTAAGGGAATACTGAAGTAGAGGAACATTATATAGTGCAGAAAATATTGATGGAATACCAGGACTTTTGAAAAATTATGATGAGTGAATAAAAAATGTCGTTCGAAGAACAAAAATGCTGGAAAAAATTTTGCAAGCTTCAAAGAAACGTTCAGACTTTCTTGAAACAAATTGAATTTATCTGTGTCACCTTTTGACAAGTCAAATGTAGGTACTATTTATTTGTTATATACATATTTGGGAAGAAATCGTCAAAGTTCATCGGAAGAACATGCCATGGAAGACATAAAACAATATAGAAAATAATGGGTTTGATAGAAAATACATTATTGGTTTTTGGAGTTGAAAAGAAGGAAAAAGGTATCTCAGAAGTATTTGAAAAGTGGTTTATTACACTTAATCCGGCAACATAAAGATAACTGTTGGAAATGTTTAAATTAATACTGCATATTGCTCTACTATGCTATTAATTTTGTAGTATTGTTATTGCCAGAACATATTATCAATTGGCATATTCTTTTCAATTTAATTGTAATAAATATAATTAAAGTAACTTGACTATCTGTAATTCTCCATCATCAACAATGACCATAATTTGTTTGTTGTCGATGTGAATCTGAATCTTCTTATGTTTGAATAAGAAACGAAACAGGAAAAAGTCTTACATTTTGTTTAATGCGTAACACAACTGTTGACTACGTTTTCGGAACACACCCTTAAGTAACTAATCTGGTAACTTTTAGTGGTGTGAGTAAGACTTTTCAAATTACTCCTCCTGGTTTTTAAATGAACTATAGATACTTTTTCGAGAAGGGGAAGGGAATAAATATGTATGTCCCTTTCCCTTTCTTCATCTTTCCACCTCAAATTGACTGACTTGATGGTAATCAAATAATTACAGATATTCAGCAACTTTTTTCCAAGTAACAAATGAGGGCTGAATATGCTAGTAGGTACAAGTTTTACAACTAAAAGGAAACAGACGAAACTTATGTGTCAGTCCTTGTATTAGACGAAAACGTCAAAATTCAAAATATATAATTGTGGAATTAAAAAAGAAGTTACAAGAGATATATCAATATCATAGTGTTTTTTAATGTGCGTGTGAGATTAATATCGTGAAAAGCAAATATAGTGTATCACTAACATCGTGTAGCAGTTATAAAAGATCATTATAAAAGTTATAATGTGTCAATAAAACCAGTGCAGTGCTCATCTAAACACATCTTCAAAAATTCATAACTCGTTTTTGGTAAGAGAGCGCACATTTTTTTCCATTTTCGTGTTCAGCAACCTCGAATTGTACCACTAAACTAGACTTTTACCCTATATCAAAATCAGCACGTTCAGCCGCATTAAGGAAACGATGAATCACTATAAAAATCGCTACCTGATCAATTTTGTTGGGAGAACGCAACCAATATCCCTTGACTTTGATTTACACTGTCGTTTAGTGAAAATTTACGAGAAATGTCCAAAGTGACAGATAGTGAGAAACTAGAAAATGTTGTTGTTATAAGTTTTTTCGTCTATATTTTTGGAAAACCAATTTATGAACAACAATAATATAGTGGAAAGTATTGTTTAGCAGTCTACGAAGACTGCACTGGTAGATACAACTAACGGAGGATATCCGAGGTGCTCTAGACAACCAAGAATTCGTATTAGGCGCATTTTTAGATATAAAGGAGCTTTTGAAAATACGAGGCTGTCGAAAGAGGTGTAGACAGTACAACATCCGAATGAATGCCGGAACTGCTCACCACTAAAAGAGCAGAGCAGAGCAGAGCAGAGAAGAGGTCGAGCAAAGACATTGTCTCTATTTGTATAACCAGAGGATGTCCGCGGGGAGGAGTGACATCCCTAGTAATGTGGCGCCTGACGGTTGACTCTGCACCTCTGTGCGGTTTGACTGACCTCGGAATATTCTGCAAAGGATATGTCGAGGATATTGTCATAACAACCAGGGAAAAATCCGAAAATACCCGTTGTGACATCGTAGAAAAGGGTTCGAGCTATACAATTAGATGATGTAGGCAAGTGGGCACCAAAATCATCTTTAACTAAGAAAAGAAAACAACCTCAAAACCATTGAACTTGATGGGAGCTAGGTTGAATGGAGTCAAGAAGTCATGTATCTAGGTTTGACTTCATGCATTCCACTCATGTGGGACGAACAGGCAAAGGAGATTATATACAAAGCAAAAATTGCTTTAATGGTGTGCAGCGCCTAGCTTCGCCTGATGCAATCGCCAACCCTTCTTCGAACCGTCTTACCTACTGTTTGGTTAGTAGAACGATAACGCGCACATAATCACTCAATAAACTTGGAGCGAGTGGAAATAACGACGGGGTATACTAGCATGTTCGTTATATGCATCGCAGAGGAGACGGATTTTTGGTCAAGTGATCACAGATTAATCTGAGCAAACTGCTATATTAACGAACGGCCCGACCAATCATATACATATGAACGAACTTTCTAACCTCCTTCATGCCTGTGTCTTTCAATTAAAGACTACGATTTTTTTGTTTGAATTTTTTCGTTTTAGTTTCTATTGTTCATTATTGACGACTATGTCTAGCCCTTTGGCAATTTTGGTCACTATTCATGGTCAACAAACAGTACGATATTTATCTAATGACAGGAGTGACTACAACATAACCTCATAACATGACAGATAAACAGATTAATCTTTCTCGTCGGTCAAAATATACCGAGCAAACAGAGTTACATCGGACTGATCTGAGCGGAATTACCGAATAGTTCAGATTTACCTCCCCTTCCTCTAGATGTAATAAACGAACGATTCAGACTAAAAAGATTAATCGGACGCAAATAACGAACGCAACTATAGTTGTGACGACTGACGACTGTGTCTTCTTTCTGGGTGTTGCTGGAAAGTTATAATTGCATTCGATATTGTAAGGTCGCATTTTTGTTTTTTATTTGTGTCTTTAGGTAGTCGGAACATACATAGATAAACATACCAGTTTTACCAAAAGCTACATCTCCTCGGAGTAAGAAGTAAGAAGTAAGAAACTAATCATAGCAAAGACATAACGATGTAACGATTTTATTAATTACTAGAACTGAAATTATTAACCGAAAATTACAGAATTTAACCGACGGAGTTTTTGGATATTAGGGCTATTTATAAAATACTAACCATCACCTTTCTTTTGTCTCATACAGTATATGCCTGAGCTTCGGATCATATGTGCTTTGAATGGATAATAGTAGAGCTTGGAATATAGAAAGTTTCCACCAAAAGGAAAGTGGATTATTTTTATTTTGGCACGTCAGTTGCTTTTTTGTGATATTTTAAAATATAATGGAAAATAAGAGCTAGTAACAACTTCATTCTAAATATTCATTGACTCGCCCTGTAACCATCAATATTTACGGTGAAAAGTCAGTCTAAAACGAATGCCTAGTGGGTAAAGATTAACAATCGTGCAAAATATTCATTAAAAAAGGTTTTTAAAAGCGAAATACTAGGAGGCATGTTTTTTAAGTAAGTACCGTTTTGCGATTCCGCTGCCGCAGCGCTACGGTCGGCGTTCCGCGCATGCGCGCTGGTTACCTACATCTCTTGTCTATGCACTGACGCCATTACAGTTTGATTCTTCATTGTATACGTTGTTTACTGAGTGTTTAAGATGCCCTCGACAATCGTGAGTCCCGCCGATTGTGAGCGTCTCATTGAACAATCTGCGTCGTGCAATCCAGAACAAAAGACGTGGAAAAGACGTGACAAGGTGAGTAAGGGTATCGTTTTGCTGCATGACAATGCCCGTCCACATGTGGCTAATCGGACCAAAGATCTTATCAAATCTTTTCAATGGGAAACTCTAGATCATCCTCCATACAGCCCTGACCTGGCGCCCAGCGACTACCATTTGTTCCTGCACTTGAAGAAACACCTGGGCGGTCAGCGTATTCAATACCGAAGTGAAAACATTTGTGATACAGTGGTTAACAAGTCAGGCGGCAGAATTTTATAAGGAGGGTATTCAAAAACTGGTGCCACGTTATGACAAGTGCCTCAATATTCACGGAAATTATGTAGAAAAGTAGATTAAGGTACAGGCTTTCATGTAAAAATAAAATTATTGCGATATCTTTGCACGTCTTTTTTTAATTCCAAAACGGTACTTACTTAAAAAACATGCCTCGTACTTTTGAAAATCCGTTACTTTCCAACTTAACGTCCTGTATCTCAAAAATAGGTCATAGTACTGAAATGTGTCAATGAACAATTTTGCTTAGGTATGGAATAAAAGTTTACATTTTAAAAATTAATATAAATTAGCATAGATCCATTTTACGTAAGAGAAGAATAGTACCATTCAGAGCTAAAAATTTTCAGGACTTTTGGAAATATGTTCGTTTTCTGATAAGTGATAATAAACTTAAATTTATTACGTTTCTAACAAAGAGGATTAATCGACGGCATTTAACTTCAAAAACATGGAAGAATATAAATTCGAAAATCATCAAGAATTTAAATTTATGTAGCAAACAGTTTTGCATATTTACGTTTGTGCATCAAAAATTCGATATTAAAATAATCTGTGTTTTTAATGAAATAAACTAAAAGTTTAAATTATACATAAAATTTCTCTCTAAAAAAGGGAGGGGATTAAAACCATTTTAAAATTAAATAAATATACCCAATTTTCTCTAAGCGGGACTGAAGAGAAAACTTAAATAGAATTAAGGGGCTCTATTCCAAACCAGGAAACAGGACCGTTTTGGGAGTCGTCCTTTCATTTTTATATTAAATTTTATAAAAAGTGTGCCGAAAGGATATTGACAACAAAAAGGGTTACACATATAATCGGCCTCTGTATAAAGCATTTATTTTCAGTCAAATTTCATAAATCACACACTAGTATGTTTCACTGCAATTGATGGAATTATTCCATTATTCATCTAACCGTCTATCTATTGTTTAAATTTTTCCCATTATTGGATTGTATGATGAGTATGTTATAAATAAGATGTCCGTAATGCTTTATTCCAATAGTTTATAAATTTAATCATTATACTCTACATATTTCAAAGAAGGAAGAAAAATTATAGATCTAGCAGGACCAACAAATGCTACAATCAGGTTTCAAATTAATGTTTTGGTGTGGATGGTTAAACAACCCTGAAACGACCCTGTCCAGAGTTGGACGATTCAAAATAAACATTGAGTTCGAGCTCCATAAAGCCCTGGCTCCATAATACTCGAGCTTGAAAGTGCCCTCTCTTGTATAAACACTAAAATTCACCGCTTCTAATGCCACTCTCTATTTGCAATGCAATTTGCCCCCTAGAAATTACAAATTAACAACTGAAAGCCGGTCACGCTTCGTTGCTTCTTACGGCTTACAACTTACGGTTTTATGCGGTTTACGCCTCACGGATGTGTCTTTCTTGCGTGAACCTACCTCGTTTCGGTACATATCATACAAATAAATTGGCGTGGTTTCAATTAATTTGCCTAGTGTCTTAAACAGGATGAATACGAGTTTTCTTTTTCATAATAAATAGTAAAAAACATCTGTTAACATTTGTATTAATATCACAAAGAATGATGGTATTAAACGTAGTTTTACTAGATAGGAGACTTTAATAGAGGAGTTCAGTCTAAGGTCAGTGTGGCCAACAAAAAGTGGTTTTTCTGACAAGAATGACAGTTAAGGTCTACCCTTCAAAACATGATATTTTTACATGTCTTTTATCATTGCGAACATCTATATCGATTTATTGAAATAATGAATATCAACAAAAATAAATATAACTGACATTTGACATAATTAGTAACTGAATAACAGAAATGAAATGGTGACTTGCCAGAAGTTCCTAGAGTTATTGGCCACCGATATGTTGAGTATTCAGTCATTTTAAATTTCAAAATATACGATTCGGGGGTGTGTGCATTATTTTAATGAAGCAATATAGATGTTCGCAATGATAAAAAACATGCTAAAATCTCATGTTTTGAAGGGTAGACCTTAACTGTCATTCTTGTCAGAAAAACCACTTTTTGTTGGCCACACTGACCTTAGACTGAACTCCTTTATTGTGGGCTCATCCTTTAATATGTATATCTTCTACTAGTAAATTGAAAATTCAGATTGTGCGGTACTCTGAATCTAGATTATACTCTCCACTCCGACTTTTCTTATAAACCTTTCATGTAGTTTCTTGCCGGTGATTGTCGAACAGGAATAGCATGTTTTCTGCACTTGCCCTCTCCAGGTGACAAAATCTGCACAGGATTTAGCCTGTCAATCCCCATCCCCATCGGATGAGATGAGGGGGGTGGAAGGTTCTCCCCGGGATCCTTTTTGAAGGGTAGATCATTACGCATATTTTCCACCAAACTACTAATACGTAGGAGTATGAAGGAATTGTCGGAAATGATATGGGAGATAATCTCGAAGAAGAAGGAACTTTTACTCTGAGCCAATTTGTGGTATCCCTAAAAGCCGCATCGTGGAAGTCCAAGAATGGGAAAAACGCTTTATGCAGGCTACTGGGAAAATACTCTAGTCCAAAGTCAGACAAAATGCAGATGGAACGGTGGAACACATTACCTGCAAAATTGATTGCAGGGTAATTGTCAGGATTTCTCAGAAGTCTCTAGATCTCTAAAATATAGATGTTCCCAGGGTAGCCTGGTCAACCTGGCAAATCGCCTCCTAAATAGTTATTGGGCAATGGTGTGAACACTTAAGTGGTGAGGTCGTCTACTAAGGCGTCCCAAAGTAGCTAGTCCTCTTGAGGACATCATGAACCCGTTCTCGCCTTGATGGTAGCTTAACCCATAGTGAATCCTTGTCCTATCGTTTAAATTTTCCTTCGACCATCGGCGTATTGTTAAACCGTCTATTAATTGTATTAACCAATGTCTCGGAAAGGGGTAATCGTTACTTATTTGTTTTCGATTGACTTCGAAATGAGTCTGTTTGAATTCTCCAGATTTGCCTGGTTGATATGCTAATTGACGATTGCTTAGTGCCTTCAACACTTTGTCTCTTATGTATGTGTCCAGTAGTCTTTCTATCATCCAAGATGTCCTCGCCAATTTCCTTTTATAAACTCCTTTTGGCATTACGAATTTCTTTACTGTAATACCTAGCTTATTGCTGTAGGTATCTTGGTTGGTATTGACCTTGTTGAGGAGATCGCGGACCTTAGCCTTAAGTCTCTTAGGACGTTGTTCCATTATACTGCGTGATACTCGTAATCTTCATTGTTTTCTCCGGGTAGTTTTCCATCCTCGAAATGTCTATGTATGTATGTATGTATTTTGGGGTGACATTCACTGAGACCTAAAAGATTCATTGTGGCCCCTTACTTCTACTAAGTTTCTGAGGAGAGTCTCCTTTGGCCTATTTCTCGAAGGAATTTTAGGATATAATATGCAGTCTTCAACTTAGATAAATGTCCCTCTTTTATTCAGTAATCTCCCAGAAGAGCCAGAAGCCGTGTCCTAGAATTTTGAATTTCTGTGCAATTCGAAAGTATGTGGATGGAGGCTTCTTTTTCCATGCCAGAAAATCTAAATTCTTCTTCCTCCATTATTTTGAGCTTTTTCATATCCCTTTCAGGTGACAATGTCCTGTTAGGATTCCTATAAATCTCAGTTAAAACGCAGTTTTACTTTGACTAATGCATTCATTTGATCACAACAGGTTGTAGTCACCCGAAAGAGTCTTTTATTGTCTAAGCCCTACTAGATCTTTCCAATGGTCAGATCTTCTCTTTTTTCGGCTTTACCCATTTCTTCCAATATTACATTGGAGCTAATTCCGCAAAAGGGTATGTTCTGGAATCCATAGTGAGGTGACTATTGTTCTCGCCCAGTTCATTGGGTTTGTCTAGGCATTCCCACACAATTTTGGAACTGATTGCACAAGAGCTAAGTGCTTTAATGGCTGCTTGACTATCCTACATTATAAAAATCCTTTGCCTATACCTTTTTCAATATTGAACTGGGCGTCTTATGCCCTGAATTTCCGCTTGAAAGATACTTGGGGTTTTTCCAAAGCTTTCAGAGAGTTTGGATTCTGGCCCGAACACTCCTATCCCAGTTCCTTCTATTGCTTTTGAGCCGTCTGTGCACCACAGAAATTTTATTATAAAAGTTTAAAAATAGCAATAGGAATCAGTTTTTATAGTCCGATTTTCATATATAATACCACAAGAGAAAAAATTCAATAAAAACTGCTAAAACTAAAACAGGAAATCCTAGAGACACACGTATTTGGAGATATATTCTCTGACGCTGCATAATTTTAGTCCTAATCGTAATTCACTAATTTTAAAAGAAGTAAATTCTACAAATTTTAGCAGGTTGGATTTTCTGGAAGATTTACAAATTAATAAAGAATTGCAAAACAATAATCTTTGTTTGAATAAGCAAGTACAATTAAATAGATCTTATGTTCCTTTGCATAGACGTTTAAAAGATTAAATAGTATATCCATAAAAGTTCTCTCTAAGATGATATTCATATTTATCCACAATATTATCAGACTGATACCATACAGTTCAGTTAATGATCATCAATTTAAAAATTTTCCATATGTTTAAATTACAAAATTCATGATTAGTTATTTGTTTATTTTGGATATTTCTGGACTGGAGTTGTTTGTTCGAATTCGATTTGGTAATGGGTTCTCATCAGACCCTTAGTATTTTTCTGGCTTGTAGGTGATTTGAGTAATGGGTTCTCATTAGACTCTAAATCAGATCTTTCTCAATGAAAATGACTCACATTGGTTTTAGGATATTATTTGGATAGGTACATAACTTGACTACTAGTTACTTAAACTTTTTTGTTTAGATTTAAATAGATTTTTGTTGTTAATAATTGCTGGAATTTGTTTTTACATACTTCATTCTTTGATTGGTTATCTATTTTGAATTAGATTTGGTAACGGGTTCTCATTAGACCCATAATCTTTTTTGTGTTTGGAATTAGATTTGAATAATGGGTTCTCATTAGACTTTAATCAAATCTGTTTTCTCGGTTTAGATAATTTGTTTTTTGTTGTGAGAGACTACCAGATTACAATATTTATTCATTAAAATTTGTTATTTGGAAGTTTTCTCAGATAAATACTTTCATTGATTTACACAAATATTTTATAATTTTTAAATTAATTTATGTGCTTTTGGAATATCTCTTGACCTATGTGTAAATTTTCTATTTTGAATTAGATTTAGTAATGGGTTCTCATTAGACCCTTAATCTTTTTCGGCATCTTATGATTTGATGGGTTCTCATTAGACCTTAATATCAAATTTATTTATTTACAATTTTGTTTAGGAAATTTACATATTTGTTTTGGGTCATTACCAAATTACTTTACAACAATTTTTGCAAATTTAAATGGGTTCTTTAATATTTACATTTACACATAATTATAAGAATGTTATTTTTATGCTCATGTTGGATAACTTGAGTTTTGTGTCCACTTAGATTGTCACTTGTCATTTGTTAGTTTCAAATTGAAGTAGTGTCACTTCAATTTCCGTTCTACTAACACGTGTTCGTGTAGTAGTTGTAGATATTAAAATTAAAATTAAAAATGTTCAAAAGTTAAAGACAGTTTACCCCAATCAAAGGAATATTTTAAATTTAATGTAATTTTAAAGAAATTTATTACTGTGACGTTAATGTGTTGTCGACCTTTAATTAGGTTTCTTGTATCACATACCTGACGAGTAAGTAATTCGTTACTAATTTCTCATATTACATATTTCCAACTATTATTATTTACTTGCGGGTATCGCACTGAAGATGGCTTAATAGCCGAAAGCGTTTTGCAATTTTAAAAGATTTAAAATTTTTACACAGAATACAACAATGTTTTCTTGACTTTCTAGTCATGTGTAAGTACTCAGCAATAAAGATATTCACTTTCTATATAATGGCACAATCCGTTTTCTAGTTGCAGTTTTTCAATATCATATATCATTCATATTATGCAAGTGGTCATTTACATAATTTTATTTCACACTGACTTTTTGACATGCCGCAACTGTGCAGACATTTGTTTTGTACTCTGTTCAATACCCCACTTTTATTCTATTGATCGTTTTTACTGGGTATGTTCCTAGAAATGAATTAAAAAATTGATTGGAAATTTCTACCAGTCCAATACTGCGTTTGTGAATGGAAAAATTTTTCTAGGCATTTGACAGTCGTTAATCTGAAATAAATATAAATCAGATCATTCGAAACTGACCCGAAACTATAAAGGTGTTTCTTCGAAAAAATAATTTTAAATTAATAACTACCAAATTATTTCTACAGACCCTTTTTTTTAATGCGCATGCCTCTGATAGTTTCTGTCTGTTCTACGAACAAATCTGAAAATAAATTTGTTATTCATATTGAGATAATTTTTGTTTTGTTATACCTAGTTACAGTTATTACAAATACAAATAATAAGTATCTACTGATCATAATGTGTTCCATGTAAATAAAAATTATTTTCTTATCGCCCAGATACAGCTATATAGGATTAGGCTATTGTCCTTCGATATTTGAATTAATGAAACCGCCCGTATGAATTCCCTCAAATTTGCTGTGCTCGATTTACAAAAGCTTTTGCTGCATAATTGAACAGTATTTCAATCTAAAGCTTAACCAAACCCCGAATCGTTTTATTCTAAATAGGAACGAGAATATTGTAGTAGTATGTGTGTTTGTACCAGGACTGATAAAAATTAAACAAGATACATGCACTCTGTCACATAATCTTAGTTACAAAAAAAACCATGTTTGTCATTCACTTTTTCCTAAACCAACATATTTTGCGATTTGTTTTTGTTTACATAACACTCTCTTGTTTGAAATTGTTTAAAGATAAATATAGCAGTAAAGCGATATATTTACACAATACATTTTCGTATTTGGATATACATATTAGGGGGCCCGGGGAAAGAGTCCCTTATGGTCTCAATCACGCAAATTGACGTTCGAATTTAAAGCACTTTAGGCTTGTCTTAACTGAAACAGTTTATTACGGTTTAACAAATGAAAAATATACAGACTGTCAGACCATTTCAGAAGTCTAGATATACTAAACACTTTTAAATGTGTTTTATAATTTCCAAATCCAAATTCAAATTTGATGAATCAAGGAAGAAAAGAAAAGAATTTTGTTGAAAATATGTTAATTATATTTATTTTTAAATGAAAATTAAACTATTTCAGAGGTTATTAATTCAAGTGTAGGGTCTTGGATATTTTTCGAACAGTAGGACACAAACAGCTGCAAGTTTGAAAACATTCAAGTGAACATCTAGGTACGTACAGTTTGGGAAAATTATTAATAAAATAATGGAGTTTCAATCAAGTCTCAAAGGAAAAATTTTAAATAGTCAAACACAGGAAGTTAAATCATTTTATGAGACAAGAGGCTGTAAGTAATCTACCATAAAAGTACTTTAAAAACGTTCGGGAGCGTGTAGTATTAGCAACGTTTATCAATTTCAGCAGTGTTCAAAAAATAGCTCCTGAAATGAAGTTGATTGAGGACGGTGAATGTGCATCATTTGTAAAACCAAACAAAAAGATAAAAACAAGTGCTGCAAAAGATAATGTTTCGATATAGGACGTTTTAGACGATATAATTGAAAAACAAGTTCCAACAAGACGTATAAGAAATTTACAGAGAAAGACAATTATACAGGTTCCTGATAAATCCTACGAAAAATTATAAAAAGATGGGATTCCGTTTGAAAAAAACCAAAACCAACAGAAAGTTATTGATGGGAAAACCTGAAATCCAAAAGTTGAGACTCAATTTTTTACGCCAGATCAAACGTTTCATAGAAACGAAAAAAGCCCAATTATATATTATAAGGACGAAAACATTCATTCATTCATGCCATACAAACCGAAAGGGTTGGGCTGATAGTTCAAACGAGTGACTACATAGCCACTGTCAAAAGGACAGATGCTAATAATGGTGAATTCTGGCGGTGAACATAGTTTCGTCAAAAATGCTCACCTTCACTAAAATCCAACTATAAAATCGGGAGATTATCATGATGCTGTGAACTAGGAAAACTATAAAAAGTGGCTTCAAACTTACCACCAAATAGTGTTTTAATTATCGACAATGGGTGGTATGAATAAAAACGAAGTACATGCTAATACTACAAATTTAAGGATCTACTTCAAAGTATCTGGTCCATCAAGAAGCATCTGGTCAGTTCCGGTAGGCATTTTTCCGTTCCCTGTACAGTCAGCGCGACAGGTCGCTCTCGCCGTATAGGAAACGGAATGTACAATGGAACATTAAACCGAGTTAAAGTGTTTGATACAACTCGCCCTAAAGGTTAGGTAATGGTAAATAAACCTAAATCATACATAAATAAAACGTGAACTTATAGGGTTGTAATAAAGTTCCTGAAAGTGGTAACAGTTTAAAAATGAATCGTAGAATCGTTCCAACAATGCATAGGGTATGATGTCCATGGATTAATTCACGTACAGGTTCTCGAACGTTTGATTTGTACATAAATAAGTTCACAAACGTTCACGTACTAATCAGAAGGTGGTTGTTGGAACAAACCTATATACTTCACACTCTACACTACATCGTTAACAAACCTATCATAAGCATCGTTTACCCCGTCGTCTGACTGACATGTACACTGTCTGTTTTCGCTCCTCACCTAATCCATACATTATGAACGCACTCCTTATGTCATAAGTCATTTTTGGTTGATCGTGAATTTTAAACTAATGGCATTTATATTCAAATATCAAATAGAGGTACCATATAGGTACTTGTTTATTTATATCAATTTCTATAATTTAGATACTCCTGACGATGCAAATGTTATTTGTGAAATCGGTCAAGTAATATGTTATATTTTTTTTGGAATTATTTATCGATATTATTCAATAATTATGGAAATATTCCACGTAGTAACGGCTGAAACAATTAATTAATAGTTATTTATGTACCAAGGCAGTAAAGTAATTATTTATCGGACGAGTCTGAAATTATGAGACGAGCGAGAGAAGCGAGTCCGATAAAGACACTTTACTGACGTGGTGCATACAAGTTTTATCGCCAACTGTTCAGATTCAGAATATAAAAAACTGAGGCATATTTCATTGCATTTTATTATGACAAAGTAAACAGCAAATATAGAACAAATCTACTCATTATTTGTGCTGATGTTTAAATTGAAGGTACACCCCGAAGCATTATAAAACTTAATTCCCGAAGTCAAAGGAGTTCCAACAATAATTTGTTATAAATAAATCGCAAGAAAACTATTATCGAGCCGTAATAGGGAGAAGCTTGACACTGACAGATGGTGATTTTCGAGTAATATCAAAGTCAAAATACTTTACCTGCCGCATGTCACTTTACCTGCCGCAAATGTGGCGGATAATAGTTATTTACGTAATTAGTGGGATATGGACATTATTAACGCATGCATGTGAAGTTTGAACAGCGAAGCCGTATGGCCGAGTCCTGTAATCACATAAGTGCGTTAATAATTCCTATCACACGTGTTACGTACAAAATTTTATTTATGTACAACTGTTTATTAGTAAGTATTACTAACAGTGCCTATATTATAAAATAAAATAAAAATTTCAATCCAACGTATTTTTAATAATATTGACTGCAAACTAAGGTACTGTGTATCATATTTTGGGACCATAGCAACAAAGACAAACAAGGCTGTGGAAATAAAATAAAATAAGTTATGTCATCAAATCTTTAAAGTTGAATGAAAGAAAAATCAATAAAAATGAGTTCAAGTGAAGACAATCTCCTTTCGGAAATTGAAAATACAGCTCCCAGTGTTATTTTAAATATTGTATTCTGGTATTAATATGTCTCTAGATTCTTATTATCGCATTAGTGCGGTAATGTATTCAAAAACACACTAGTGCCGTAATATTCGTCCTTATGACACTGAAAATAGTGTCAAATCGTATCCGTTACATGACAGTTGTAGATAAAGTACTTCATTGTACGATAAGGTAAACTGTTTGTTCACTTCCGGAAATCAATCTGATAATTGACGGCTTTACTGACGGTTGGCGATAAAATACATTAAATGCTAAATTTCTCACTCTCTTCTTGTGTAGAGTTGTTCAAGGATCACATTTCTATCATTTTAACTTTACCTTTGGATGACCTTTTTAATTGAAAACTTGGGTATATTATGTTAGAATTGATAATTACGCCCTCCTTCAATAAAATTAGAGAGCTAAAAATATATTACATTATAAATTATAGGATAAATTTTCGGCTTCACTGATCTTTACAGTAATCACAAGCTACGTTCGTTATTTGCGAAGGATTTTTGATCACGTGATCACACTTCTAACTTAATATCGGTCATTATTGGCAAAGACATGGAGATTGGATAAATAAATAAAAAAAGTTTGTTTAAACAACGAAACGTGTTATTAAGAAAAACACTATATACCAGATTTATCTAGTACCTACAACATAACCTCAAAATATCACGAATACACCGATTAATCTAGGCTTTTTCTATTGACCGGTATAGATCCACCAATCCACCAACTGCGTTTTTATATTCATTGGTGGATTTTGGATTGAAGAACTTATGCGTTCATTTGTTACTGTTGCATTGATCAAAATTGCAAACCATTGCACAGCTGTTCCGAGGTGGTGAATCAATTTGGTGGCTTACAAAATGACAAAATATTGGCTGCACTATTAACAGCGCCAGAAATTGAAAAAAAAATTTGTGATATCCATTTTCAGTTGTCAGATATAATGGAAAGTGATGTAAACAACAATAACTGCGTTTTTTGTGTGCTACTGACGCTAACATGACGGTGCAGTGGAGACTGACGTCAGTCAACCAATGGTGAATAAGTGATGTAAAAAAACTTGTCTTCTTTTCTGAGCGCAATTGCCGAAAAGTTCAGATTTACCTCTCCTACCCTACCTACCTCTATATGTGAAAAACGAAGGATTCAGACTAAAAAGAAAAGATTGATCGGACGCAAAAAGAGAGATACCGCAAGCGCAGTCGATATTACCGTGAATCGTTATTTTCAGCGTATAACGGTATTGAACTTTGCAATGAAAACTTGAGTTATCGCACTTATCGCATAACAAAAATATCATAATAATAAATAAACCGAAAAATCTACTAGACTCCAAAGACGAGAACATCTGTGAAATAGGTTATAATAGTTAGTTCAGTTTTCGTGCTCTTGTTTATTCAGCATCTATAAATTCGTCTTTTGAATATAATAAATTAAACGTTTTATGATTAATTCTTGTGTTCCATCCAAATACCGTAACACGCTAAACCTTATATTAAAGTGGGTATGCTTATTATGTCAAAATAACGTTACCCCTTATTAGAGGAGGCTATATCTCTCTAATAACGAACTCGGATACATTTGCATGTACAACGAACGACAATTTTGTGTCAAAACATATTCCTGAATCCTAACTCATCGTATTGATTCATTATGAAGATTGTAGTTAATGGGCTCGCTGACTTAGTAGATGTGATGCAAATTGAAACTAAACTTAACAACATGCAAGGAAATAAATGATTAGAGCCTGATTAATACCTAATATGATTTAGATTTGACTTTGAAATTAAATATTCAATATCATTTTGACACTAGAATGATACTAAATCCTTAGTAATAAGTTTGAATATGTTTTACACCGTGCTTAAGTTAACCTAGCTTTTTTGGTAAATGTTCGTGGAACTAATTGTCCCTCAGTCATTATAATGAAAAATGTTCATACAGGTAAGTTGTACTTGATTATATAAATTGATAAAAATCATATATTACTTATTTTAGTAACAATTATTAATATCAATGTAGACTTATTTGATATTAACCAAGAAGTAGGTAGTCGAGGTTGAGGAACCCCCCTATTGGGGCAAATTCCTAGATTTCCAAAATATTTAAGAAAAATAAATTCTCTTGAAGAATATGATATATATGATGATTCGAAATTTAAACAAATTTACAGAATAAACAAAAATTTAGCCAGACCAATGAAGAAAACGGAGTAGACAAGAACTTCAGGACTTATAGCTACAATAAGATACCTTGCCAAAGGAACATAATATGAGCAAAGCATGGGTAAATGAGGAACTGAGGAACAGTATTTAATATATTTTCTTGAAGGACCTTAAGTTGATGTTGTAAAAGAAAATTTTTTCTGGATTGGTGAATAAAACAGTATTGCGTGTGACTATTGTATAAAGAGATAGGCCTATCTTTATACAATAGTATGATTGACAGTATCAAAGGCTTTGCAAAAAACTGTTTTAAACAGAATTAATCTAAATTCTTGACATCTTGACTCGATTTCATTGATTATGTTATTATGATAAAATAACCGATTGGTAACTGCTGCAAGCCAAATCAAACCCCATGCTGTTCATTAATAATGACATTTTTAAATTTTGAATTCAAGATAACTCCATATTCGATTAACTGTTACAATTTCAACTTTTCCCACACTTCTCTAATAAATATTATACACATCAGAAATTGATATTTTAATTCCATTTGAAAAATTTTCGTTTAGGTTTAAATAAAAAGGCGTCCTCTTCCAATAATACGCGTATACCGCAGAGCGCTATCCATCCCAAGCATCGTCTCTCCAAATATTATTTCAGGCGATTTTCATGCCGTAATTAAATTTGCCATTCACCTCATTCATATAACCACAATTCCAACAATGCTAAATTCTGATGGAGATGCCGAGTCAAAGGTGCAGGAATATGGCACGACCGTCGAAGGTACAGAAGAGAAAAGAGGAGGCACTACAATTAACCTCTCGATATTAAGTAAACATTTCGAGATGCTGAGGGTGTGTTGGTATATGCAGGTTCGGACTTAATACATCCGAAAAATGACCATATAAAAAAATTCACCAAAATACGCTAAGTAGTATAATGTTAGAATTTGAAACAAAGGTTCTATGAAATTTGAAAGTAGTTCAATAGTAGTTTGTGCAACTAGTGTGGATATGTTGGCCATATCGCACTCAATCATTCGAGTGCGATATGGACAATCCACACGAGTCGAACAGTATATTTTTTCTACAACCCACTTAAGAAAAAATCTAGAAAATGAACATTTTAATAAACTGTTACTTCAAATTAATAATTTCCAACAATTTTATTTATAATTTTACCAATTCAATTTTATGTGGTGAACGTACAGTTCTTAAATGTACAATTTGTATAATGCTACGGTTTCCCTTTTCAAATATGCGATGCTGTTATAAGTAGATGTTGCCAGTCGGACTCCCGCACGAAGGGTACCGTACCATCTATAATAATGAATATTCTGCTAAATATTTCAAGCGTCTACCTGATGTCGTTATCAATATCGAGCAGAATAATGATTTAAAAATAAAATTAACAATTACAAAAATATTTATTCGCGGGGATTGAACCCTGGTCTATCGCGTGAGACTGGCATGCAAACCACTCGACCACCGAGATTATGCTAATTAATTATCTATAACGTCAGATGTATTATTATAATCTTATAATTAATCTGACATCATCTAAATACCCATTTTATTCTCATTTGTTGTTAATTCGTGCGGATTATTTTATTAAAGTTCATTTTTGTAAATTAATATTCTTGATCCAGTGCTTCTAGGAGAGACTTTTTTTGACAAGTTATTTTGACGTTTTTTAAATTGAAAAAAAGATGAGTGACGGTTACTAAACGCAAATGCTGATTGGTAGATTTCATATACGTTCTAGGATGTATATGAAATCATATCCGTTCAGTTAACCGATATGGCCTACATTTCCATTCTGTAAACTGTGCAGAAAATGGATAATATACATGTGGGTGTAGAAAAATGTATATTATATTTTCCTATTTTTTCTTGACATTGTTTTTTTTCCTTAATTAATTCAATTTTGTGTTTCCTTATTCATCTTTATTAATGGGATAAATCAGAAAACAGAAAGATTCTGCCAATAACCTGAAGATGTAGTGCTAAAGCAAAAAAAAGCTATTCACACATTTTGTTTGTAGCCAACATCATGGAGCTCAGAGCTGTTATGAATCTGTTTACCTGTGAAATATATCCATGGGCGCGTTCACTTTGAACGTCGGACGCGCCGAATATCGTTCACTTTCGACGACGAGTGAAATTTGCCAGCGTTCAGTACTGGGACTCTGCACACTATAGAATTTTACCGATCACTTTCTACAGTATTATCACTATTATTATTCCAGTCGACAGCAGTCGAAAATTTCACTCTGTATACCATATGTAAGCTTTCGAAAAGTTTTTTTTTTTATTTCTGACTTATTACTATGAAATATATTGAAGTTTTTAATAAGAAAACGTCGTTGAAAGACGTGTGAATAGAGTCGATAGTAGAACTCTATAGTGAGCAGAGTCCCAGTCCTGTTTGACAAAGATAAACGTCGGGCGACTTGCCATCACGTCCACCTCGAGCACATGGACGAAAGTTGCCGGTCTTGAGTGTTGAGTTAAATTAAGTAAATATGCCCAAATTGAAATTGGAAGATGTTGAAAATAGTACCGAGTATATAATTGATTTAAATGAAGAAGACTTTCAACGAGCCCTAACTGGTAAGTTAATAATAATCAACCCTTGATTCCTCATTTCCTACGTCGTTACGTCCTGCATGAAAAATTAATGTATAATAATAATAGTGGAGTTATGTCAATATCAACAAACAACAAAGAAGCGTTCAGTGCGTTCAGTTAAACGACCGCCCGACGACTTGTCCCTGACGTCATTTATTCGGTAAGTTACCTTATCAGGCGTTTCAATGTGAACGCAGCCAGGGGGTTTGAGGAATGAATTTCGTATGCCAAACATTCGGGGTGACGCCCGCGTGCTTTGTACTCCCGGTTACGAGGGGCCTGCGAATAAGTTGTTTTGATTTTAGTGAAAGGTTTAACCTCAATTCTTATTAAAATCAAACGTTACTCATCTTCATAGAAGGGTAAATACCCGTTATACATATTTAGATTAATGACGACACAGGGGGCGTCATACCAAAATCGCCACAGTATGGTATGTCGATTTTTGTTATAACGAGGATATGTGTATTCTAGTCGAGTGCAATCAATTTTCACTTATTGGAATCAATTGGAATTTGGCTGTAGTCATGGTTTAATGGTTTTTAAACCATCCATTTATTTATTCATACGTTTGGGTTGGGCTCAACAGCCCTGAATCTTTGTACCATTGCCCATGTTATCTACCTACTTCCATTCCAGAAGCTTCGTGTCTTGCATATAGGTCACCAGTTTATCCGGAGGGATCTTCAATAGTTGTGATGGTTGTATTATTTCCACTCCAAAGTGCTTCCGTCTGAGTACTTGTAAGTTCTCACAGAAGCAGAGTACCTATGTGAGTAGGTGTTTCATCGTAGAGTTCACATTTTCTGCACATAGGTTCTTCACTAGCCTTACCCATCCTGTGCAGATGCTTCCTCAGGGTCCAGTCCAGTCACTAGGTCGGTAACTGTCTCCAAACTTCTCAGTTTCAACAGCCTGGATAGAAGTTCCTTGTCTAACTTATTTAGTAAACTCTTAGTATGGAGGTGTCCTTGTGTCAGCCTCCATTTGAGTGGCTGCTCCTTAACTAGCCAGTTCCCGACTTTCCATCTTATGTAATCCTTTGGGATTCCACAAAGCAGTTCCGGACGTGAGAAGGCTCCTTTATTATTTAGCTAACTGGTCTTCCATTTCATTCCCTGCAATCCTCTTATGTGCCGGACCCATAGATATTAGAGACACTTTGTTGTCTCTTGCTAACATGCTAAGGGATTCTTTACAGTTTTTTACCAGTTTAGACCTAGTTGTTGGATTGCTGATAGCCACTAATGGGCTCCGCGAACTTCTTCGTTGCACCAGTATTTATTTGTTTGTCGCTTCCGGTTTGGATCCATTTATATCGAAAAACAATAAAATTATACTCCTACTTTTGTATCTTTTGGTAACAGTTTCCAGTAAATTGACACTGCCCATTATTGGTTCGTCTACAGTTGTATATTTTTTTAATTTTCCATTTTTTTCCAAATCCCCATTCGAATTGTGAAAAATTCAGTTTAGTTCGACCCTGACCACATGAAAATTAGTTAGTGGTTAAAACGCGGTATGTTGTGTATCCGACGTTTTAGTCAGATTAGTTAAACTCTTAACACATAATACACAAATCGGGACAAACTAGCCTAAAATAACTCTTGTGACCGATGTTTGCTGTCACGCTGAAGAAACCGATGGACCACCTGTGCTTAAAATATTATTTGTCCACATTCGAAAACTAAATATGGATTCAGAAAGCATCAAAATTGTTTTGTAGATAAAAAAAACTATTTTATTATAATTGCGGCGCATTTTTAAAACTTTTGAAAATTGTTTTTTTTTTTTTTTCTTTCCGATTTATTGTCGCATCAACCGCTGGGGGTTATTAGCGACAGAAACCATTTAATGTAGGTACATTAGGTAGAGATGCATGTTTTGAAAATTGTTTTCAATTCGAATGGACGTGTTATTTCATGCACGCCATATGAAAAAGTGGAAAAATGCGTTTTTCGTGTATTTTATTGTTCAAAATAAAAGTTTTCATGGATTTTGCTCTTTAAAAAAGCAGTTTTAATTATTTTTTAGGTTCTAGAGCTTGTTTTGTAATGAAAGCTTCTTCAATTTTATAGTTTATTGTATCAGTATTTATAAATTTGATAATATTATACATATTGAATAGAAGTTTTCATGAAATTTATCGCTTTGAATAGCAGCTTTATTGAACTATTTTGTTTAATATTGCAATGTTCTGAATAAATAGCTCCGAAATAATAATTTAATGTTTACGATAGTTGGAAATTTTTACAAATAAATCAGCCCTCCTTAAACATTAAGACTTGCGCATGCGATTCGCGGTGACGGTTGGTCGGTGATCAGCCCTTTAGTTTTGACCTTTCCGGAAATCTCACAAGTTTTTATTTCCAATAATCGCAATTTCAATTGTGACAGGTCGGTAGGTGATGGCTACGCCTGCCTACTAAAAATTCATCATCGTCGTTAAAGAAGTTTCCAGTTCAATAAAAAGGGGTTCACATTTTAAATACCTCGGTGAAATTATACTAGAATCAAAGCTTGGAAAATTATCAAATAAAGCACGCTGCTGAAAGATGACAACCGCCTAAAACCTCAAAGCATTGATAATCAAAAATTACTCTCTAAGTATACTAAACTCGAAAACTACCTAGCAGTAATGAAAAAGAGATAATGGGAAACAATAGAGCTGGAAATAAAGGAGAAACTCAATAATACACACAAACAATTAATTTGTTCGTAGCAACGAAAAAAGTCATAAATGCAGAAGCAGACAGGATTCCCATTGGGTATGAGATTTTTTATTGAAAAGCTGCTTGTAAAGATACTTATTAAAGGTCAGGAACAGCTTGGTCTGAAGAAAGAGAGATAATTTGAGAAGAATAAAACTATACTTTTACAGAGATAGAGATAGGATATCTCATCAAAAAAGTACTAATTGTACTTCGATTGGTCTGAGCTGGTACTTGCGAGAATAATAATGATAAAACCAACTCATGACATTTAATTTTTTTCATTCCTGAAGTTGGCGCTAGCGGAAAACGGTTTCTAGAGATATTTATATATTACCATAATGATACAGGGTTAGGGCTCCACCCCAGATAATTTTGAAATCGACACTCTCCTTGTTGGTAATGGTAAGAATGTTTCTCGTATAATTTTCATCAGAAAAATAAAAAAGGTCTGCATATGAAATCCGTTTACCATATCTGTGAAATATTTTATTTTTTTATTATTTTTTTAAATCATTTAAAAAAATCAGAAAGCATTTTTACAGAAAATCTGAATGAATAGCTATTACCGTTAAGATGTTCCAACTTCATCTTCGTGTGTAATACCTACTAACTATTATTGAATAACGAATTATTATTTATAGTTTTTTTTGCACAAATACAATCTATTACAAACACCATATATATCAAAACAATCCTAATAGTTTTTATTTAAAAAGAAATCGAAATATTTAAGAATATCGAATTTCACGTTGCACCCAATTCTAAATGTAGTGTAAAATTTGGACGTGTCGCCGACGACGGGCGGTCTTAGAGAGGAGATTGAATGATTTTTTGTACGCAATGCATCAGTGTATATAGCTTCATCACTGACAGTTGACTTTTAACATCTGGAGATATTCGAGAAGTACCAGCGGGATATCCGGACATTACGGTCTTTAAATAAACATGGACTTTGGTTTATTCCAGGGAAAATTGGCGAAAATGATTATTTCGTTCTCCCAATTTACATGTTGTAAGTACAAAGATAATCTTTTGTTTTAAATTATTTCAAATGAAATTTATTCTACAAAAATATTTTATTTCAATCGTTGATTAATGGAGTAATGTCCGACTTTTGAAAGTTCTCCAGTGCTTCAAGTTATATGCTCTCAAGGTTTCAATGAAACCAGGGATATTCCTTATCCATAGCTAACTGTGACCCAACGAAAAAAAGTTTATCTTACAGTTCATAAAAAAAGGATGGTAAATAATTCAAGTTGAATAAAACTAAAATAAATAGTTATTTACATTACAAGCTGCGAAAGCTTACTTTTATGTGCGAGGTGTATTTTAATAGCCGAGGCGAAGCGAAGCGTAGCCGAGGCTTTTTGAATACCTCCAAGCACCTAAAAGGGCTTTTGCAGCGTGTAATGTATTTAACTTTTCATTCTTCACCCGATTTTATTATTGAAACACACAATTTAAAGATGCAAAAAATTATCTGTAGACTGAAATGAAATGGGTAGAAGGCGTGGGTAAAACATTACTTTGGTAACATTCGTGTCAACAAAAACTAATACTTTGACAGTTGTCAAATAGAATTTAATGATAATGTTGCGCAAATGGACAAGCAAGTCCAAATTTCCAGTGACGTTGCTTTCAATTAACATTTGCCGTTAAATCTTCCAGGAACATAAAACAATTGTAATTTTACATTTAATTTCCAATCTAAATAAATATTTGACAAGTAATTTGACATTTTATTTGCTCGTTGTCCAGGGCACGAAAATTTTTCATACTTAGCAATTTTATTCGTTCGTTTTACTTTAGCTTGCGCTTGCCTATTTAAAATGAAAATATATATTTTCGTAGGGGGCAGAATGGAAAAAAGAGTATTTGGAATGACATCGAATACTTTCAAATGCAGGATTTTCATCACTGAAATTATGATTAAGCAACAAAAAATTATGCAAAATGTTTATTTTGTAAGAAATTGAAAACAATTTCAATTTTAATTCAACACCCAATTTAGCTGGAATTTCTGATTATAGTAAACGAACAGGGATGTAACCAAAAGGTCAGTGGATGGACTGATGGACGTAATATCTCGAAAGCTTCTATCCCCATGCACCTGATTCATGATAAACCTAGTAGGTACTTAGTTTTATAAAACATATATGTCACTAGGTAACAACGTTCTTATTTATTTGTTCTTTGGCTTGAGACCATTGTTATAGTAGTCTTGACTTTAGCCAATTGCCAAAAATAAAATTGAAAATTCAAAAATAAATATGCAACGTTGCTACCTAGATTCGCTTCTAAAATGACGATTTTCTCCAGCTATTTCTGATAATTTTGTGGCCACAAAACATATTTTTTCGAAATGACATTCGTCAACTCGCTTTTCCTGGTTTTTTCATTGTCCTTATATAACTGAGTGCAAAAAACTTATCAAAAAGCGCAAAATCCGCCTACTTGACAGCACATGATTTTTCTCCTTGGCTTTTCGAAAGACCTCGTTTATGGTAATATACCATCTAACTTAAGCGATTCGGAGGATTGTATATGTCTCGAATTACAATTTCCTCAAAAAAATGATCAACGATTCTATTTGTAGCTTCTAAGAGAAATTGTATCATTGTCAACAAACAAATGGCCAGCATTTTGAGCAGTTATTGTGATGAAGAATTTGTAACTCAAATGGATGTTTAGTATAAATCTCTGTAACTGTTTTGTCTAAAAATACAATATTAATTTTTCTTTTAAATTTCCATTTTAATTTCTGAGTAAAATGATACATTGCTATTATTTTTGGAAAGAGAATTTTAAAAAAATGGCAGCCGTACGCAAAATGCAGACGTCAAAAACATTTAACATTGGATCCTTGGATCGCACGGATGGAGTATCCTATAGGTGAAAAATTTTTAAATATCAATTTAGTGGAAAATGTTATAAAAAGTTTCTCTTGTTCTGAAACCCCATAAAATGAAATAAAATTCAAATTTTTTAAGACTCGTCTCATTTTATGGCCAGTTTTATGAAAACCTGGGGTCTGACTTTTTGACATTTCTTCACATATTAGCTAATATCTCGGGAACCTTAAGGTTTGCAAGGTTCTAATCTACGCCATTCGATTCAGAATTGAATTTTCCATAAAAAGTTGAATTTTCCACATCGAAAAACCTTAGATATGGATTTTAGAATTTTCATGTTTTGAAAATGTTTCTACTTCCACACCGAAACTTATACTAATTCGCGAAGACTCATAATTTTCAAAATTCCTCTTTTTATAGAAAATTCAATTCTTAATCGAATGGCGTAGACTACAACCTTGCAAACCTTAAGGTTCCCGAGATTATTAGCCAATATGTGAAGGAATGTCAAAAAGTCAGACTCCAGGTTTTCATAAAACTGACCATAAAAAAAACTTGAATTTTATTTTATTTCATGGGGTTTCAGAACAAGCAAAACTTTTTATCAAGAATAACATTTTTCACTAAATTAATATTTAAAAATTTTTCACCTAAAGGATACTCCATCCTTGGACACGCTGTTGAATAGGCAGAATAAAGTCTCATTCATCGTCTTAGAATTTCATAGGCTCCCCTTATCCGTTTCAATAATAATATCTTGGTGCAATATTTTGGAGCAACGCAGTGTAGAGATGCTGTTTATTATAACTGTTTCATATTACCTATGTATACCTAAGTCCTAAATGAAGTTTTGTATGCCCACTGTCAAAGACTGAATCATTTGTTTTTTATACGAATATCCAAACCATATAAGAACCACAAAAAGAATACGATATCATTGAATGTTTACGTTGGTTGATAGATATTTGCTTTGTTTTTGCACCAAACATTTTATTTTGGAATGAATCTGAAGATTTATTATCATATTTTTTCCAGTTTTATTGCCTGGTGATGGTAATAACTTACCGAAACAAATATATTAATAATTTTGTGGTTTGACTTGGTGTTTTATTGAACCCTTTGATTTTGTTTTGGGTCTCAAGATATTTTAATTTTATTAAGTAATTTGGAACTACTGAATTAAGGAAAATTTGGAAGTGGTGATTCACTGTGAAGTGAGCGAGAGCAAAATGCAAAAGTAAACTCCGAGATGTTGGCTTCAAAACAAAGTGAAGGTGAGCTAGTAAAAGAGTTTGATTAGATTAAAAAATAACAGCCTCTCTCTATGTAGGTATCTTACTTACGTACGTACTTACGTACGTTACTCAGATCCTAAGTAGATAATCATTTCAACTTTGGAAAACAACAAAAACCAGTTATCGATCGAAATCCAGTATGCCTTTTAAAATCATCCTTGTAACAATTATATAGAAACTGTTAACCCCATATACGCGGTGTAGTGATTCTATAATAGAAAAGAAAATAGATTTCGTGAATTGCCAAAATGCCTTCCAGATACAAATTGATTGACAGGAAAGAGGATAAATATAATACCGAGACATGTGAGATGTGTGGCTTCCGTAGAGACTGTAATAACAAAGGGGATAAAGTGGTGGGAGAATATTGATGAGAATTTTTACGATATGTGAGCTTAGAGACAGAGATAGAGAGAGAAATAAAGAGAGGAATCCATAAGAAGAACCGAAGTTAATCCTATTTCTAAGACAGCCGCCGACAAAACCGCCCTTAACGATTTCTTTTTTGCTACTGTGTTACGTTAGATTTTATAGAGGAAAAAGTATTATATTAAATCTATAGTTTCGAAGTAATACATACATTTTCAAAGAAATGATAAATTATTTAACTTACCTACAGCAATTCCTTCCACCCTTTTTACGTTTATTAATTTCGAATAGGAACGAACCAGTATGTTATCTCATGACGTCACACTCCCGAGTTCTCTGTGACCCACAACCATAGAGTAATAAATAAGAGAGATGTTAAACGTGTAGAGTTTTGTGGCACAAAGTTACAACTAGCGCCTACCTTGGCTACCGATATAAACTAGCATTAAAGACCCGCGCTTTTTGAATTTGCAAGCTTTCAGCATACGCGTAATGTTGTACAATATTTGCAATTGAATGATTTTGCACTTCAATATTTGTTTTTTAGTCCTTCAAGTCAAGTCTTCAAAGACTAAGAAATAACATTATTGTGCTAAATCATTCAGCTGCAAATATTGTATTATAGCATAATATAATATTATAGGGAATTACGGTGGGAGAATAAAAACTCTTTGCAAGTGATAAAATGTTATTAATTCAACATCTTTCATACAATAAAATATCCAAAATAACATACAAAAACAGTCAATACCTACCTAAATCTGAATTGGGATGGAAATTGAACAAGTTTTTGTCAATCTAAATGAGTCAGTAAAATTATTTTTAAGGAAGTGATCTTTACGCAAATAACACCTTTTATTTTGAATAAGTAAGGTTCATTCTTTCAAACCATTTATCAATTTTTTTAATATCTAGATCTGGAAACTTAAAACTTCTTAAATGTATAATTTTTTAGTTATTTAATTGACGTATCCCTTTAAACAATTTGGAATCTTGAAGCACACACCAATATTACAGAGCAAGCACACAAATACAGTGTTAAAAATAATGAAGCCCTTTTTTTCATATGAGTACTAGGGTACCTACAATTACATCCTAAATTACATTGATATACCTATTTTGGTTTGGGTCACAAATTGTTGGTAATACTTCGTTCTTGTCTGCAAAAAAAAAAACGATAAAATGAAAAATAATGTTATTATTTCACGAAAATCCAACCTCAAACGTTTAGGGTGAAACATTTTTTCAACTTACCTTTGATAAGTGATGATAAATTCTGTGATAACCATTGTTAAGATAATTAATTTATTTGCAGGTGAGTAGATTAAATAAAAATAAATTCAAAAATGAAAACGACTAACCTCAAATTGAAATAATTCTAAAAATGAATTTTTTTGTACAGGGAGGCGGGGTTTGTTAGTTCAGTTAGTTGCTGTAAAGCGACATGCGCAGCTGGCTGCGCACAATCTTTGTTCCATTTTTTCCATATGATCGTTGAGTGAATATTTATCACTCAACGATATGATATAAATCTTTCTTATTTATTACTCTATGCCTACAACCACCTACAACGTCGTTCGGATGAGTATCTCATCCGGCGGCCAGTGCATGGCCAGTGCTGTGCGCGATCTCGGGAACCTTAAGGTTTGCAAGGTTCTAATCTACGCCATTCGATTCAGAATTGAATTTTCTATTTAAAGAGGAATTTTCCACATCGAAAAACCATAGATATGGATTTTAGAATTTTCAGGTTTTGAAAATTTTTCTACTTCCACACCGAAACTTATACTAATTCGCGAAGACTCATAATTTTCAAAATTTCTCTTTTTATAGAAAATTCAATTCTTAATCGAATGGCGTAGACTACAACCTTGCAAACCTTAAGGTTTCAGAACAAACAAAACTTTTTATCAAGAATAACATTTTTCGCTAAATTAATATTTAAAAATTTTTCACCTAAAGGATACTCCATCCTTGGACACGCTGTAGAATAGGCAGAATAAAGTCTCATTCATCGTCTTAGAATTTCATAGGCTCCCCTTATCCGTTTCAATAATAATATCTTGGTGCAATATTTTGGAGCAACGCAGTGTAGAGTTGCTGTAAAGCGACATGCGCAGCTGGCTGCGCACAAACTTTGTTCCATTTTTTCCATATGATCGTTGAGTGAATATTTATCATTCAACGATATGATATAAAACCTTTCTTATTTATTACTCTATGCCTACAACCACCTACAACGTCGTTCGGATGAGTACCTATCTCATCCGGCGGCCAGTGCATGGCCAGTGCTGTGCGCGATCCAACCTATGGAAAAGTAAAATGAATCGTAAAGCGATCCGTTCAAGGTCATCAATTTAAATGTCAATTTCTTAGTTTCTTGCATTCACATCTACATCACACGTACCACATGCTCATGCAAAAACAAGGAAATTGAGATTTAAATTAAAAAATAACATGGTTTTATCTTCTAAGTTTTTAATTAATCTTAGTTTTATTTTTTTCTTGCATGAATCCACCTTAATACTACTGGTTTGTTTCTATACTGTGGTAATAGTACAGCTGCATTATAAAAAATTCTGTCAGGCCAGTCATATTTCAATCCATATAATATATAACCCCGTCCCATTTATTTTGGTCCAATCACATAAAAGTTGCAATTATGAAATTTACCATATACTTACTCATCAATAGGTAATAGAACTATGAACCATATCATCCGTCTTATTAATATTTAAACATTTTATAACAAAGCAGATTATTTTTGTTGCTTAGAAGACAAAAAAATATGTTGTTTCGTGTAGATTTATCTATTGCATAGGTGAGAAAGACATGCTGCCCAGGGCGGCAGTTTAATGGAGGGTTTGAAGTATAGTACATTTATTTTCAGATACCGATATGAAATACAGGGTGATATCCATGTGTTCAAGTTTGGGCTCCCCCTTAGGTATATACGGTTTCTTAGATATGGAAGCAGATCTAGGGAATTGAAATGACATATTTCCAAAATAAATAGCAGAAACTACCCCGTGGAGTAGTTGATTTATCATATCTTCCGACAGGAATTTTCATTTAACTAGAAATTTCAAATTGTGCCATAATTTTTTTTCTGGGAAAATTACATGCATCCAATGTAAATTAATGAATCTACCTCTTCAACCATATCTTAATGATTTTCATATTGGCTGAATATTTTGTGAATCCTCAATAAATATACTTGTGTTGTTTTTTTAGTTACTTCATTATTCACTAGGTATTGAAAATGATATTAACGACGCCACTGATCTTTTGGCATTGTTCGGCAAATGAGCTACCAGCTTTGGGTTACCAACTTCACACCGGTCCAATTGTAGGAGGTACGCCTTATTTTATTTCCAAATATTTGGCTTTTTCAGAAAGTAAAATTCACCAAAATACACCAAGGAGTCAGTGAAATTTTCAACAGAGTGCAGTGATTTGTTCAAACATGCAGATAGTGTTTTCCACCCATTTTACATATCCATTTTTTTTGGACTTGAATGCAATTTTAATTTATTTTTAGGTCGTATTTATATCAACGCATTTTATTTCAAATGTTTAATAGTCTCAAAATCGATAAATCAAATGTAATCATTATTACTTATTTATTTTATCTAAATATTTAATATTTCTAAATATACCCAGGTATACAGTTTTTATTTAGGTTTGATAAATTAATCTTTTCACAATATTGATGCTTTTCGTATAAATGACCCGATTGTTTCTTTTAAAGTTGGAACTTAATTTATTAAGCACTAGGTATGCAATTGAGTTCTCTTTCAAAACATGATTTTGACAACTTGAGATGCTCCAATTTTTACCCACTTCCACCATAGTCAACAAGATAAAATGATTTGTAATTACAGGCTGTCCAACGTACCAAAAACTTGAGAGATTACCTATAGATTTAAAAAATAGTAGTTTACCTAACTAGTGCGGAAAGTGATACTTTTCCGCA